>BOPP01000011.1:3878275-3971043 GCA_017312745.1 Gryllus bimaculatus | reverse complement strand
CTCCTCGACATGCCCCGCCTCATACTTTTTCTCCGCCTCCGCCCCTGCCTGTCTCCGCCTCCGTCCCGCCTCGTCCCCGTCATACCGACTGGGATGGATCAGGGCAACAGCTGTTTCCTCTGCTGCGCTTTAACCGGGGGTCCCAGGGTTCGAGTCCCGGCGGACGCGAATTTTCTATACTAGTGAGCTAGGTAAATTCAGTTAATGTCCGGGTGAGAAGTCTGCCACCCGGCTGCTCTGTCGGTAGTTTGTCGGGGTTTTACAAACCAGTTCCTGGCGAACGCCAGAGCAGTACCTTAACAAACATGCCACTGACCGCGCGCGATCTTTCTTCCCTCGTTCTAATCTTTCCCTTTATTCTCACGCACTTAGATGCACTACACTTCTACACATGTTGGGAGACAAGTGGGCAGCTAGGTGCTTGCTCCAGCCGGGAGGGGTCCCCACAGGGAGATACGTGTACACCCCTCCGCAAGCCGACTTATAGAAATGTCGAACCAAAATTGTCGTCGTGTCGGAATGTCCATTCAAAATTGTTTGTTCATCACATTTACGTTCAATGGTGCGAGTTCATAGCTTTTTCGTCATGTAGTAAATTTCGTTCATAGATTTTTCTATCCTCTGAAACTGGTCATGTATATCTATTGTCCAATCGTAATATAATGACAGTTCAATGGAGTAAGTTCTCGTCCAACAGCAAATTTCGTCCAGTCATTTTTCTCATCTTGGGAAGATATACATTCAAATTCTTCTTGTGTGATTGTGATGGATTGATTTAGTGTAACATTATAATCCCAAATAATAGAAGACACAAAAATGGACATGTTACTAAAAGAAATGCATACATAAGATCTCTAGAACCAAGAAAATGAAGACTGATATAGAGAAAATTACTCATTTTAAAACAAAACCCGTAACTGATTAATGATTTCTGTAACGTAATGTCAGTCATTCATTTCGTTATTTTTTTTTACAATAATTGGTCGGCGTAATTCCTAATATTTTAAGAAAACCTATGGATAATGTATAGATTCGACAGGACAAAATACATTAATTAAGGTGACAAACGTCTTGGGATTCCTCCAAATAGCATGTCGAACCCTTTTGCCTGGCGAAGTGCAGCAAGTCGACGTGGAATGGACTCAAGTCATTGAAAGCCCCCCTGAAGAAATATTTATCCATGGTGCCTCTATAGCCGTCCATTATTATGCAAGATTTTCCGGTGCATGATATTGAGCGCGAGCTGATCTCTCGATTATGTCCTGTGCATGTTCGATGGGATTCTTGTCCGGCGATCTGGGCGGCGAAATCATTCGCTCGAATTGTCAAAGCAATCGCGAACAATTTTGGCCCATTGTCCCCCATGTGGCCCACAAGGCGCATTGTCATCCATAAAATTTTCGTCGTTGTATAAGAATATGAAATCCATGAATGACAGCCAACTACGTTATGGAGCCACCGCCAGCTTGTACAGTGCCTTGTTGACAACTTGGGTCCATGGCGTCTTGGGGTCTACGCCACACTCCAACTCTTCCGTCAGCTCTTACCAACTGAGATCGGAACTCGTCTGACCAATTCACAATTTTCCAGCCGTGTAGAGTCCAATCGATATGGTCACGAGTCCAGGAGAGACGCCGCAGCCGATGTCGTGCTGTTAGCAAAGACACTCAAGTCGGTCGTCTGTTGCCAAAGCCCGTTAAAGAAAAAATCACCACGGTCCTAACGGGAGCGTTCGTGACATGTCCCGCATTGGTTGCTGCTCTTATTTTACGCAGTGTTGCTTGTCTGTTAGCACACTAACAGCTCCAAGCAAGCGCCCCTGCTCTCTGTTACTAAGCGAAAGCCGACGGTCTCTGCGTTGTTCACGGTGAGTTATGCCCTAACTTAAATTAGGTATTCTCGGCCTATTCTTGACTCTGTGGATCTGGAAATATTTAATATCCTCACGATTTCCGAAATTCAATTTCTCATGCGTGTAGCACAAAATACCATTGCGTTCAAAGTCTGTAATTCTCGTCGTGCAGTCATAATCGCATAAAACTTTTTACTTGAATCACTTGAGTACCTGTGAAAGCTCTGCCAATGCACTGCCCTTTTATACCTTTTGTATGCGATACTACTGCCACCTTATATTTATATATTGATCTTCCATGGCTTTTGTCACTTCAGTGTGTATACAGGACGCAGTAATAAAAAGAACTGGGACAAAAAATGAAGGACGGTAAAAGACAAAACTTGGCAAAATTGTGTTAATACCAAATGTTGGCTAAGTGAAAACGTAATTATTAACATTCTGCTAACGACGATTAGGTTGGCGCCGGATTTCACGATTAAACAGCGGAGAATCTACTACCTCGAGAGATCATGTAATTACATTTACGAGTCTGACCATAGCAGTTGACCTGCCCCGAAACACAAAATAATGCGCAGTAATCACGCAAAACAGCCTTCACCCTCAACCTCGCCTTCACCTCCATCTCAGACTCCGTCCCGCCCCCGCTGCACATAAGTATCCAGCGCGGCATAAATTTGTAAATACCCCAACGATAAATGTCTATCAGCGGAAACGTCAGGACACAGCTTACTTCTGCAACATGAGGGCGTGCGCTAATCGTTTCCCTAATCGAGGTGATCGTATCGCCTGCAATTACAAATTTGCTCTCAACCACAGTAGTAGCCAGTATCTTACGCAGGGAATTTTAAGTGATGTGTGGTCAAAATATTTAGGTGGTAAATGTTTAGGTCTTAACCTACTGAAGTAAGAGCACAACGGATATAGAGAGCCGGGAGTTGAACAATGTGTATTATATTAATGAAATAGATGAAAGCAGACGTTTTCAGGCTACTGTAGATGTAGATGTAACTGGACTTTATACGTCGACGCAACGCGTCTCTTAACCCTTGTTGGGCGTTGAGGCCTGGAGTGCCTTCTATCCCTTCGGCCAGAGATCCGTATTAAAATGTAAATGCAATAATGATAAAGAAATATAGTATTTGCTAATACTGTATTGTATTATTGGTATTAGACAGAACGTGAATCATAAATAAATGTCTCTGCAACGTTTCACATTTTCAGTGTCTCCACATTATTTTTTAACGTCAAATGAAAAAAGCAACTGGATATGTATCAATCCCAATTAATATGTCATTGTGGAACTATAAACATACGATTAAATTCAGTTTTCACACTGTTTTTTGATACCAATTTTACATTTTTGAGTATTTCTCATTTTTGTAGTCTGACCCCGCCCTATGAGATATTGTCTTAATCCTGTGTGGGTGTGATTGTTAAACAAATGGAGTGAGGTACTACACCCACATGGGTAGCTCGGTTCAACACTGACTGTAGCTCACTTATATGATAACTCGTGATCAAGTTATCACCAACACTATTTTGTTAATTTGCTGTTGAATATTTACATTCGTTAAAAAAAAGCTTATTTGGGACTTTTGTCACTCCTAGGCATTTGATAGGTGAATTATTGTCCACTTCATTAACATTTTACTTAAAACTACAAATGTTGGTAATGCAAAGTTTCATTAGTTCTTATCATATTAAATCATACTTCTCAATGCCACATTATCGCTCTCATTTTACCTAAACTATGTAGTATTTAAAGTCATAACGGGGTTGCTACTTGAGCAAATGCTAGGATGAAATAATGTAATGAATTGTACCCTACTTCATAAGCAATTTAGACAGCCATTAAACATAATTTCCTTAGCTTCACTCCAATGAGGTTTGGAAGGTTTAGGAATATATCATACCCTGCATAATATTGCGAAGATTACACTGTCTTCAGATCAACTCCTTAGAAGTATATTTCCTCACTATTGGAAAAATCATTCTGTGAATAACAAATAATCTAGCATTATTTGTTTTTCATTAATTGACTATAATTATCATTGTATTGAAAATCATTCTGCATTACATTTTTACTTCTTCACTTTACAATTTCTCATAGGTAAAAAATGTTCTCAATTTCTGCAGTCTGGTATGAAATGTTCTGCAAGTATATTATTGAAACAGGAATGTGCTCTAAAACTGAATCTCAGAAAATAGCATTCAGTAATTTCAGGACACAAACTCGCGCTTGCCTCCAAATTGGGCTGGTCCTGAAAGGACTGAAAGACCTTAAGGGATGGCAACGCATCAATTCTTCCCTTCTTCTATTGCTGAACTGTTTCTATTATTAAATCAGAATCAAATTAAAGCCTAAGTGTATAAAAGCATCTGATATAGAAGAATAGAATGTACTGAAAGCCAAAAAATCTTTTGGTACAAAGCTATTTCTTCTATAAAATTTCGTCATTTCGGGCCTTAAGTTCCTTTTAATGGTATTAATTGTGTTAAAAAGAAGAATTAGAGGACCTTATCTAATGTTATGTAAACATTTGAAGAGAAAAAAACTGAAAAACAAATGTCGACTAGGGAGTAGTGAATTTTAAAAAGCTAAAAAAGTGACATAGTAGGTTTTTACAAAATCGACGCCTAACAGGAATCTTTCCATAACTGAACGCAAACTTCATCGGTTTATATCACCGTAAGGAGCAACAGTCCAGGAGGCCCTACAAAATAAAATATAAGAATTAATACAGAAACTATTTGGAATAATGACCTGGAACAAACAACGACGCAATATTTTGTAGATATTTTGATGAACTGCAATTCCTAATTCATATATTTTGTGTTGGTTATCATAAACGAATTATTTAATTTTTAATTTTCATTGGGGCCGAGAATTCTAATGAATAAAGATATATTCTCAACGCAAAATCTAATAAGACGGCGTCACACCCTTTCCTTAGCCCGGCGAATTTAAATGAATATAAGCGAATTTAAGCGATAAAGTCATTGGCCTTTCCGCGTGATGTTCATCATTAGATTGGTGATTGCCAATATTACACTACCGAATCAAATTAAAGCCTAAATGTAGAAAAGCATCTGATTTACAAAGAAATTAACAGAAAATAAATGACGATAGTCGAAGGACACTTCTTACATCAGTCGGCGTCGAGAAACTGTGAATCTTAACCTATATGAACACCCTTTAATTTAAGTTTTCAGTAATGAAATTAATTCCAATTTTAGGTTTTTGAATATTTTTTTCTTTCATTGTGCTATATATTTTGAAACTGAAGAGTCCCATGTTTTTTTTATGAAAAGCATTCGTCAAAAAATTGAAGGAAACATTGGAACCCTGTTCGCGATTTTTAAAATTGCCTTTATTTCATTCAAAATTGGGCGAAAGCTACACATATTTTTTAAAAATTGTAGGTGATATATAAATAACTAATTTTTAGGAAAATACTTCATGCAATTTTTAAAAATGCAATTGATGATGTGGTGCCAACAATTTTTAAATCTTTGCAATTATTAAAATTTATGAAGTAACAGTAAACATTGGACCTGTGTTATTTCTGTAAGCGTACATTGTCTCATTATCTCCTTCAGCAGCAAATGTAATCCAAGCATTTAGCACCTTTTCTTAAAAATTTTGGAAATGTCCCTGAAGCTTCTTGTAAAGTATCCTAAAAATTGACAAGATCTATTTCAAGTTCGAGGGGCTTCGTCATCAGACAAATCGATTGGGGAATATCAATTTTGTTGTAAACTTTCGAGCGGTTTAGGCACTAGTCTTCTTCACAGGCAGACATTCGGATTGTCGAAAACCACTCTTTCGGTGTCAAGAACCCATAAAACGTGGATTCCGACTACATAGCGTATTAAAGGAAGTCAATTGGTACACGTAGGAAAAATAATTTACCATTTTTTGGTAACAAGGACAAAAAAAACAAGGTTTTCTGTTGAAAAATAGCGGTGTCTCGCTGCAGCATTGTAGTGCTGTATTACTCTGTTCTCTGAGCTAAGTAATAGTATTTGAGGACGTAAACGAATAAATGGCCCATGAAACCGAAAAGGCATCATCTTCAAAATGTTTGTTGTAGTATAAAAGGCCAGATGTTCTCATTCACAAACATTACTTCTAAGCTTCATCAATCACTTAAAAAATCTCTTTCGTGTACTATCGTCGATTTGGCGCCAACGTACATAAATTACAGTTACAGCCATAAATATTCAGAACAAGACAGAAATTCGTATATCAGAGCTATAACAAGCTAGGAGGGAGAAGACTCTGTAACGAATTCTTCCTTCAGAGAACTTTGCAAGATGAGAAATCATTTGGTGTAATTCCCTCCTTTTTCAGTAATATATTTTCAAAGTCACAAAAAGAAGTTTCCTATATTGCTTCCCTTATTCATAGGCAGTAGACCTTTTTTCTTGAATGACGTTTGACCAATTTGCCTCGTAAATGGTTGCATTTGTGAGGAATTATTAGGCGCATGCGGAATTGTTGCCGTTGTTACCTCGCATGGCATTTGGGAGAAGACATGAGAACATTGAAAATATGAAATTGTGTGTGTGTTGTTTACAATTCAAATGGATACACTCGAAAACTCCAAAATTGCATTAACATTCTTCCAAATCATACGTTTTATTGAAAATCATTGCAGTTAGCGATAATTAATCGATCATGTTTGCATACATTTCTAGAAGTACTTTTTGCATACCGCAATAATGATATATAGCTATTAATGGTTTCTGTGATTGCAAGGCTTTCCTTGCTAAACAGGTCAGTATAAAACTTCAACATCTTTGTATGATACCGTAATCGTTAAAGTCTACTTAGTAAATCTCAACACAGTTGTCATGCAAGTATTTATCAGGAAACACGAAGCAATTGTCGAAAACGCACGCCTATTCTCTTCAAAGGTAATCAAGTAGTCGACATATTGAGGCTGTCTCCATCAGTAGAGATCATCCTATTTGTTCGTCGTCGCGGGTATATGCGGACAATTCGTGAAATATATAATGCCACACATGACTCTTACTTTTCAATGTTGCGTATTTCGGTAGTGTGTACGTCTTGCGATATAGCGACGGGTATTCGCATGCTATTCGCGGAGGATCGCAGTGAGCGTCCAACTCGATCGTCCCCGGCCCCTCCCGCCCTCGCCTGCCTCGGTCGCGCCTCCGCCGGACACACTCCACCGGGGACTTGATTCGCTGTTTTGACGGGCGGTTGCCCGGCGGCAACCGACAGCGCCAGCGCGTCGCCTCCGCGCCGCGCGGCTGCGCCGCGCCCCCGCGCCTTCAGCCGCCTCTCTCCGGCCGCCCGCGCGGACGCCTTCGCACGTCAGGCGCCGGCCGTCAGTCGCCCGCGGTTCGCGGGGCGGGTCCGGCGTTCGAGCCTCCACGGGCGGGGCCATGGCGCGGCGGCGGCGGCGGCGGCGGCAGGGTCGGCGCCGACGGCGGGGCGGCCAGCGGCGCGCTTGTCCAAACTTCACGCAGCACGCGCGAGGAGATCATCAAGCATGACGCCGCGAGAACGGAGATCGCTGCAGCGCTTCCTGCGCGCTGGACTGGGCGACGCGGCGAGGCGGGCGAGGCGCGTGGGCGGGGGGCGGGGGCGGGCCCGGCCGGGGTTACGGTCGCGCGCTGGAGCGGCGGAGCGACGGGCGGCGAGGACGGGCGCGGCGTCGCCGCTCCGCGCCGCGCGCCGCCGCGCCCGGGCGACGGGCGCCGCCCGGCGGGAGCGGGCCGCCGCGACCCGGGCCCGCGGCGCGGTCTCTCGAACGGGCGCCAAGAAGCAGGCGCTGTCCTTCTCGCAGCTGAGAAAGCGAGATGGAAGCTGCAGCGCCAGCAAGCTGCAGCAGGCGGAGGAGGGCGCGGGCAGCCGGCGGCGGCGGCGCGGGCGGGCGGCGCCGGCGCAGGAAGTGCGCCAGGAGGAGGTGTACACGGACAAGGACCGCGCCGCCGCCGTCGCCGCCGGCTCGCGCGACATCAAGCAGTCGCTGAAACTGAAGCGCCGCCAGGACCGCAGCGCCGCGCTGCAGATCCCGGAGGAGGCCGAGCCCGGGTCGCTGCTGGCGCTGGGCGCGCGCGAGCTCAAGACCGGGGACGTGCGCGTCGCCATCAACTTCGTGCACAAGGTGCCGCCCGCCCCTCGCTTGCGGCTAGTGGCGCGCGGTCAGGTGAACCGGAAACTGTGCTGCTTCCCAACACACACACACGCACACACACACGCGCGCGCACACACACACACACACACACACACACAAGAGAAGGGAATTAATTTACGGACAGACAATTTATTGTATAACTTTTCTTCATCATTTGGGTCTCACATGTTTTACAACCTGTTTCAGGGATACGTTCTCCCCATCATTAGGCTAAGAAGCGAAGAGCATTACATAAAAGTTATCAATTTAAAATTTCTAAGAATACCATCAAATTTTTAAAACAATTCTAAAAACAAGAGAAATGTTATATACATATCGTTCTTACCAAAAATAGCATTTCAATTAATTTGGGTCTCCTCACCTTCAAAAGAATTGGTACAGAAATATTCATTAAGTCAGCCTATTTTCAACCTTCCATGTCGTACAGTAGAAGCCATGTAATCCGAACTAGTTGCAGAGGGGTCTTTCGGATTAGGAAATGTTCGGAGTATCCGAAAAATGTACCGTTACATTACGTTCGTTACGTGCCGTTACAAATACATCTACAGAATTACCAGACAATTCAACGTAGTGTGCGATGTGACAAAATGGCATCGTAGCGTAGCGATCGCATCATCACGTCATCACGACACATGGTACGGATTCAGTTCCTTACGGCAAAAAATACCGAATTTCCATATTCCTCTAAGAGAAAATTACTGCTACATGAACATGCAATATACACCGTTCTTACCGATGCCATAAAAGTTTCATTTGGACAACTTTTGTTTTAATAATTGGCTGTTGTGTTCTACAGTAATTATAAAATCCTTTCTTAACACTACAAATAAGCATTTTATTTACTTTGTTATTTTTGTTATCATTTTCCCCATCTTGAATTTTGTTCGGATTATCCGAAATTTCGGATTAGCGTGGTTCTACTGAAATTATTTTTGTTTTGAATATATATCATTCTCTATGATGAGCTCTCAGGAAGGAATAATAAATTCTTAAAGTTTGGCGAAGAAACACAATTTCTATTAACCTACTAACATCCCATTAACAGTAAACCAGTTACCAACTCGTGATCGTGAAGTGCAGAACATATTTTCCTTAAATATAAAGCATATTACTCGGAGTGAAACTGAATAGCGTTTACTCGCTTACTCTGAACACAAAGTTGGGTGCGTAGGCGCATGCGCGAACTCTAATGGTTGTTGTTTTTTTGCACTGCGTAAAGCATGATGTCGTATACGATAAGTATAAAGTTCAGAGCCTGTGGTCTCGTGCGAATTCTAACGTAACGTTATGAAGATATCGGAAGAACATATTTCACGTTGTTTCTCGGGTCCTGTAACCTGCGTTACAAATGTTACGTAGTTTTAAGATGTTCCCAATTCAACAACAGTTTGTCGGAATCTCTAAACTAATCACATCCGAATACGCAAGTGAAGCGAAATAGATGTGTGCACGTGCCATCCTGGGAATTTAGCTATAAAGTTACAACGCTACATTTTTGCCGTGTAGAACAACTTCCATTAACGTAGCATTTTAGAAGGAAAACTTTATAGAAAGTGCTCTAAACTCACGGAATCTTAAGCGCTCACCAAATTATTTACAAGCTGTTTATGCTCCCTAGTTGCTGGGCGAAACCTCTCTAATTTCTTGTTAGCGTGACAGCGCTGTTCTTCCGTTGGACGCAGCGTGAATGGAATGGTCGACTGCCGTGGCGTAGCAAGTGCGGCTCTCGCGTGATGCAGTTCCTCGCAGCCCAATTGCCCCTTCGGGAAGACACATCCCAAAGAGTTTATTGATTTGCTGTCTGTTCGATGCGCGCGAGCGAGATGTAGGCTACGAAAACGCGTTCTAGTTCCACAAATGAAATATTGGACAGAGGTTTCGGGTGAGTTATGAAGTTACCTATTAATTCCAAAACAGCCTTCAAAATTATTTTTAATTACATATTTAATTGTGATGAATAGTAACTAGCTATTTAAAAATATTTTTCGGTTGTGTCTTGGGAATACATTTAAAAAGTTCAATTCTTTTTACTTTCTCGCCTTAAGAATTATATGTAAGAAGAGAAAGTTATGTAATCGTCCGCCAGTAAACGGATTCTTATTGCCGTACTCTGGTAATGAAAAAGTGGACAAATCCTGTTGCTCAATTTAGAAAAAAGTCCTCTAACACGTGGTGTAGCCACAATCCTTGTTTTGTTGGTTCCTCATACTAAAACGTCGGTTGAAGGCAAAACGTCTGTCTGTCCGTTTGACTGTCTACGACTAAACCGTTCAGCTGATTTTCTTCAAAATTGATATTCCCTTATTGACCTTCGCAGACTAGAGTCTTTGGGAGATTTTAACGGATATTTTTGTTATGGAAAGTTTTTTTGTACGTGAATCAGGCATTTACCTTTTTACACCTTTGTCGGAGTTGAACCATGCGGCGCTTCTGTAGGATAACGGAATGAGGACCGGCCTGTTTACTCTGAGGATCTGAGTTCGAGTCTTGGATTGACAAATGTGAAAAATCTCATATGCTGCTTAAACAATAGTGACTTTGCTTTTAACACTGAAAAATCAAACTGTTCTCCTGATGCGGATAATGAAAATAATATATTCGTATCTGTCAATGAAAGTTGATGTGATGATTGTTTCCTCTATAATCTCTGATATTTCGTGATCTATTCTCATACGAAATTCAGAAATTGAATTATTTTGAATACATTTGTTGAAAACGTACACTGTCTCTGATACCGTGACTAAAAACGAAACAAAGGGGAATCCATCTGAGGGAGTTTGAAATACAGTCCCTGGGGAACACCTGCTTGGAGTGCATCCGGTGAGAGACGAGGCGTGCCGAGGCCATTTATATCTCGGGAGGCGCCGTCGGGGCCCAGAGGGGTGGCCCCGGGGGGGGGGCGGTGAGGAATTGACAGGCAGCGCTTGCGTGACGACGCGGGATGTCTCCCACGCGCCTGCTCGGTGGGGAAAAAGAAAGGAAGTGTTTTGGGTATTGCGCTTCCACGCCACCTGTAAAAACCTGCAACCTCCTGCGCAATGAATGGGATTTTAGAGCGAAAGTTGCTCTGTTATATCGAAGTGAACTACAGGTTACTGTGACCTAAATTGAATTGAGAATTTAATTTAATGTTGAATTTTATTGAAGAATCCTTGGTTTATTTTATCCCTCCTTCTTCAAAAACTTACCACGTTGCTCAAAAAATGCCCCCCCCCGTGCCTCCAAAACAACGCTTAGTGGGAAATTCCAATATCTCGAAAACAATTAATTAAACACGAGATCCTTTGGTGACAAAGTTACCACGGAACGTGCAAACGTTAATGACAGCTTAAAATATCGTGAATGTCTTATGCTCTCTATCGAAAAGACGCTAACTTTGAAAAAGATGTGGTGTATAATATGTTCAAACTGTATGTTCATGGACGTTGAAATATTGGTATTTCTACCTTTTGCAGTATTTCATGTGCATATTTTTTATTTAACGTTAAAAAACTGGGAGACGGTGAGAGAGAGAGGGAGACGGGGGAGGGATTGAGACGGGGTAGAAAATGCGCGGGTAATTTGTCTCTGATTGGTTCTACATTTCTGTAATTGTTAACCCCTATTGGTTCAAATTTCATGAGTGACAGTCTGTGAATGACACTACGAAACTATATTTATTTCATTCCTAACTGGAATGTAAATATAGTTTTTCATATGCTCTCCTTTACTATTCATTTTTACATACTTTTATCTAAATGCAGGAAGGGTCGGCAGGATGGAGGTTCAGTTATAAAATTTTTCATGCTCTACCGTGTGTAGCGATCCGAAGTGAAAAGGAAAATCTCTGATCGATTGAAACCTTGTGTTCTTTAATTCAGTGACAGAATTTAACCGCTCTATGAAGCCGGTATTCAAAGGACAAGTGGATATTCTGTGTTCTACGTTCGGAGATACAAAATCTTCCTCACCCTACGCGCCGCGTGCAATGGAGGTGAATGCGTGCGTGTTTAACGACCAGGACATAATCATCGAAAACCTACATTCGTCGTAAGGGGGGACATCACCCTGCTATTTTTACAGCACTAGAGAATGATCAAACAAATATGTGTACGTCAGCACCTCAAATATCTTAATTTTTACAGTAAAAAACAAAGCTTTTTGCTGCTTCTGGTAAAAAATAGATGTAATTTGTCACTTTCATTCATAAAGCATTGGAAAGTAAATCGTCGTTTTTGTTAACCCTCATAAAAGGAAATTACCTCTCAACACTTACGGTGTCTTAAATATAAATGCATAGTACTATTTCCAACTAACCTAACTACACCTGGTGCAACTGGTGCAAATTGGAAATTTTCTCCGGGGGGATTCAAAATTCTAGAAGGGACGGATCGAAGAAATAATCACAGAAAAACATCTTCGCTTTCACAGCGCAGTCTGAATGGATCGTGGGAATTCTGTCGAGAGCATTCACACACACACACACACGCGCGCGCGCGCGCGCGCCAATTCTCACCTCCCTGCTTGGTGATGAGCTGGTACAGAAAAGGAACTATTGATGTCTTTGACATGAGTTGAATTGAAGGAAATCTTTCTTGAAGGTAGTAATCGGTAATATAGTCAATCTCGACCAAGGCTTTAGAATTAGACGGTCCTATATCGTGCGAGTACTATTTCTCTTTAACAAGCATAAAATAGTTGTCAGTAGAACATGAATACAAAGAAGGATACATTAAAAATGTATTTTGGAATGAGTATATTTTAGTGTAAATCTCCAATTATTTTCGATATTCAAGGCTATGCTGCACTTTTTAAAGATTGGCTCTACAAACTTCTTAAAACTAGAATAACGAATTTAGTGAACCTTCAAAATATTAATTTGGCATTATGATCTAAACTATATTTTCTATCTACAGGTAGAGAGCTTACACAAGTAAAACAACTTTTATGTAACGTACATCTTAAGTAGTAAATGGCTTTCAAACATGCGCTTGTATGATGTGCTTGTGGTGTTTTTAATTGATCTGCGGACTAACACTTTACGCAAATAATAATAATAATAATAATAATAATAATAATAATAATAATAATAATAATAATAATAATATTTGATGACGTTTCCTTGAGCTGCGGAATTCCTACCTCCTCTCTTGTACGTACCATATGAAATATCAATGAAGGTGGAATTAACGCGTTGGCAATTGGTAACAAAACGTTTTTGCTCCAGCTTAATTGAAACTACTTGTATCGGGAAACTAGTTATTGCCACGTCCGATGAAGTAGTTAACGACGAAATAACTACCCCCCACCACTTCCCTCGCTACTGATAAAATGAGAGCTCAAATAGAGCGCAGATAGAAAGCTCCTCTTGCACAAACAGGACTGGATTTGCTCAAGCAGTGCCTAGCGCATGCTCTACGGGACATTTTGTTGTAACTCAAAAGGTTTTTCCACACTGAATGTAAAGTAGAGTGTTTTCAAATCAACTAGTTGCTTTATATTGTAATAATTTGTTTTCCATTTTCCACAATGAATTTAACCTCAAAATTATAAAGCCCTTTGCAACAATATTAGTAATACATTTTTTTCATAAATAGATTATTATTTTTACAAAAGAATAATCTATCCAAAATCTCTGGCAACTTCAGAGAATCATAAAAGCAGATCCACACATTCTGTATTCGCTTTCCAAATCCCCTCTAACATTGATGGGTTGCTCCCTATTTGCCGACCGCCAAAACTTCACTGCACGAGTTACATCCCGTCAGTCCTTGCACACATCAAAAATAAAAAATATTATCCGTGTATCTTCATCACTCAATCGGTTATTCCAGATTGAGCGAGCAGCTCGCTACTTGGCGAATCCCAATGTGTGAAGCCGCCTTTGAGATTCCTTTTTACTCACTCTCTCGCTACGGAGTAGAAAGAAAGTTATGTAATGTTACATAGAAAAACTCGTATTACAGGGCTCTGGTAACGAAAAAGTGAATAAATCCAATTCCTATATTTAAAAAAAGACAGCTAACACATAATGTAGTTAGAATCCATGTGTAGTGGGTAGTTGATACCAATGTGGTCAACGTTAGCGGATAAACCGTTCAGCCGATTTCTCCAAAATTGATATTTTCGAATGTATTTGACTGATGTCGCGGCTCCTTGAATTTAAAACCGGTATTTTAATTTTGGGGGGTACTTTACATGAAGCTCCTGGGGAAATTTTCCAAATTTTCAAAAAAATGTCTACATCATTTTTGATTAAATATTGTTGTTGGATAGTGTGAAGGATTTTTAAGAGAATGGTACAAGTCTCTTGTTCGTTAAAAACTATAATTTTTTGAAAATTACAATAATTCAAAATCTTGTCGTCACTTTCCTACAACTACAATTAATAAGATAGAGATACGTTTCCGTAATGGAAACCTTTAAGATAGATTTTTAAATAAGGTCAAGTACAATGTTTCAAAAATTTGAGTACTTTTTGCGTAATTTTGCGTGAAAATACGGACGAGGAAGTACGTGCTGTTTTAGCACCACCAGTTGGAAAGGAAACCCTCGCGGGTAGCTCCTTGGTCAGCGGTTTCGCTTTGCATGCCGCGACCCGGAGTTCGATTTCCAGTCGGGTAAGATTATAGTGTATTCACCCTAATTCTTTCCCATTCGTTCTTGCAATGTCCCAGTATCAGTGGCTGTGTGACGATGAGAAAACCCACTTCTCAAATTCAGAAGACCAGAATATGGCGTGGGGATGTCTTCGTACTAACCTCCCGTTCCCCCTTAACCCATGACCGCGAGGCCGGGACGCTGCTGGTAGGCTCTGGCCTGTTTGCGGGCTGTCGCACCAAGTACAGAATGGGCAAGGAAACGAGAAGCCCAAATCTTTCGAAGGCGGTTGCCGGTTGGCGGTTGCCGGCTGCGGTGTTACACTGTAAAGGATATTTGACAAATATGTTTGATGAAGAACTTTGTGTAACATCTTTGAACTTTGATGAAGAATACTTTGACAAAGAAATTTGACGAACGTATCACATTTCGTGCAATATTTTATGTAGTTTTGCTCGCAATTCAAGTTGGATGACGCACACATAATTGTGTTTGTGCTACTTTATGCTTAATAATACGTAATATATGGTTAATGCTGAAGAAGTAAAAGGTAAAGAGGAGACCTTTGAGGGTGATGCCATGGGTCGCACATTGTGAAGCATTAATTAAAGAACTTAGAAATGAATTATTTGAGGATGGATGAGGAAACAATCCATTTTCTTTGCCCTCTTCCTTTTTTCAAAATTGGGTCTTCTGATTTTGAAGTTAACTTCATGAATTGGGCATTTTCCAAAGCCCACATTTTCCACTCCTCGGAAAAATGTCATACGCGTCAGTTCGTTTGGTATTTTTTTAGTCCGGATGAACAGTATTATACAAACATTCTAATTGTTCATACTTCTTGAACGTGTGTGGCTACATTTTATCAAAGAAATTGTATAAAATAATGGCTAATACGGCCGGTCAAATGGCCGAAGTAGTTAGGGCAGTAATGTTGTAGCGATCTCGGGCCAGACGTCCGCGGGTTCGAGTCTCACCTCGGGCATGGTTGTATCTGCGTATGTCTGTATGTGTATGACGTCCTTTCATCTCTCACCACCATCATCATCATCTCCTCGTCCATACCCCAGGACTAACAACCTTGGGGAATAAAAATCGTAATTCAGGTAAAATGCTAACCCCCCCTCCTGATAAAGGTACTTTCACATGCAGAAGCAGGCAAAAGAAACAGCCCTTCCCCTGTCGCGTGTTGAGAGGTTTCTGAAAGGCGGTTGTGCGCCTGTGCGCAGGCGCTGGAGCTGAGCCCGCGCGACCGCAACGCGCTGGTGGCGCGCGCGCGCTGCTACCTGCTGCTGGGGCAGCCGCAGCTGGCGCTGCAGGACGCGGAGACGGCGCTGCGCCCCGACAAGACCTTCATCAAGGGTGAGAGCGAAAGATCTTCTACAGAGGCTGCAAACGCATTGCTCTTCCGATGCACGTAAAGGAGCAGCGCTTCTACACCTTTCAATGACTGCCCGGGTCCGATTCCCAGACAATCTCATGTGATTTTTTTTTTCGATAAAACGAGATTGGCTGATTTTCGGGGCTTGTCCAACTCCCTGAGAAGTGCCTTACCTCCATCCTAATTCTTTCCCATTTCTGAGAACTGGATACTGGCGCAGGAGTGGGTGTAAAGAGGCGCTTTTGTTGACGTGCTACCTGGCGGTCCTCTTGATAACTGTCTATTCTTACGGATACCCCAATGTTTAAACCAACAATATCGTCGTTAATGACCTAGTAGTTGATGCGACCTTAAATAAACCATAAAATGTCCTTTGCGTCGGTCAGGGTAGCCGAAGTCGCTAAGGCGGAAGGGCCACAGCTCTCGAAGGATCGCGGATTCGAATCCCGCCCTGGACATGCTCGTTTATGTTTCCTTGTGGAATTCCACTACCCTTGTCCCAATAAAGCTGATGTTAATTACAGAGGATGCTGTATGACCTTAGTGGTTGAAGAGCGACTTAATTTTATAAAATCCTTTTGATTGCATATTATATTGAAACTATACTTGGTGATTCAGTTGACTTTGGTTAGGGCATTCCCACGTGTTTAATTAATGATCTTGAATTTGTGTGTTTATTAATAACTTAATCATTATTCGTATTTGTAACAAAAATGCATACAGGATGTCGTGGGAAGAAACATATGAACAATCCAGAAACATATGAATTGTTTATATTTTAGAAAGAAATGAATATTTTTGTTGTTAAAGACAATGATAAAGGAAATAAAAAAGCACCCAATCTACACAATTCAATTGCTTTTTGATTTGGGACACTTGGGTGACTACTAGACAGCGTAGTCTGGGCACTGAAAGTCAGCTGAAATGTAACGTTTAATGTAAGTGTTTAAATGATAATTGTTATCATTAGCCGCAGATAAAAGTACTGCACAAAACTCGATGTAACGGGCATTTATGTACTTACGCTCGAGAAATAACGAATAATTATAAAATGTTTATTTTTATTATCGTCTTGCGAAGCACAAATATGCTTCTATAGCGTAACATTCGTTCACACCCAAAAACACCACTTTAAGCTTGACACTGTAAATAATACAACATCGATAAATTGTCGCTACATAATAATTATTCACTGCAAATTAATTCTAGATCAAACATTACGAAAATAATGTCTCGGTGACTGACCCCTAAAATCCCTGAATGAACTGAATATAGCTCACGAATTTGATCTCTGAATCTTGAAAAATTCTTGGGATTGAATTGAGTCACTGCCTTTTTTTTCGTGGCGAGACTCGGGCCATCAGGCCCGCTCTTCAGTCTGACCACGCAAATTTCGCTACCCCCTTTCGCCTCCTTTAATCCACTAGCAGAGGAAGGAGGTATTTCCTGGGCGAGAAGCAGGCGGTTTGAATTTAGCTCAGAGGCGTCATTTAGATTTTGATCTTTTACATGCAAGTAAATCTACTAACATGGGACAGTCGGCTTTACTTCACTTCCCCTCCGAAGGAAGGCGTACGAAGGATTCATTCGCGCTTTAAAATCCAAGGCTTCGATCGGGTTTGAACTCGCCAACTTGGGTACACCAGTCCGATACGCTGACCATCGCCGCGCGTTGAAGATCTGCGCTGTTCTTATAGTAGATACCGCTTATGGCTGATCATCCAACAATTTTATTTTTAACCGTATACTTAGATTGTGGCCTTATTTGGCGAAACCAGCACCCATGTGGGATAGGCATTTTTAATTTTCAAGCTCTTTTTAATTTTCCAGCGCCATTTACTCTTGAAATTCTTTTACATGCCGCAAATCTGCAATATGGGACAATCACGTGTACTTGAAATCAGAATTAAGCCGTAGAGTTCGAACTCGCGAACAAGGGGTAACCAGTTCCAGACAATCCTTACTGGAACGTAACTACAATATTATTGAAAACTAAAAATTTTTAACAGTTCATCATTTTCAAAAAAATGCACCCGATCATTCCCTGTTTTTTGGGGGGGGGAGCTATCATCAATTTTCTCTAAAAATGTTCAAGAGATGGAACCAATGGTCTAAATTCATTCCAATTGATGTCATAACTTGCAAACCTTTTCGGAAATCCTTTTAGTGTAATTTCAAATATGTGTAATATTTATAAGATTTTTGGTTTATTAAAATCAAAGTGCTTTTAACCAGTTTCTGATAATGTTGGAATAAATGAAAGTTTCTCTTTAGCGGTTTACGCATTTAGCACCTAGATAATTTTGAAAAGTAGTGTGCACCCAAACATGACAATGCAGACCACAATTAATTTTTTTTGTAAATGTATGAAGTAATCAATATTACTGAAAATAAAGGTTATCCTTTACATCTTTACAATTTTAAAAACGAATATTATTAAACTATTTTGTGTGAATGATGAATTATTATGAAGTTGTGCATAAGCGAGGGCGCATGTGGCGGGGGCCTGTGCATTGATGGGCCGTCGCGCGCGCAGCCATCTTCCAGAAGGCGGAGGCGCTGTACCACCTGGGCGACTTCGAGCACAGCCTGGTGTTCTACCACCGCGGGCTGCGCCTGCGCCCCGAGCTCGAGGGCTTCCGGCTGGGCGCGCAGAAGGCGCAGGAGGCCATCGAGAACACCATCGGAGGTGCGTCGCGCACGGCGAGTCGACTTGAAGTGATGCGACAATGGTACAGATAAACTCATCGTATTTTACTTCATACATTACCAGTGGAATACTAAGCGGCAATAAAAATGCAAAATTTATTTGTTAAAATTAAGAATTTTTAATTGTTTATGAATACATAAAATTGTTAATTGTTGGAACATACTATTTCATTAGTTCTGGCGCATATTTTACAAATGTTTGTCCTTTCTGAGCATATTTACATGCATATTTGTCCTTTCGATGCAGCAATATACTTGGATTTTTATTTCTTGATGCGCGAGGCCTTGTCTTCAAGATCGAATTTCTGACGGAATTTCGCGTCTGGAGTGCTGCTAGAATTCCACCTACAAATCCAGGATCACCAGCACCAGCACGGTCGCGATTATGCGACATCTAGCGGCACTAGTCGCGAAACACCGTGAGATGTTCCATCGTGGAGACAAGTACTCGCCCGCCGAGAATAAAAACCCAAGTGTATCCGTGTCCCGAGCCTTCCTCCTGAGGGAGTGTCGTGTGGCAGGCAAGACGTTCCCGGGTCTGCCGGCTGAGCACTATCTGCTGCCCCTGGGGGAGCGCGCGGGGGCGCAGAGCGCAGCCAGCTCGACCGCCCCCGCCCCCGCCCCGGCGCTGCCCAGCCCCGGGGGCTCGTCCTCGGCGGCGGGCACTGGCACTGGCACTGGGGCGGGGGCGGGGCCGGGGACGGCGGGCGGCAGCGCGTCCAGCGGCGCGCGCACGCTGTCGGAGGCGGCGCGCGAGCGGCGGCAGGCGCGCCACCTGCTGGGGGAGCTGTGCGTCGACAAGGACTACTTGGAGCAGCTGCTGCGACACCCAGGTACAGCACGCGAAAATGACATAGATGCACGTCTTTATTACTATTATTATTACTATTATTATTAATATTGTTATTATTATTGTTATTATTATCACTTATTATTTGGTTGCGAATTGGTCTCCTGGGACCACGCAAACGTACTTAACGTACCACGTAACGTAAGCACCTGCACTTACTGAGGCTCGGCTACCGTATCCCCTGGCAAGTGTACGTGACCTCTCTTTTCCGGAGGATCAGCATTCGTATGCTGTGTCCAATTTTTAATCCCCAGGATTGCTAGCTCTGGGGAATGGGTTATGGAATGATGATGATGAAAAAGTTAAGGATGAATGTTTATTTAAATATTGGTTTGTGAATTTTGTCATACTCTTATTTTTCTGTTTCTTTAACCCATGTTAGGATTATTTTTAGCCTTCTAAGAAAACAGAATATGTCTGATGGGAATCATCCTCATCATAAAGAAATAATAAAATGCGAATCCTTTTTTCCCGACTGCTCAAGTGATTTTTTTTCAATGGATTCGTGAAGTTATCTGATGTGTTTATTGTGATTTTTTATCTTTAATACACCTTTTCTAAATTTCAAATTAAATAAAATATTTATTTTTTTCATCCCTATTTCAAATTATACTGTTTTACTTTTAAGACCATGTTTACTTAAATTCTGATTGTCTTTGTGTTTTCTAACTCGTATGTTTTCAAGAAATCAGTAAATGTGCAAATGGTTCACCAATGTTGCTCCACAGATTGTTCAGAGATGAACATAATTTAAAATATCTCCTTGATGCCCTTTACATCTGGTAAGTGATACTAACAGGTCGGGTTAGCGTCTATAAAAATACAATTCAAATTTATTAATGATCTTCCATCCATATTCATTCCATATCAAGCTACAGAATCCAGTATTCCATAAAAACAAATGAGGCGAACGAAATTCTGACGAACTTCAAGAGAAATATGTATGAAACATGAGCGGGTCTGAATCTTGTGCATGCTTCAATTCTGAAAATGAATGATCTGAACATTTTGAGTAATGCTTGTTCTATAATTTCATTAATGTCATGCATCAGCACAAATTTCCCGATCCATTATTTAATTTATACATATTAGCTTTTGGTTCACTCTTTACGAGGGATAAGTTTTCAAGTCCCATGGGGGAATAAAATTACCAAGTGTGAATAACTAAATGGTGTTATTACCAGGTGAAATGGAGAATCGAAGTTACTTTTCAACATCGTAAATATTGAAACATTAGTCAGAATAGTTGAGTTTTACAACGTTTTCATAATGTAACCATCACGCCTAGGGGTTCACAGTTTCGATGCCAATTTGTGGTTACCAATCGGATCCCTCCTGGAGTGTAGTTATGTTAAGGCACGTAGGACGTGCGGTTCGACGGTTCGTCGAAATCACCCCGCGGGCACATGAACTGTTGTGGGCAAATACACGGGCAAACTCAGGCTGTGTAATGGTGAGTGCGTCATCAAAGGTGTATACAGTAAAGAGTAGTGGTTTCACGTGCACTGAGGAATCGGTCCCCGGGAAACTTACGGTCTGCGGGCGCAGTCCAGTCCGTGGCATTCAGTCTGTCCTCTCTCCTCTCGCCAACGCCCATTCAACGTTCCTGGCGAACGCTCTGCCTTGTCGTCAGCCCGAAATTTGATTGGTTAAATTTTAGATTTATTACCAATTTTGCAATTACGTTTGAGAACTTGTTGGCAGAATACACTAACTTAACAGTACAGAACTAACAACGTAACAAACTTTACTAATTAACATAAATATTCCACCGTGCAAGCTTTCATAGCACTCCACCTCTCCATCCTTCACTTCACCGCTCTGCAGATCACTGATATGTAATGTCTTTCGTACACACTCGTTTCTCGCAACTTGGCAACGTCACTGCACATAATTAATTATTATTATAATTATTGTACTAATAATTATATTGGGAATAATGTTAATAATATTAATAACAGTAAATTGAGTAGTGAAAATCAAGACGTACCGTGACGCTTTCGTTGTTGTGTTTGGGTAAAACCGAGCGACCAAGCAGCCGGGATGGCAACTGATGGGTCGGGAACCGGTTACTGCGGGATTCCCTTTGCAAATTGCGTCTTTGCCGCAATTTTGTGCTGCGATGCGTAGCATAATAAATTTTGTCTCCGTTGTGCTGACGAAGGTTGTCAAGGCGGGCTGAAGCTCTTAGTTGGTGGGGAAAAGTTGCCATCATTGTTGATCTGCTTTTAACTCCCGAAAATGTCTCTGTTTTTGGTCTGTACATCAAGTGCTCGAAAACATTTCGTGGAAATTGCGCAAGATTTGTCGGATTAATACAATTGGATTGTGTGTTTCTGCTTTTTCATCAGTCAACTCACCTCATTTCTCTTCTTCTGAATAATGACCTATAATGGCATCTTCGAAAAAACTAATTTCAATACCATGGCTGTCGGCAACATTTTTGCAGACGGGAATGGAAAACTCATGAACCGATTTGACAAACGTTGCAATGTGCACGATAATTATATCAAAAAGTGGCTTCGATCGTACGTGACCCTTAGTAAAATAATATATTTTGTGATTCCCCTTGTCCGTAATTTATTTTCGATGAAAAATTGAAAACAAATCCCTCGTATTATCCACACCCTTTCTTTCTTGGTGCTCGGAATCAGCGCCCAGTCCACCCCGGCACGTTCAGATCCCCGTAGTTGCACCTGTAGCACCCGACTGGGCCATGAAAGTGCACGACTGATATCTTTGACCCCGGTGAATTTGATGAGTCATGAATGCTTACATTTTTCAGGATAGCCAAAAAATTACAACTTGCTGTAGAACCAAAGCTTGCTGTAGTGCCAAAGAACTGCAGATGATGCTGTAAATCAGGGATTAATGATTTCAAACGAAACCTTTGCACAAATAGTTTAGTGTGAATATCATTAATCGCTAATTTACTTCCGTTGAAAGATGTTTTTGGCTTTCCTGTATAATTAAGTTTTTATGAGTTGTTCGGGGTCGAAGGCATGTGGAATGCATTTGGGGCGCTTGCGAGCGGCTTGAGCGGCGGGGCGTGGGTGCGGGTGCGGGTGTGCGCAGACATCAAGTGCCTGCACCAGGAGAAGGCCGACCACATCGCGGCGCACGCGCGGGACGGCGTGGCGTTCCTCGCCAGCCGCCAGGAGTTCTGGCGCCAGCAGAAGTCCAGCGCTCCCAGCGGCTCAGCCAAGGGCGCGCGGCAACAGCGCAACGGCGCGCGATGACGCTGCCCGCAACTCTGGCCTGCTCGACGCGGACGTTGGTGCGAACACTGCGGGTAGAAAATTTAGTCGGCCCGAGGTCAGCGGTCGCGCTCCGTGGCCGCGACAGCATTTCTCCTCCCGAAACCGCGGCGACCCTTTGCAACCAGCTACAATATTCTACAGAGAGTGGCTGAAGTACCTCCAGTTTTGCGGTGAATTGAAGCCATGTTTTTTGCAGTCAAAGCAGCGCTCTCCGGAGAAACAGAGTATTGTATAATTTCGTTTGGCGCTGGTTAAGGCCGGGTGGGCGTGTGCCGCGCGTTATGTAAAACCTCATATTACATGATCTCACGACCAAAAACCATCGTTTAAAAACGGAATCATAATATGTAAGGATAGAGAACTGAGAAACGTTAAAAAACACGTTGCGTCTTTCATAGGTAACTTCATAACAATGGAAGCTGTTGAAATGTTGGTGTAGTTAGTACAACATCTGAAAGTGAATGTTATTCCAATAAGAAGCCAAGCAAACAGATCACAAATACGGAGGAAAAGTTTTTAAAAAAATGATATATTTGTGGTTTGATGGCTTCCATTTTTATATATGCCGAACATAGTGAAGGCAGGTGAATATTATTATTCTAACCTCTAATATAGTTGAAATACAGATATAAGAAAACATAACGATATAGAAATAAGATCTGACACAAACGACATGTTCATTCACTACAACAGTTCTATACGCCGCCATCAGGCACCTCTCATGTTCTGACTGCAAGAATCATGGCGGCCGCTAGTTCGTCGAGCGTCCACTAAGAGCGCTGAAACCATAGGTCCAGCCACTCTATGTACTCGTAGTGTATTATTCTACCTCTTTGACCTTTTGCGATTTAGTGCTCAAGCGCCATCTTTGCACGCCGCGCGCCCCCACGAGAAGGCAGTTGAGGCCTTCCGCCTCCGGTTCTCGGAGATCGGACGATTTCCATCGTTGCACAGAAAACTGGATACGGCGGACGATGCGAGTGGCGAGTAAGTGATGAGGCCCAGAGGTGTGTCTACGGTATGGCAACCATGGCACGTGCCATGGGCGTCACTCACAGGGGGCGCTATTTATAGCATACTACCTAAAACACCTCTAATTCGAAGTATCCTGACAGGGACGCAGATTCTATGCTTTCTTTGGACGCCTGAATATCTAGATTGCGCCTCTGATAAGACTGTCTTAAAGATGACGTTAAAGCCGCCCTAATTTTCTACCAGTACTATTTAAGAGAAAAGCACCATAGTTGTACGGAATAGAAAACGACCATGGTTCTTGAAGCGCAGGGAAGCTCAGTTCTCAACGTAATATCCGGACGTGGAGAAGTTCTCTTCTGAAGGGGCTATGAAACAAACCTCTTGATTGGACCTGTGATCGTGACACGACTGTCATGAACCGGAACAAGTGGCGACATCGCGTTGAACGGCGGATAGGGAAGCTGCGAGGCGCCAGCCTTTGCGAATGGAAGGGCTGAAGATGCCACTCAAACGTTAAGTGTAAGAAAAGTGGATTTTTCCTATGCGGCTCGGTTATAGCGTAATATCGTCGTAAAGACTAAGAACTCTTCCGGCTCTAGCGAGAGCGCTGTATACCACTTTGAAGTTACTTCGCATTAGCGTTAAACAGACCTTATAACTAACCATACCTCGGAATTTTAAGGAGAAAAGTAACGTTGTAGGCTCTTACAATAGGTTTCGAAACGATTAAGCCAAGCATTTAACAAACATTAGACATGATAAGCTATTTTTCTGACATCTACAATTGATGACAATAGGATTAAATTAAGCACTTTCTATTATTTAGAATCAAATATTTTCACATTTGTAAGTGACAAGCATATTATTTTGTTCTCTTTCATTTATTTTTATTAATTCATATGCTCGTTTCATCCTCAACCTGTCAACGGCGTAGCTGCAAGCGTGCAATTGTCTTGATGCTTATCGGAGACGAGGGTAAAACATCCTTTTCGTATTGACTAATGGAGCTCGTTACGTTCGGTCTGCTGGGTGAAAAATTTCGGGGCTTATTCGATGGCCTATTTTATCAGGGAGTATTCAGGAGTTTTCGGTAAAGTCGGGAGAGTATTTGCGTTTCCGTGTAACAAATTTTTTAAAAATTAGTTATCCTGTGATAATGCTTCAAAACTACTTGTTTTAGACAGGCGTAGACAATAAAATATGAAAAATATCATCAACCGTCCTTTTTAGGTCATTTTAAGCACTATTAGATACATTCGGTAGATCTATTTTTTAATGATTCGTAAGCTTCAGCAATTATTTTCCACAACATCCTAAAGGAACTAAATAGGCATTTCTTAAAATCCGAGGTCTACTTATAGCGGATTTTTTTATGAAACTAATAAGTCCTCCATTTCCACTACTTTTCCAAATTCTCTCGAAGTGCGATCAATAGATTTGTTATTGGTACTTCCTATTGATTCTCAAAATAATTCTGCACGCCACTAACTTCGTTCTAGTTCTCTATTTTTGAAATATCCGTTTGTTTGCGTAGTATGTCGCCAGACACGCGAAACATAAGCTTTGGCATTTGTCACATTTGTGGTGTCGCTTCAAGAGATAATTTTATTGCAACATAAAAAGAGTAGAAGTGAAAGGATGTGAAAAGTGTCAAAGGTCAAAATCACAGAAACAAAACATTGAGTTGTTTTTATAAATGTGCAAATGAAAAACTATGTTAAGCTTTTTGCTATATTGCCCTATCATAATTAGAATTCAGTAACAACTCAATTTTTAGCAAGAAGATTTAAGGTTAAGCCATGACAATTTATTCTTCAAATTTACCTAGAATTAATCTCGCACATCTCAATTGAGCGTATTTATTATCCAAATTTGGGGTATCGTAATGTTATTCCATATTATATGGTGTTATGTACATTGTTAAAAATTCCTTATCTTCTCAGAAGGTTTGGTGAATCATCTGATTCGGGGACGAATTAATTAGTTAGTGATTTAAAATATATTGTTTATTAGAAGTCTACCTTCTACAGATTTGTATGCTTTCCATCTATTATTTTGTTACAAATTACATTTGACAGTATGTCATATTCATTACAACATGAACCAAAGTGTACAAAAATATTAGTGTATTTACACATTTCCTTTTGTGTTCTGAATTTTTGTGTGGTTTTAATTTTTTGTTTTAACACCTTGTGAGTTTACAATAGAAGTAAAACTGCAATTATTTGAACATTCAAGAATAATATTTAGAACTATTACTATTTTTGCTATTAAATCTACATTTTCAATGTGTTCGAGGTATATGAATGTTTTGTTGTAGTTCGAATAGGAACATTCATTGAGAATACTTTATGGTTGTTATAAATCTAGAAGGAAAAGGTTTGAACATATGTTACCCAAATAAGCTTCAAATTTTATAAGTAGAGATTAATACAATTCATGTAGTTGTTTTACAAATGTTAATGTTAATACAATTATATATCTAATATCTGAGTGCAATATTTTGAATAGATCATTTTCACAAACGCATTGATTAACAACTTTCAGTAAAGTATATTTTATTAGGTAGAGTACATGTTAATCAATGTAACTAAAGTGAATTGAATTATAATTTTGTTGTGTAATTATGATTGTTATCAATTTATGAACAGAAAACAAATAAATTTTCTTCAATATCATGTGTTTACGTTTATTTGGACACACAAAGTTTATTATAACGCAACCGCTGACAAAAATTTTACATTCGATTAGGAGCTACGTTCGTTCCTGAGGAATGACAGATCTATTCTACGTTATCTTTTTTGTAACTCATAATTAATAATCGTTTTAGCAACTTCACGGCTAAAAGTGATAATGATTCGACAGTATCATATTTATTATGCCTCTTCCTAGCAAGTAATAGTAGTTTTTTTAATTTTTTGGAAACGTGTTTATTTTTTTTTTAAATTCTGATCAGAGCGAGTATTTTTTGTTTCCAAAGGTCGGAACTCTGCTGTGAAAGATAATGTTTTGTTCAGGTACACAGTGATAGGCGCGTGTTGAAAGGCGCGCTACAGACGCGAAGACGAGTCTTGCGTTTCGCGTGCGGCCTCTCTCGCGGCGCCGGGCCTCCGGAGGCTGGCGGCGCCTTCGCTCTCCTTCACTCCCCTCTGATGATCCGGTTCCGCCGCCTCTTTCGCCAGGCAGAAACTTTCCTGGCGTGCGAACGACGGTCTGGAAACGCCAGGCATGCGAAATTATTTTATTTCGACTGTGACTTCGTATTCTCTATATCACGAAAATAATATGTAATGGTTTTAGAAACAAAATACAAAAAAAATATCAAAAATAAAAAAAAGATTATGGAGCTTTAGAAGATCAAAAAATCCTTGTAAATTCGTGCAAAAAGCTCCTGAAAATTCCACAATCACAGTTGCTCATTGCATTTGCACTGGCGCAGTTTACTAATGCTTTGCACAGGCTAGTAAAATATATCTCTAGTTACGAACCTGCCATTGGCACTTTCGGTGTCTTCAACACCTGCGGAGGTTGGGGTTTGACCGTTGCTCTGCGATTCAAAACGGCCAGTTGCACTGTCCTCGGGCACGTTATCAAACCCTTCATTTGAGTTTCCGATTGAATTCAAATTCTGAGAATAATTAATTCATTTGAGTACAAATTACATTCTAGAAACAAAACTATTTTTTTATTATCTATTACATTAACCGACAGTCCTTTTTAATGGACACTAAAATACCTTGCATAGTAATTAAAACAGAATAAACAATATCTATCATTTTTTTGTAAATCACAAATTGTTCGCTTTGTACACAAAATACGTAAATATATCACGATACGTTAAGGTAAACCTCTTGAAGGTTGTGAGAATTAGTGTAATGAACTGAAATCTGATGCCTACGACAGTTACAAAAATGAATTTTAATATTTTTCTAATAGATTAAGGGCATTGAATAGATTTTGATTTAGTATGAATAAGTGAGTGAGTAAGTATTGATTCCAAGTGCGTCAATTACTTAGGCTTAGGTTATTAGTCGCAGGATTAGGTCATTAGTCTCGTAAGTATAGTGCATGCTACATCTCGCAATATGGCGATGTTTCTCCTTCGCTGAAACTTGCGATCGGTGCCCCCTATACGTCGGCGGTTTTTTATTTCCACCCCCCCCCCTTAATCATCCCAGGCGAAACGCTCTAGGCTTCCCGACTCCTGCGGTCGTACACGTGCATGTGAGGTGTCATATATGCGTAAGGAAGCGAGGGGGACAAGGAATAAGAAATGAATGCGTGCGCAGATCGGTGTGCCAAGATCGTGTGGTGGTCCGGGTGTTCGGGTACTGCTCCGGCCATGGGCTTATCATTCGATTGTTGAACAACGTAAGAGCAACGTCGCTAGAAATCGCCCCAGTCAGCGGCTGACATTCCATAGGAAGGCAATGTAGCTAAAAATCCGCCGCGGTCAACAACGGCGAGCCCTAGGGCAGCGGCGCGCAAAGGCAGCAGGCTTTCCCGAGGGCAGAGCGACGGGCAGATGCGCAGGCTTCGGAGCTGAGAGAAGAGTGGACGCGACGACCGAAGCAATTCGCCCGATATGCATCGAAAGCTTCGTAACGCGACATGTTGTAGACCCAATGGTAGGACGAAATGTACCGAAGCTAAAAAATGATCTCCTACTCCCACTTGGAAAGAGTATATATATGAATGCTTGTCACTTTCCATCGCTGAAGCAAATACGATCGTTACTTTGTAAAAATTGTGTTCTTAAAGAAATGGAATCTCTTTTTCAATTTTTGGCCAAATTGGAAATAAAATTTTGACATTTCTATTCCGTATTAAATAGATATTAGTATAGTACTTCCTGGTTTTCAATTGATAGTTGCAATACTAAAAGTTAAAGTTCGATTCTTTTTTCAAAAATAAATTTTATAGAAATGTATCTCGAATATGGTTTCTAGTTATGTTCACTTTTCAGCACATCGTGAACGATTTGCGAAAGAATTGCTTCCTCTGAGTAGGGCAAAAATAAACCTATAGAAATGGTACAATCTGACCAACAACTTGAAAATTCTCGTCTTTTCTGAAACAATGCTAAAAACAGTGTTTTCAAATATAAATCCGTGGAAGAAAATTGTTATGAAAAAAGTGTTCCGTATAATTCTACTTAAGACAAAGAATAATTACAAATTTATCAGATATATAATTAAAAAACAACTTATAATTCGCATAGGTTTAATAAAGTACTAATGTATTCACATGTGTTACGGCCTCCCGCCCGCGATCTCAGCCGCTATCAAGAACACTATTAAAGATTTTTTGGTCGAGAAGCGCTATGTAATTGAGCGAGCAGACTGGGAGATGTGGCTCAGGGCATCAACTGATGTTGCTGCAGTACCTCTAACCGGGAGTATGTAGGTTCTATACTGCCTAGATAGCTATGTGGAATTCAGTCACTGTGTGAAAGAGAATTCTAGCGGCCGGCTGCTCTGATCGGTAGTTTTCCGTGGTTTTACCGATCAACATCAAGGCGAATGCCGGAGCACTAACGGACTGCGCGTGATCTTTCATTCCCCTTTTCATTGTCCTATACTCACCTCTTACTTATACACGCACACTTACATACACTGCACCACCACACACGCCGGGAGACCGGTCGGGAGCATAGAGCTTGGCCCAGCTGGGGCAGTGCCCTGATGGTGGGTGATACCCGGGTGGGGAAAACCCCGTTAGCCGACGGTAGGTCAGCGCCGGATCTCGCCATTCAACGAGGAGAGGTCGCCGCCACCTCCCGAAAGAAAACACGTACACCCACGGGCCTAATGGCCTTGGGTGTTGGCGCGCCGGGCCTGTGTGGAGCTGACCTGCGCGGGCGGGGCGGCGCGGTGCAGCAGGCGCGGGCCCAGCAGCGAGAGCAGCGCGGAGCCCAGCGGCGCCGTCAGCAGGATGGCGAGCGCCGCCAGTGTGAGCAGGTGGCGCGCGTGCGGCTCGGCCTCGGCCAGCCCCAGGCGGCGCGTCGCGTCCAGCGCCGCCGGCCCCAGCGCCGCCTGCGCACGCGCACTCGCATGCTTGCTTTGGCAGCCGCGGACGAAGTGTTACAAACTTCTAGGCGTGCAGATGGGGCGAAAATGATCACATTTTGCCAATGAACTCGTAGCGGGGAATTTCTTGTTACGGGTTAACACATGTAGTGTAATTTGTAGGCAGCTCCTTATGCATGATGTTTGGCAGGTAACGTTCTGCCGCCCTCAAGGAACTTTACCTTACATGAAAGGTATCCCTGTACAATTGCACACAGGTTGACTTGTGGCTCACAGGGCTGGTAAAGGTAGGGCCCCACCTTTTCGTCGTCCTCGTCACGAGGAAGAGCTCCGGCTACCTTTACCCCCTGGAAAGATCCTGGTACTCACTTGGAAAGGAGGGTGAGGCGACCTCAGAGCTGCCCTGAATGGAATCACAGATACTAATCCCAACCTACGCCGGGATTCGAACATAGGTCCTTCAGGTCAAGAAACCAGCGCCCTACCACTGAGTAACCGCACCTTCTGGAGCGCACATTTACCTTCCGAATATCTGTGTAAGTTGCCTAACAATCAAGGGTAAATATCATAAAAAATATATGCAATTTTCAGGTTATACTCATTGGCAATAGTATCAATTGTCGATCTCTCTAAGAACCAAGTTTGTAACATTTGGTCTGAGATGCCCTGTTCGTATGGGCGCTTTTGCTAAAACTCCGAAAATTGTTCGTCAAAAAACGCTTGCGAGGATTTGTTTACTTTGTCTCAGCCAGGGTTCAGTGTTGCTGCTCACCTGACACGCACGAAGTGGCGGAGGCGATGAGGTTTGGCTGTGGTGAATGTTGAGATAATTTTACCAAGAGTGTCAGTAAGTGTTATTTTTATTTATTCACATAGGTGGTGCCATGTGTGTAGTAATTATGGTAACTGTGCATCGAATTGCCAGTCACTTATACGTTGTTGATACTGTAAAATATTGATTTTAATGATAAAAAATATTTCTATATCATAGTGTATTCTTTATAGCAGATATGTCATAATGTCACTGGCAGTCAAGAGACTAAGTTGGCGGATGAGTATTCCTATTCTTGTACTAGATGCTCTAGGGCATAGAGTTGTTCCCAAAACAACCGTTACAAGCAGTTCACCTCTACTGAAGGCATATGATATAATTCATTGTTCGCATTAATGTGATATTCCAATGAGGTGACGTCAAATTTTGTGAAAGTTACATTAGTGTACTCGTTGTAAACATAAGTAGTCATATTCAGACGTCTCCGGATAAATGATGCCGACTTCTAAAGTATAGTGGTATCAGCGCTTAATATATTTCGCCAATAAATATATGTGGCGGGAAATTACAAAACTAAGTTACAGACGAAACATTTGACCCTGATTGATAGGCTACTCATGATGCTGTGGTGTTTGGCGGGTCACATTCTGACGCAAACGGATATCGCGTTTCGCACACACCAATTCATGTTGTGTTTTCTCCCAGTCAGGGACAAACGACACATGAGTAACTTCATTATATGAATTTCTCACCAAATATTTGTTGGCTAAACGTGATCACCTTCGATTCACCTACATGCCCTAGGATTTGTAACATTTAGTCTGAGACACCTGTATAAAATGTTGGCATGTCACACTATTTTAAAATATAGTGTAAACTCCTTCTTCAATCCATTCACGGTCATTTCCGAGGGACGCTGAATCGAGAGGATTCGACTGACTGGATGGATTGGATGGACTGGATGGACCTTCTGTAGTTCGACCTTCGTTGCGGCATCATCCGGCCAGACGAGAACTTGGTTGTTAGTGGAAGAAGAAGTTAACTGTCTCTTCATGTCACACCATAATACCCATGGCAGAGAAATCACAGCTATTTCCTAGTTTTAGTAAGTCTTGACACCACTTACCTGTACGGTGGCCTTTGGAAACCAAGCGAAGGACAGGAACAGCTTTTCTTTCCACGTGAGGTCTGCCCCGAAGGCAATAAGCACAGTAACAGCGATGCGTGCCTGCGCAAACCACACCAACATTGGCGCTTGTTCTTGTACGGACTTTCGACAGAAGACATTCTGGAAGAATAATGATACTTCTTCTCTTTATATTATCAGGGTGGAAAATAAAAAACTACTGTTTTTTGTTTTTAAGCATAGGCTAGTCAAAAATAGAAGATAAAGCCGGAACATTTATTATAATGTGAAATTTTGTCGAGAGGAGATCGAGTTGTTAACTAATGACTAAAATCGTTCGATAAAATAGTTATTACCGTCAATTGTCCTCTTTCCCCGTACGTTCCTACAAAGTTTAAGTTTTTTCATATTTTCCGGGAGGACGTCTGTGCTGTGCTCTTGAGATACTCTAATCTTTATTAGACATACGTAGCGAGCATCCAGAAGACTCGCATTGTTCGAATGTGTACAAACGGAATCACGTCTATCGGCTTCATGGTATAAGTCTACTTATATTTGTTAGGGGGTATGCACCTAGGCGCTAGCCTTTATCCACACTCCCCACCCGCGCACAAGTACGCCCTGGAGCATTGGACCTATCGGCTTCAGCACATAAAATGCGAACAGGCGCATGGCTGCAGTGGTCGTTACAATTTTGCCTTCGTACTCGCGACTTTATCAGCCACGACGGTTTGAACGCTCCCGCCCCGGTTATGATGTCGTGAGCGCCAGGGCCGTGGGGTGGCGTGCGTGGCGCTGGTTCGTACCGCGAGGGCGACGGCGAGGGCGGCGGCGCCGAGCGCCACGTGGAGCGGCTGCATGGCGGCCACGTCCACCTCGGCGCCGATCAGCGCGAACAGCAGCGTCTGGAAGACGGCCCAGGCGGCGCGGAAGTGCTCCGCCACGGGGCCCTGCGCGCACCTCGCATCAGCGCTCGAGAACGGGCAGGGCCAGGTGTTGGCATACGGCTTTTGCGGTTGCACTAACAGAAGGCTCCAGCAAACAGGACGCAGCGTATGCGTTGGACACAGCGTCAGTTTTGTACCCTGACATTAACCTACCAAGTTGTCACACACAAGTTGAGTCCACCAAACACTAGCGTCTGTGAGAGCGTAGGCTTCCGCGTCCGGAGTCAGTATTTACTAGGCTGTCCGGGTGACGCCTCGTCCATGGCGAAGGTGCCGACGTTTCGGTCGCCATTCTGCGACCTTCCTCCTCCTAGGCTTTACGCCCTGAGGAAGGTCGTAGAATGGCGACCGAAACGTTGGCATCTTCACTATGGACGCGGCGTCACCCGGACATCCTAGTAAATACTAGCGTCTCTGTTGTATCGTTCAATGTCATGTCAACGTTTAAGCCTGAAAAAGAACAATTGCGGCGCGCATTGTTTTTCTTATTTAATCAAAAGGAAAATACTGTGGAAAGCCGTCGTTTCCTTGTAAGCACAAATGGTGAACACACCCCGATGATTAGAACATATGAGAAATGACTTCAACAATTTAAAGGACATGATTGCAACTTGAAAGACTGTGCGAGCTCTGGTGACCACAAAAGTGCGAAGCGATCAATAGCTGGCGTTATTGGACGACTACGCTACCGCTCAAACACAATAGCAATTGGCAAAAGCATTAAATGTGTCACAAGAAACAATCCGCAGACGTTTATGAGCAATGAGGAAGATCAATAGCCTCGGTAAATGGATCCCACGCGATTCGAATGACCGGCAAATGCCCGACAATGCGCCGTCTCATACAGCAAAACCAGTAGTCACCAGTAAATCGCTTGGATGGGGCATCCTTCCGCACCATCTATCTCCTCTTCGCACCAATGGGGCTCGCGCTCGCTGAGCAGCACTTCACCGTTTTCGAGAAGTTGGAAAATGGCTCGATCAATGGTTTGCCGCAAAAGACAAGCAGTTTTTTTGGCATTGTACTGGTTATTCATAACATACATGAAAGATGGTCGAAGTGTGTAGAGGTCGATACTCAGTGTTTTGAATAAACAAAAAATGAATTTCTCCTGAAAAGTACGTGTTTTTTTACTACAAGAACGCGCAAAAACGTATGCATACACCTGGCAGGTTGCTATGTCTTTAATTTTGGCATTGGATGGAGTAGATAATTTCATTATGAGTTGTAAGAATTGCTGATATTTTTCTTCCACGTACGAGGAACAGTTCACATCTAAACATTGTACTCAGCACTTTGACTTTAAGACTACCTTCGTAGTTAATAATGATTGAAGACTTTTTCGTTCTCTCCCTTCCCCCCTAAACAACACTTTCCTATTTCCTTGACACTCCTTCCCCTTCCCCCCCCTCGCTTTACCCCCACCCCTTCCTTTTGTTTCTCTCTCTCTTTACCCCCATTTTTACCGTTCCCACTCCCTACCCTTCCCTCCCTCCGACCTTATCTCTCCTTACGTGTCCCTCTCCTTACTCTTCACTGACCTTACTCTTCCCTAACCCCACCATTTCCTCTTGTTGCCCTTACATCACTTTGCCCTTCCACTTGTCCTTCTTCAGCTTTCACTTTCTCTCTCTTTTCCTCTTTCCTCACTATCCTTCCCTCTCCCTCGTCCCAATCCGTTCTCCCTCCCTTCCTCACTTGCCCACACTCGCGTCTGCGTGACATCCATTTCGCAAAGGAAATTTCTAAATGTCCATTCACATTGCAAACAGAAACACAAGGATAACGCAAGATGTAAAAATTAACATAAGTGGTAGACTGAAATATTCAGAATGTTTAACATATGCGTAAAAAAATAAGAGTTTCTGTTGGCTGTGAGACGTTTACGTTTACTATTGGTTCGATGTGAAAATAGATTTCAAAATATTGACGGTGTCCATGGCGTATGGGTTCAATTTAAACCATGGTGTTATTTCCACCATGATTTAAACTAGTGCCCACGCAGCACGCAATCAGTAGAACCAAACCACAGTCTTTTGGAAAGAGTTCTGTATAGTAAATTTATGTAGTAATCTGTGCTCTTTTGCTTATCCAACGCCATCTAGTGTAGATGGCTTTACTTTGTGTATCGACTTTGATCTCTTTAGACTCTTAACTTTGAGTTAACGTACTGTGATTGGTCATTTCTTATGGCTTACTTAAGCATAAGAATCTTGAAGCTTGCTAGCTGTAAACTTGTCTTACGTGTTATGCTTCTGCGAAAGCATTGTGAAAGAGTCCGCTTAAACGTAGTCGAAACTTTATATTAACGCAATGCTTATGTTTGCCTTGTGAATAGGCCTTAATGGTCAAGGTACTCGTACAATGCAAAGGCGCATTGTAAATGTCCCCCCCTCCCAGCAATGCGAATGTTTGCGAGAGCGGGGCCCTCACGTGGTCGTGGGTGCCGCGGCGGCGCCAGGCGTGGGCGGCGACGAAGGCGGCGAGGATGGCGCCGAGGGGCCCCGCGCCGTCGTAGCCGATGGCGTCGCTGCCCAGCACGGCCAGCAGCCCGCCGCCCGCCACCAGCAGCGTGCGCAGCGGCGCCGCGTTCGCCTGCGCCAAAGCTCAACTTGCGACAGGCCTTCTCTTCTTCTTCTTCTTATGGAACATCGCACGGCATTTCGCGTCTTTCGCCAGCACTGCGCGATACGGTCGCGTTCATGTGGTAACTAAAGGCCCGGACGAGAAAGACGAGAAATGCCGTGAGATATTTCATCGTGAAGACAAGGTCTCCCACGCCCAGAAATAAAAACCTAAGGACAGCGATGCTGTCTCTTTACATTAGATCACTACCGCCTGGATCTTTGCGTTCCATTGACACTCTAGAGTAGTAAACGGTGAAGGAACAAATAATGTTGTGAACTCTTAGTGCGGAGGAAAATTACAACAAATTCCATTCGTTATTGTTCGGGAGTTATGGTATACTTGTTCTAACTTTACATTTCAAAACATATTTCAATGTTATCTGTTCCTTTTGTAGATATTTCCTACACAACCTGCAGAATACATGAATTGTGAAGATCCAGAGGGTTCTGGCCATATTTGTTTCGCGGATAAGCCATCTCGGACCACACGTGCATCCTGCTTTAGCAGGTGCATGTACCTTTATCTAGTGGAAATGCCCGTAACGTTAGCATACCCACTTATCACAAAATTGAAAAACAGTATCCCAGAATACTAAAGAATAAGTACGCCAAGTTAACGTTAAGTTAGCATACCCACACAAGAAAAACACTCACTCTTTAGTGTTGAACATTTTGATGTTGTGCATCGGTAGACACTTTTTTAAATTTGGGTATAAATTAATTCTTAATTAGAACAAAATTCTGGGAAATTCTTTTTCTATTTTGTGATAAGTGGGTATGCTAACTTTACGGACATCTGGTGGGGAGGGGTCAGTATTTTAGCTACTTCCGATTTCTGTCCCCCAAGGCCCTGGCGGTATGGATGATGAGGTGAGATTGTGAGGGATGAAAGGACGGCACACACATACAGACATACACAAATACACCCTTGCCTTGGGAATGGGAGTGTTTGTGTGTATTTGTATGCGTGTGTCGTCCTCCCACCCCACACTATCATCATCATCATTTCATACTCTCAAGGCTAACAACCCTGGGGGATAAAAGTCGTATCCAGCTAAATCCTGATCGCCCGATAAAAGGTGCATGCACCGGCCACCGAGGTAATGTCTGCGGCGCGGTAAGTGCAGGGGCGCGCGTGGTCCGCGTGTGCGAGAACGCGAGGCGGCGGTGCACTTACGTGTGCGCTGCGGGGCACGAAGCGCGCGAGGGCGCCCCAGGCGGCGCCGAAGGCCAGGCCCATGGGCAGCGCCAGCGCGCCGCGCACCACGCCGCCCCACGCGCTGCCCTCTGCGAGGAAACGGCGGAAAGGAAATTCCACTTTTAAAGCACGTTTCGTCCAATAAACTACTTGGATAAGCCCCAACAAGCACTCAAAAGTAGGTCTGAAAAAATTATTATTTTTGGGCAAAAATTTGCATTATATAAACATAGAAACACTCCAGATCCATGTAAACTGTTTATTATTGACTAATATATGGTAAGGAATGAGGTTTTGTACCATTTATAAGAAAATATTTACATAAACCCCTGTATGTGAACTACCACTGGATAGGGATTAACTCTCCACACTTGGATCAAACAATTTAAAATGAAAAAGAATAGATGTCTGCAGATTATAATGTAAGGTAAACCATTGGTGCTACAACAGCCTATACTTCGCAAACAAAAATCCAACACAAATCGCACGATGTAACGCGTCCTCTCGATGGGTGGACATTCCGTACTTTTGTGGGGGGGGGGGCAAAAAAAGTGCACTGTTAAATTAGGATCCAACGTTTCTTGCATCTTCTGGGGGAAATATTTAGATTTCGAATACGTGCAGAAAACTCAATGATCATATCATTTCTTGTTCATCCAGTATTCATACCAAAACAATTCCATGTAAAAGAATCACTTCCTTTTAACATTCACTTTCTACATAGAAAAGTGAAAGAAATATCCCTGTGAGAAACGGCCGTTATGACAGGAGATACTCCATAATAGACGTATACACTGTAAGGTCCCACCAGTATTGAGGGACTCCAAAGGAGGATGCTAAAGCAAAATCCATGAGGTTTAGACCGACAAAAAATAATTTTGTACTTTGGGGGTAGTTTACCTCCTAACATAAAATAACGTTCTTAAGAATTTTGTGGTTCAAGAAAACATAAATATTGAATTACCATGTTAAAATAACGTAGTTGCATGTGTGTAAAACGTATAGTAAATTCACCTCGCCCAAACAGTTTTTGTAGTTATTTCATTCCTTAATTTCAATTCCTTTTACCGCGGAAGGAAAAGGTTTTCGTGTGCCACCTCCTCCCCGAAAGGTGGCCGAGAGCTCACCGTCCGCGAAGACGATGCCGTACATGATCCCGAAGGCCGTGACAGCGATGACGTCATCGAGGCTGGCGGCGGCCACGACCAGCGTGGGGATGCCCTTCTCGGTGCCGTAGCCCTTCGCCTGCAGCCGGAAGAGGGCGGGGATCACCACGGCAGGAGACACGGCAGCCATCATGGCCCTGGAGCACAGCACCCGTTTTATCACAAGCATACAGGTGTTCACTAATATCTTCATATCTTAGAGGAAATACTATATTTTCCCTCCGCGGCCATGTACCATCGGAGAAATACTACATTTTCTGAAAGTTTATTGTTTAAAAGAAACAGAATTATTATCAATCTGCACTAATAAAAGTGAATTCAACGACATCTAGCAGTCATCAATACCACAAAACGTAGTTAATCAATAGATTCAGTTTTGTATAGGCCTCTCTTCCGTATTATCGCAAAGTCCTTGAAAAGTAAAGATTAATACAACCAAAATTAGGAAAATAAATTATTTAATTAATTTGTTGATAGATACACAAAGATCATTATTTTTTGCCGATCGCTAACAGCAGTGTGGTTCCTAATATATTCCTCCAGAGGCCAGTAGCAGTGCGTAAGATTAAAATATTTAATACCATAATCTAATACTATGAAATAAAATGAAAGGAGTATTTTATTACAATTTAAAGCAATTCTATTAAAAATAATAATCTTAAGCCCCGTGTTTTTATCAAATTTATATTTTTCCTCTTTCACAAGGAAGACTGGGCAATGCCGGGTATTTTTCTAGTACTATATCATTTGAAGAAAAAAAAATACGGAAAAAAGGTTCATACATCTATACAAGTTTTCATTTGTATAGATTATAATTAATGGAAAAATTACCAGACCTTCCTATATTACCTAATTGTTTCGTTTCGAGTGCAAGGTTTTTACCTTCATTCTCTTGCAGTTACAGCACCTTGCATTGGTAGTGACTTCATGTCGTCTTTGAGATGTAAATGATGTTACGGAAGCCGTTCTTTCAAACAATTTGTATGCCGGTGTAGCTTCAAGAGGAGCCACGGCGGCTGATAGGTACCTCCAGCCTTGTAAAACTGTTGACAAAGTTTGTATGAGAAGAGTAGTATGATTGAGAAGTGTGTCATTAATGAAGGAAAATAAATACCGTATTCTCACGAGCTTTTGTTTTCGGAGCTGTGTGTTGTGAATGAAGTAATTCACCCAATAAGTCCTTATCACGAGAACGGTGAAAGACGTCAAGACGAAAATGAATTGAAATAACAATTGTTGATTTGTTTGTTAATTCATTCCTATTTTCGCGTTTATCACGAAGTCGTAATATGAAAAACTCATCAAATAAAGTTAAATATATTCCTATCATAATGTATATATTCCTCACAATTTCCGTGCAATCACTTCCTAAAAAACGCGCAAAACCTTTCACTCTTCGTATTGGGGCAACCTTCGCTTACGGTTTCATTCTTCGTTCCGCAGTAATTTGCAGCTAAAAAGCCAGTAGATTGGGAAATCTTTGCAAAATGCGAAATTCAAGATGTGACTTACGAATTATTTTCGGAGTGTGTTTTGCGATATACTACAGCAATGCCACACTACTTTACCGTAATGAATGTTGAGAGATTTTTCTTATTTTCGGCGAATGTCATTGTAATGTTGATGGCGTGAATCGGGTATATTCTAACCGAGCTATCCACACATTTTAAATCTAGCACCGTCATTTCCTTTTAAAAATTTGACTCTAAAATAAGAATGGCTGACAAAATTGTATCTGTAAGTGTATGTCTGTGATGAAAAGATTTAATATAAATAATTTTCTAGAACTGGGTTAATTTTACCCTATTGTCAGAAATATTGGGTTCCAAAGAAACATTGTCTACTGTATGATAAGTGAGGGAGGTTACGAGAGATTCAAATCCGCTTAATGCGCAGATGTGACATTAATATTGTTGAAGAAAAAATGATCGAATTTCATTCACATTGCGCTAAAATTTTCTTAAACGTGGCCTAGATCTTCACTGCGGAGCTGCTGCAAATCTGCTGTGAGCTGAGTCGCCAGTGGCCAGCTCTATGACCTTCTATCCTTCTTTCCCTGTTCTTACGCACACTATCGGTCCAAAACCCCTGTCGTTAGACACGAGTAACCAACAACATCCCAGATAAACAAGATCCAAGTTCTTCCACAACAGAAGCCTCCGCATTGCAGCCAAGGCCCCGTGGTTTCTTGGAAACTCAACCCTTCATTCCGATTTCAATCTAAAACCAATAAAAGAGCAAAAAATTCACACATACCTCAATTTCTTCTTCCATCTACTTAACATAACGGTCCATCCTTTTACAGTTTCAGTATAGACAACCCTCCCTTCCTGGGAATAAAAAAACAGATATCATCTTCATTCATTCTTAAACTGCTTGTCCACCTTTGTAAATGCTGAAGTTATTTATTTATATTCAATCATCTCCCAGTGACTTCTGGCGGTGCTCGATGAGTTTCCGCACTCCTAATATTTAATCCTAGAATAAGTCATCAATCATCTGTAGAGCCAAAAAGCTGAACGATATAATTCGGACAAAGATAAATGAATTGGTATAAAAGAAACAACAACAAACCGCTGGTTTACATAACCTAGTTGGTAAAGGCAATGGCTTGGGTTCGAATTCCGCACAATGCGTGTTTTCATCGTGTGCTGAGACAAGATAACCATTTCACAGCTCCGGAGGAGTCGACATCTGACGAGAGTGGGTCTCACCGTGTTAAAGAAACATACCGGCTTAGAAGGGCTAACAGGCTATCTGAATTCGGAAGTACCATCATAAAAGAATATTCCTCCTTGGTTCCACGTGACGAAATGTTGCACCGGACTCCCCGCAATAATGGTCTGCAAGGGTTTTTCTTATGAATTTGAATCGGCCATTCCGCGTAGGCTGCGAGTCCTCCGCGCCGGCCTGTGGGAGCCTTTAAGCGACTATTCCACTCGTGAAATGAAAACCAATAGTGTTTAACTATACATACAAAATGTTCCAATCAGGGCGGTGTATCTCGAGTTTATCGCTTTTCTATCCAATTTTTCTTACCACTTCTACCTCCTAACCAATAATAAACTGTGACTCATGTATCTTGGGACGCGTTATACATCGACCGCTATATCGATGTCTAATAAACAACGTATGTACTAAGATAACCTGATTTTAACATACGATTTCAGTTATCTTCAGTTCAGTTTCAGTTATATTTGGTGCATTTTCGAACTCTATTGGACATAATTTTACTCGTGGAATAGTCCCATTAAATGCCGAGTGAGAGCGTAGGCTTCCGCGGCCGGAGTCAGTATTTACTAGGCTGTGCGGGTGACGCCGCGTCCATGGCGAAGGTGCCGACGTTTCGGTCCCGGACAGCCTAGTAAATACCATTAAATACCATTCGTGCTTCGTAAATTCTCAAATAAATCCCTTCCTCGCTTCGCGAGTCGGGAATTTATCGACAATTTCCAAAGCTCTCGCGGTATTACCTGCGATAAATAACCGAAAAGCAATTACGGCGAAGGTGCAGGCAGCGCTTACCCGGCCATGAGGCCCCACAGCCAGGGCAGCCCCAGCAGCAGGTGCGCGATGGCGGCGAGCGTGGCGGCCTCCACGGCCGACGGCACCACCGCCAGGCGCAGCACCAGCGCCAAGAGGCGGCGCAGCGCCGCGCCGTCCAGCCCCAGCCCCGCGCGGATCAGGATCACGGCCAGCGCCGCCTTCCTGCGCACCGGCGCAAATGCCATGCGCCAAAACTGGACACTCCTCGCGCTGCAGCCGAATGGGCTAACCAAAGAGGTCGATCAGTGCAGCCGGTGCCTCTACATGGCAATGAGTCTCAGCAGGTTGACGGAAGCGAGCTGGGTTAACCAGGATACACCGCTGGCCAAGATATGTGGCTGGACGGCCTTGGCAAGTGTGTGGGGGAGTCTTCGACACGTGCAGGAGGCGCTGTATTTGTTTTAGTTACAAGAATCATTGATGGGAACGTCATGAGCACTGAATATTAATTGTGTTACCAAGCGTATTGGTAATAAAATATTTATAAAAAGTTGATAAGATTTTTTAATTGTTTAGACACAACACTTCGCCGTTGAGTTTTGTAAATAATTAACGTTAAATTTTGACTATGCGCTTGTGATCGTGTAACATGGGCTACAGCAAGTGAACGACCGGCTGCACCTAGCGACAGGGCTCGCCACTTCTCTGGGAAACTCAATTGCTAATACTGTCCGAGAAGCCCCGAATCAAGACATCACAGTCCCTCGACTGCCGAACAATGCATGCGAAGAGATTATGACTTTTCCATTTCCAGCGGGTGCAGCATAAGCAAAGTAGACACTTAAAAGTAATTTTCAATTCTCTACACATTTCCTGCGCAAAGGAGGGGTTTAAGAATCTGAATTTTATGATTCGGGTACTCCCAACACATTCGGAGCTGGGGTTGAGAATAGTGATGACCTTCTGCGGTGCATTGAAAGTGTGGTGGCAGAAGGAAAGATAGGACCCGGAAATTGTGCCCCTCACGGAGGCCGTGCGGCGCTGATGCTTATCTTGCGCTCACGCAAGAGGAGGCCATTTTGGCCACTTGCAGAACCCCTGTTACACGAGGTGAAATTGCGATTTTTTGACTATATGCGCAAATATGAAAAACTATCGTAAATAACACTTTAAATAATACATCTCTCTCTCATTTCATATTAGTTTGATAAGAAGGCAATAATAGCAACAGGGAACAATATTTAATGTAATATTTCTGCAGCATTTTTTGTCAAATATGTCCAATGACAAAAAATGTTTACTTTCCAAATTTTGAAAAGGGTTTACAATATTTAATTTAGCACTCTCGAATAACGTAGTGTATACTGTCACCGGCTCCTGTTTGAGCAACAAGGACTGAATCATTATGTATAAGACTAACTGAACTGATGGAATTACATTGCACAGAAGGAAGAACTATAGAAAAGTTACGATGAAAATACTACATAGGTACTAAAGGTAATATTTGGCCTTCCTTGTTTGTCAAATATGTCGAATGACAAAAAACGTTTATTTTCAAGATTTTTAATGGGATTTACACTATTTCCTTTTGCACTCATGAATAACTCGCAGTCAGTGACGGTGGCCCTGTGGGAAGGGCTCCGCCGCTTCTCAGAAGCTCTGCTGAATGGCGCCATGGGAAGGGGCCCTTCACCCCTGGCGCCACTGAGCAGCGCTTCCGGGTGGTGCGTTTGCTGGCAAATCATTGGTTTAAATGGAGGTATTCTCATGAGTGGCGTAGTCGCGCTGCTCTGATCTGTGGCGAACCCCCGCCCCCAGCAGCCAGAACACAGTTCTAGCATGCACACTAGACGCGCCACAGGGTTTTTGCCTACTGCCTGTCGTTCGGTCGAACTGAGCCCACAGCGATGTGGTTGCCGCAATCTTCTCTGGCGGTGAGTGTGCGCGAAGGGCCCTGCCGCATGTCGAGTTGGCGGCGCCGCCTCACCTGACGACGGCGGCGGCGTGCTGGTAGGTGGGGTCGAGCTGCACCACGCCTAGCGATCGCAGCAGCGCGCCGGCGGCCAGCGGCCCCACGAGCTCCGGCAGGCAGAGCGGCGCCGCCCGCCCCCGCCCCGCCGCCGCCGCGCACGCAGCCCCAGCCGGCGAACAGCTGGCACCCCCGGGCAGCGTCGGGCGTTTCACCACCTGCCGCGCCGTCGCCCCCCACAGCGCCAGCGCGCCCGCCGCCGCCGCCACCCACGCCGACACGCGCACACTCCACCTGGGTGCCGTCGAAAAAAGGTTTGAAAAATCATGCACACGTCTACTTGATACTAATTAATAAGTTAACAAATTAATTTGTCCTCTTTTTCGTCACCAGGGCACGGTTAAGAGTTTTCTACCGAAAATTCGTTTTCCGGCGCACGATTACAATACTTTCTTATATTATCAAATAAGAGCGAGAAAGTAAAAACTGCTGCTTGGAAACTCTTAAGCGAATGCAAGTAGTATTATTCTTTTACTAAACCGTTGAAACAATGTGTGAAAGTATATACTGCTCAAGTACCATTAGTTCTTGATTATTGTCTAATGTTTTATAACAAATACTTTTCCTTTTGAAAAGAACAAATTCAAAATATAACACTCATTATTTGAATTTCGTCAGAATTTAATCTTCTAACACTGTCTATACAGCCGTATAATTACATATTTTTTTAACTTTTATGAGTTATGGATTACGTCAGTATGATTTTGATGTCAGGGGATGTTGGGGTTGGTATTGAGATCTCGGGTGGAAACGTGGAAGGAATCGTTTCCGCGAGAACGGAAAGAATCAAATGTAAACTGTCATGAAAACATTTTCTTCATATAAAATACTTTTTTAAGATTGCCAGATCACAATAGATGACCTAAAGTTGATGATGTAACAGTGACATGATGTAAAAAGTCTAATTTTTTATTTGTTAATAAATATTTGTCGTTTAAACTAATTGTTTTAAAATACCGTATCAGACGTAAAATACAATTTAATCATCATTCTCCATTACATTTGAGCGTTTGAGGGATATGCTGCGAGATTTTAAATTTCACAACTCGCATGTCGCTGATCGCTCTGATTGAAATCTACCGCATAATTGCCCAGATCTCAGAGTGTGCATTTCGTCAGCACTCACCTGGCAGGGGCCGGCCGCTCGGGCGCGGCGGCGGGGGCGGGCTCCTCCCCGCTGGTGGCCGCGGGCGACCTCCTCTGCTCCAGCGCAGCCATCGCAATGTAGCGCGTGACCGCTGCGGCAGCCTCTTATCAGCCACACACTGGAGCGGCGTGCACACACCGGAGCGGCGGGAGGCGGAGGCGGTGGAAGTAGCGGCGGGGGCGGAGGTGTGGGCGGCGGCGGCGGGGGAGGTGGAGGTAGCGGCGGAGACGGAGACGGTGCTGGCGTTAGCGGTCGCGGAGGCGGTGGCGGTGGCGACGGTGACGGCGGTGTTGGCGGCGGCGGCGGTGGCGGAGGTGGAGGCGGTGAGGGCTCAGCAGCGCCGCTAAGAAAACTAATGAGAAGCTGTGACGTCGTGCTCTGTGAGAGAGCGGAGTACAGCTTAGCTTACGTTGCAGACGAAAATACTCTTGACACCAATCGTTCGTGATGAATACGATTGCAGGTTTCGCAACTAAAACTGTAACGGTCTGACTTATCTGACTTCGTTTCGGAAATTATGTAGACCAATACATATTTACAATACTAATACTTTGCGTTTAATCCATTAATAAAAGTTATTTACGATTTAGGAGTTCCCATCTACGCAATATTCCATAAATGCCATCCTCCTAGATAAGAGATCCTTCATCAAACAGATTGAATAGCACTAGAACGCAAGAGTGAAGGGTTTTTCTAGAACGCCAGTGGTCATTCTGACAGCTAATATACGTCTAGGGCAATTCATGAAATTTATTATTTTCCAAAAACTCGTCCAAGTGAATTGTATCAGTGGTTACAATATCCATGTCGATTAGCATCAGATTAATTTCTTTAGTGCGAGTATAATGCTTGCAAATCATCAATTTTTATCACAGCAATATTTACCTTCGAAACTATCGATGCTGTTGCAAAATAAACCAAGAATTTCCTTGGCACGAAAGCCAAACAGAATTCTAAACAACTGTATGGCTTGGGCTCACCTGTATTGAAGAGATACAGTATGTCTGATTCCATGCAAATAGAATAAAAGAGACAGGATACTGGGCGTAGAAACCCCTCTCTCATCTGCGTATTTCATCGCAAAGTATCTTCAATTCCACATAGAACGATAATTCTTTGTATACTACTGTGGCTCCGAATATCATCACTACATACAGAGGTCGTCAAATTATTAGGCCAAATATTTTTTTCTCTGACTTAACGGTTTATAATGAGTCATGAGAAACACATGACAAAAGTTACCGTTTGAAATGTAATGTTTGTTAAAGTTACTGAAAATGTATTCACAGTTAATGGTTCAATGAGACACGACCAATACTTAAGATCCTGAAGAACCAATGGTTCCCTCACATAAATGAAATGTTTGGAAGAAAACCAATCACTACGCTCCCAATCACAACAGGAAAGAAAGTTGGAAAACATCTTGAAAACATTGATCTCTCTGGGTTCCAATAGGCTGCAAATAGCCTTGACATGAATCCCATCGAAAATATTCGTTCATTAGTAAACAGAGTGTGTCAATATCTACAGTCGCAAATACATCTTGTCTTATTCAATATTTCTAGTCTAATAATTTTGCCACCTCTCTAACAGTTGAATTCAGTTGGAAATGTCTTTCGTTGAAGACAGCATGCGTAATTCCTCAGTATTGAAGGGGAGATGATGCAAAGACTAACGTAAAGAGGCACATTTTTACCTCGCATGTCCATCACATAACCCCTCGCAAGTTGATAATATGATCCCTCGCAAAGTCACCACATAAGTCGAAAGTGTGATTTGCTTTTAGAGAACTTGTAGTCACTGAACAGTTCTGACTGTGACAAAAATGTATTAATTACATTTCACCCCTGATTAGAATACATTTTAGAAGTTGAAGGGAATATATATATTTTTAAGTAATATCACACTAGCCACATTGCTGGATCGAATTCCAACTTCTGTTTTGCCGAGAATTATAGATGTCGACTTCGTAATCAGTATTTTTTCGTGGTTTTCCCAATCAAAACCAGGCGAATGCCGGAGCGGTACCCTAACAAAGGGGCCGCGAACCGCGCGTTACGTTTACTTCCACACTATGTTGCCTTCTTCTCACCTTATACATGCACACGTCACTACACTACCACACATGTCGGGAGAGATGGCTCAGGACATCACCTGATGTCCGGGATCACTAATCACTGAGTCGGAAGTCGCGCCAAGGGCGAGCCTTGGGGTGGCGCCGCCTGAGGGAGACCTGGAGCGGAGGCGCCCGCCGGCAGGCGTGTTAGTCGGCGCCGGATCACCCGTTCAGCGCCACCTCCCGGGATGAAGCATTTACATTAATTCGTACTTAAATAATATGACTCTACAGAAACCGCTTTTGCTGGCGACATAACTGCAGGTTAAGTGTTTATATTCATTTATTCGTTCGTTCACAGTTAGCTCATTTGTAAATGAATTCATCATTGTCTCTTGCAATTCCATTTCCCTTCTCAAAGTAAATCGTCTGTAACTATTTTTCTAATTATTTTCCATTTACTATCGCAAGCCCTTTAAGAAATTGGATTTCGATTTTTTTTTTTTTCAACAAAAAGTATGGTGGGTCGAAAGGATACATATTGTAAAGACTTAAATGAAATAAACTTTGATTAAAATTTTACAATTTTTATTTTGCCTTGTTAGCAAACAGTGTACAACGTGTCAACGACGAGACAGCGCATCTTGGAGGCTGCTGTGCGGGTCGATGGCCATATGGCGGGTCGATGGTCTCTTGATTCGCGCCTCTTTGATTCGCCCGCCCTGCGAATGACGCCAATTTATTTGCAAAGCGCAGTTATCAGGGGATTTTAAAAGATCCTTTTTATGAAACGGTCCTTACACTGCATTGCGTTATTTACATTATGTGTATATAGACTTTATTAATCACTGTAATACATAAAACATTATGATGCTGTACATTGATAAAGACTAGATTTTTCTATCTGATCTAATGGAAAGAAAAATATGTTTTTGAACATTTTGGAATGGATTTTCCCCCGTAGTTTTAATTGAATTTTAGCCATTATTGCAGTTTCTTTATCGCAAATCTTTAATTTTTTGTAACATTGAAGCTGGAAAAATTATTTGACCCCTTCCAAAGTAGTAATAGTTTAGAAGTAATACCTTTGAATATCCTTCGCAAGTTCGATGTTACTACATGGGTCGCAACTCGATAAACACGAGGCGTCAAAGCAAGTTGGGCAGCGTGGACACGATCCCTTCATCCAATGGAGACAGGTTTCATGGGCGCAACTTGAATGCAAAGAAGATGCATCTGTCACACTCAGTTAAGAAAAGGACAATGGGCAGTATAAGTTTGCGCAGAAAATGAAATAAACTAGATGTTAAATTAATGTTTAGATATTAAAATCCAATCAACATAATCGTTGCAGAAAGGGATGTTGTGAACTGCAAACAATATTTTTTCGCGCATATTATTTAAGTGCTCTTTCCTGAAATATATTATTCTGAGTCTGCGCTGAACCACGTTATTGGTGAAATGCGGCAAATTTTCTTGCAATTGGCCTATGAATATTTCATATATCGACTTCACATATGCCAGGAGAACATGTCAAATAGAACCACTATTTTCCGAAATGGTTGGGCATACTATCAAAAAGATTTTTAAAAATAATTTATAGATCTCCCTGACCTGGAAAATAATTTACTTATGATATGTGTTCATGTAAAAAAGAAAATTCAAAAAATATTAATTTCCATATAAACCAATTCGGTAAGATCCATTTTTGCACAATTAAAAACTACTTGTGAATGTGAAAAAACATGAAGTCAACTCTTAAACAGAAAAAATTATATTTCGGACCCCTTCGGTGAGATTCTAAAGTACTGGTAAAGAACAAAGCAATGGAAGTTTTGTTATTCAGTGTTTTGATTAAGCTTTCGTTTGATGTTAAATTAATTGAAATAATTTTAATGTTTCTTCAATAATGAGTCTTTCTGGTCATATTTTGAAACGTCCGAATTTTAAAAAACAATTGGCTAACCGGCAATTCTGGCTAAACGAAATCGACATATTTATTAAGGTTGCCTTCCAATTTATAATTGAAATGAATAGGACATTTGCATCTTCCGGACAGAAGTGAAACCAGAAAGTATTGAGGGGCAATTTATGTTCGGACCCATCCCCTAACTCGTTGTGAAATAATATTTTTATTTGTAAGCTTTGATGTGTGTATGTGAGTGTGTATATGTAATATTATTCGTAATGGGAATTCTCCTTTCAATATGATGGGAAATTATGTGGTAATTGTTCTGAATAAAGTGTGTAAATTGATATTTTTTTGGTTTGAGGGGGACAAAGTCACCGCGCCCTCTCCCTTGGGTCTGGCCCTGTCTCCGATAACATTTTGCTTTTGCAGTTATCTTTTAGTTTCATTTTCAACAAAACTTTCGTTGCGTCTACGGAATGATGGCGGACAGAGGCTCTTTCTTCACGATGTGTCAGCAAATATTGTTTCACCGAGATGTTTTGTTTACTTCGAAATTATTCTTTAGAACCATATGCGACCTGAAACTTATGCGTCCTTAAGCGCATATTGCTGTTAGTGCCAAGACTCAATGCATATGCGCACCTCCATTTCCCGACAAACAGCCATGTTGTATTTGACTGAAGTATTGTTGAATGAAGTGTCAATTATTTCCACATTTGGGTGGAAATTCTTCTGGTTTTTCCTGTAAAACAAAACAACGTATCACGACCTTCTCGAGACAAAAAGATAAGAAAACGTCGGCTGAAGTAAACCCGGTGACTGCTAACACATAAGATATATCAGTTGCGACAATAATTGAATGAATACATTGGAAATCCACTTCGGAAATAGTTCATGTATTAATGAAAGCTTTAACACTACTTCTACCAACTATCTTAAAATTTATGACGGCGACTCTGGGTTTGTGTGTCAGCGACTCTGATTGAAACTATAAGACAAACTATAAGTAAAAAAAGTCAACAAGTTTATAAAATTTGTTTTCACTCAAAATACTTCTTCCAATACTATTACATCACGTAAGAATAGCAACAGAGTTAATTGGACGATTATCACAACAATACATTTTAGAACAAACATAGTATAATGCATTCATACACAGTAAATCATTTTAATTTTACACCGGAGATGTGTAGATAAGAAATCGGTGGATTGTAGTTATTTTCTTTTTTCTCTTATTTGAGACGAATAGGGATATGCATCTCGCGAATAACTAAATATGCACGTAAGATAGATGAACTAAATTGTCGTGTGGTTTTCTCACTACTTACTGCGCAGGTGAATGTGTCTTTCATGGGTGGTTTTTTAAAGCGCTTTTTCGCTTTCTTCCATTCCTCGTCCAACTTTTTGTCGACAGCTATCCTTTTCTGCATTGTCTCCTTGAAATTCCTCTCCTCTGCTCTTTTAAACTTTCTATAAGCTATGCCTTCGTCATAAGGACACTTCTTCTCTCCTTCATCACACGGATCTTTCTCTACCTTTATCTTTTTCTTTCCGACATTTTTCAGGTGAGGCAGCGTACACCAAGGAGGAATCCTGAAAGGATAAAAAATCATTTTAAATTACAATTGTATACTTGGTTACTTTGGCACTGAGTTGGTTATTTTTGAAAATCGTCCAAGATTATCTTGGACTAGCTAGAAATATTCGAACACAAACGTGGAGTATGTCGAATCTGAATGAAGAATGACAGTTGGAGAATGAAATAGTAAGAGAAAATGAAAGACTTGAAAAAATAATACATCGAATAATGTTACTTGTTTAGAATAATGAAAAAAAAAGTTAAAAATTTGAAGAACAAAAATGCACTGAATTTGACTCAATTAAAAAATTCAAAATAAAATATTAATTGCTTTGTATTATTAATTGTTAGTAATTGCTTTGTAATATTAATTGATACACACAAAGTATTTTAATTTGCAGTTTAGCCTAAAAATAATGTAATTGATGTTCAGAATGATAGTGCTAGCACTGAAAGCGTATTGCAACCGAGCAGAACACCAGTATAAGAAACTTTCGTCAATAAAAATTTTTGTGTCCAAAAAATATAATTATTTTTTGGAAATAAGCGGATAGAAGGAGATGAAACAATTGACAATGTGAACCCGGAACTGAATTGTATGTTCTCGTTGAGCAATAGGGACATTTTTAGTTTAGAAAATAAGCGTTAGAAAAAGAAACAATTGTATTAATCATCTGGAAGCAATTCGAAAATGGGGTACAAAAATTTATAAGGAGAACTTAAAGAGGCAGGCAGATACGTACTGGAACAAATGAACATAGGCAACTGGTATAATTTGCTTTCTAAACGGGTTGGAATTTCGGCAAAGAAGGTGAACTAGAAGGTAACAAACTTTGGGGAAAGCAGAGATTTCAAAAGCAAAATTTTCGGAACCTTGGAAAAGTGCCAAATTATAATAAATTTAACAAAAATGTAAAAGGTTTTAAAAGACATCGGTGATAGATGAAATCGATTGTTACATTGACAAACAATAGAAAGTGATTGAGGAAAAAACAGAAGGGATGATAGATGCTGAGCCGACATGTGCTGGCAATTTTCGTGTTTTTGGAGAGAGTGAAATTATTTATCGGAGAGAAGGAGTATGCGCTGACTTCAGTGATCAGATAGTTGGAATTTTATGGAAGTACTGAATTTAGTAGGTTTCGCGTAGAAGCGCATAGGAAAAGTAGTATTGTGGAAATGGCGAGCCCGGCTGACAGAATGGAAGTGTAAAGTGGTGGATGGAGCGAATTCACGGGCTGACGATATCACCATATTCAGGGAAGTGCACATCCCCAGATATGACCCCGCGCGTACAAAATGTTTATTAATGAGAAGCCCAAGCATTGTAACAAATTTGGTAAACACACTGAAATAACAGAGATGGCCATGAAAATATCGTGCACAGTATGAATGAAAATTGTGTAACTATTTATCGCGGTGTTGATTTGTGTGTTTGAAGACCAAGAAATGTAAATTCTTCTCCCATCACCAATAAAATAATAAATATCATCTATCCTGTAGAGGGAGGGACTTTAGTCCCACGACCCTAATACACATTTTTCAGTGGCAATGGCGCTCGTGCCGGAAAGATTAGTATTCAAATTTGAATAAACAGATTTTGGAAAACAGGTAAAATAAATAATAATGTAAAATAATTATAAAAAAGATAAAGACGCGACCGAACATCACAATATAAATATTGAGTTGCCCAGTTCCATTGATCAAACGAATCCGAAAGAAAATTTACAGCAATCAGCTCTGCAATTCTCGGTGGCGGCCGCCGATGGTGCGCCGTTTAGCGTATTGGGCTGTTATGCCAAGTTCGCAGGTACAAACCCGATCAAAGTCGTGGATGCTTGAGGTGAAACAAAATCTTAGTACTCCTTCCCTCGGAAGGGAGAGTAAAGCCGGCTGTCCCATGTTATAGATTTCCTGCATGTGAAAGATCCTCAAGGCTAAATGAAGCCTCTGAGCTGAATTCAAATCGCCTGTTTCGTCGTCCAAGCAAATACCTCCTTTCTCTGCTAGTTGGTGAAAGGAGCGTTGCGAAATTTGCTTGGTCAGACAGGAGAGCAGACCTCATGGCCTGAGTCTTCCCCCTTAAAAATAAGGCATCAATGCAATTGCGCTCACGCGGGATTTAAATGGCGAGGTGGGCACGGGTCTGGCTTGGCCTTCTTGTGCCGATTCGCGTCCTTGACGGCGCACGTGTGCTCCTTGCCCGTGGGGCAGTCGGGCGCCTTGTTTTTGGGCCCCTGGCAGTCGTCCTTGGGCGTGCGGCAGTCGTCTTTGGAGCTGAAGCATCGCTGGGCGGCCGAGGGGTTGGCGGCGGCGGCGGCGGGCGGCCGCCCCACGCAGCGCCCCACCATCGCTCGCACGGACTCCCCCAGCAGCCTGCGCCCCCGCCCCCGCCCCAGCACACAAGCAGACCACTCACTTTGCGTAACATAAGCGTAAGCAAAATAAGGATTTCTATTGGCTGTGAGACATTCTAGTTTACTATTGAGAGGTTGAGAATCGATTTCCAAGTATCGACTGTGTCCATGCCCCATGACACATGGCGATAGTTCCTCTATCCACTTCGATCCACTGTGATTGGTTCATTTCGTATGTCTTACTTAAGCAAAAGCCCAGACTTTGAAGTTTGCAAGTTTATAAGTTTACATCTTACATGTTATGCTTATGCGAAGGTTTTGTGAATGAGTCCGCTTATGGACGTAATCCTTACTTTTAAGTTGTCACCATGGTAAGTTTATGTTTGCATTGTGAATGGGTCTTAAAAAGCCATTCTGATGTAAAACAATGTAGACGTGAGGACATAAACGTTTACTTTTAATTGACTAATTGTTTTGCGTTTCCGCGCTCGCTAACTGGTGCGGTCATTAGTCCTGTAAGTGTAGTGCACGTGTTTATCGCGTGAAGTTCCCCCTCTGGTGGTGAGATCTGGCGCTGATCTACACGTCGGCTAGCTGAGTTTCTCCATCCACGTATCTCCCTCAGCGTGGCCTCGCCCCTGCAGGGATAAGCTCTAAGCCACAGAATACTCTCCCGAGTGACGGGGTAGTGTGTGTAACTTAAAGGTCCAGGAAGAAGAAGGATAGATGGCGTGCGGTTCGTGACACGTTTGCTAGGGAACCGCTCCGGTATTCGTATATTGTTAATTGGAGAAATCTCGGAAAACTACCCATCAGAGCAGCCAGTCGCCAGAATTCTCTGCACAGGGGCTGGATTCGACTCAGCTATCTAGCTAGATCGAAAATCCTGCCACCGCCAGAACTGAAACTCTAAGACTATGCTGAGAGTGGCACTGCAGTGACATCAGCACGTACTCTCAGCAATCTCAGTCGGTATGTACTTTTAACGAAAATATGGACGGACCATTTACATTGAACATAATCTTGTACATGCCATTCACAATGACAGTTAACGTACGGTATATGCGGTGCGGAAATTTTCTGCGCAATGGAATTATTTTGTTTCTCGCCCTTGAGAAGGAGCTTCTTGGGAAGAGAAAGTGATGTAATGCTGCGGAAAAAAGGGGCGAATTTTCGGCAGAAAAAATTCATTGACGGCAAAACGTCTGTCCATTTGTGAACAACGCTAGCGGCTAAACCGTTCAGCCGATTTTCTCCAAAGTTGATATTAATCCAATCTAGCTGACCTTTTGAATTTGAAACAGATATTTTAATTTTGGGAAGTTCTTTACATAAAGCCCCTGGGATCTTTTCAAAAATTTTAAAAATTGCTTCATCGTATTTTAGTAAATTTTGTTGTTGGATAGCGTAAAAGACGTTTAAGAGAATGGTGCAGGTCTTATTTTCGTTGATAACTCTCATTTATCGAAAAAAGAAAAAAATCAAAATTTTTCAGCGTCTTACTACAACTACAATTGTGAAGATAACTTTTTTTTCTTTAAATCAATTAAATATGTTCTACAAAAACAGGTCTTCAAATAAGGTTATGTTTTTGTTGTTGTTGTTGTTTTTTTAAATATGAGTATTTTTTGTGTAACTTGTCGACAAATATATTCGCCCGCTCCGAATTTCTGCCCTTCGTGAACGTAATAGAGGTAATTCCGGGCAGTTGGATGCAACGAATGTTTTTAGAATTAGAATTATTTTAGAATTTGTATATTATTTTGTATTTCTTTGTTCGTTTCCTACTTTCGATCTTTTCATTTACATTTACAAATATTTGTTTTAGAAATTACTTAAAATCTATTTTGAATTACGTCCTTTCATTGAGTGAGAAGGAACAGATGATTTCTCTTTGCGTTATAAGACACGGGAATAAAAGGTACTGCGTGTAAAAAGTGGCTCCAGGAACACTCTTCTGAATTTAAACACTTCCACTGGCCAACAAAATCCACAGACATGAACATTGTTGAGCACATCTGGGATGCTTTGCCACGTGATGTTCAGAAGAGATCTCCATCCCCTTGTACTCTTACGAATTTCTAGTGCCCTGCGGGATTCATGGTGCCAATTACCTCCAGTTCTACTTTAGAAATTAGTCGACTCCGTCTCACGTCGTGTTGGGGCACGTCTGCCTGCTCGCGGGGGCCCTACACGATATTAGGCAGGTCTACTAGTTTTTTGGCTCTTCGGTGTATTTTGTCTTGGAGTTAATGCTTTTTGATATGTTGCTTCTCATTTATAATTTAAAAATATTTTAATATTATTTTTTAAAGCAAAGGATATAGTTTATTTTCATATTAATTTTTAAACTACATGTGTTATTTCAATAATTTAGAGGTCCCATAATTTGGACATGGTTAGGACCCATTAAGATATTAATAAGACTCCCGCACACACACAGAAACTAACCTTCCAGGACTTTATAAGTCTTTTATATACAAAACAACAATTATTGTCCAATAGATCTTTCTAATGAAATAATAAGTAAACGAATCTGAGGAGTAGAACTTAAAACTATTTGAAACATACTTAGTATTAAGGTGACTAGTGTACTTCTAATATTTCACTGGAATTTAATATATCAGAATTCTTACGGTAGTCAATTTGTATGAAGGAATCTGACTGCTTTAATACTTCTACTCCCTGTACTACAGTATATTGCTTGTTAGTTTTCTGCAAATCTTTCTTTAATCGTAGGGCTTTAAGTGATGTGAAGCACTGTTTTCTTAACTTTTGAGTAATGACGCCAAGAGAACGAAAAGTTTCGACATGCAGCGCTTTCCCACTATTTACGTTATTCTAATTGCTACTTCCCACAAACATACACATAATTGCTACATCTCAGTTATCTTTGAGTTAGACCAATATTAATATTATGCCTAAAGTTGAATTTGTTGAAACAAAGAGTAACCAATTTAAAAGATCCTAACTCTTCACAAGTTATTGCACCAGTGGTGAAATATGAACAATAGACATGGTTTGGAAATGCGGCAAAGTGTTCGAAACAAAATTAAGTTGAAAATAATTCGAAACGTAAAATAAAGTAGTGCAAATGAAACAACACAAAGCAGAACACTACATTAAATAGAACACATACAAACCTTATGTACTGAGCCATTTTCGTTTAACTGAAGATCAATTTTCCAACAGCATCAATATCCGATCATACACCGGAACCTTGTTTGATTATACTATGTAGTCCTCCGCGAAGAACATTTTTCAGTTTCTATATAGCAATTAAATTTGCATTGTTCCAGACTTTGCATGTTTTTATAATGTTTTTAGGTGAGTATTTTGATTATGTCTGACGAAACCGGATATTAATACCCGCTCTCAAATTTAGAGCCCCCGGAGGGCTTCTCAGAAGTTCCATTGGTTGCTATGCGATCGAGGAATATTGTTACAGGAAATCATTATTATAATTTTAAGAATATTAATTATTTGTCGAAAATTAATAGAAGTGAGTTTGTATATTGGATTCAAGAACAAGAGGGAGATGTCACGACAGAATAGCTTGCCGAAGATAAAATTGTCGTAAATGCGAAACTTCAACATGTTCAAATATAGTTTCATTTTTGCAGGTCACATTTTTACACCTATTTTTTTACTACTCATATTTTGAAATAAAATTCACATGACATTATTTAAAAATCTAATTTTGAGGATCAGATTGCACTAGGAAAACAATCTTCAAAAATGTAGTTGGAAGAGGGTGTCCAACAAATTTTTAACTTTTGCTATTTTTCAAAACTGAGATTTGACGTGAAAATAGGACCGTGCTTTTTTTATAAGCGAACATTCATCTCGTTGCCCAAGGAATTGACCCCCCCCCCCCCGTAGCACCGTTTTTTGAGAAAAATTAGAAAATGTTGGGACTTTATGTAAAGAACCCACAAAGTTTTGCTGGCTTTTTCACATTCGAGGATCCCTCCAGAGTGAGTTCGATCGGGAAATATCAATTTTGGTGAAAATTCTGTGATCGGTTTAGATATTGTAGTATTGTTCTATTATTGTATTATTCACAAACTGACGGATGGGTTGTCGAAAACAACTTTTTCCTTATCAATCACCCACCAATTTGATTACACAAAGTGCTTTTGATTACACAAAGTCATTTACTGCATACAGGAGAAAGAATTATTCACTTTTTTGGTATCAAGGACACACAAAAATATTTTTTTTCTATCGAAAAATCACAGTTTTTCTGCATCATTACAATATTATCACAAGATTTTGTACTTCTGTCTAAGTAGTATACTAGAAAATAACGAATCGGCAATGCAAACAATGTTCTGGAAGATATTTTCAAAAAATATTTGTACTTTTAAATACAAAAAGAATATAATCACTTGGATCGCAAGAAGTACGGGGCTCGAACGGGTGGTGCTATATCAGGTTGCTTTCGGCCAAATGTCTGTCCTGCTGTGAGTAGGTCCTCTGTTGTATTTGTCGTTGCCCTGTATGTTTGTCCATTCTCCGTTTGCAAGAAGATGTCGGGCTGAGGATCGTAAAACGAGTCCTGTATTGGCGAGAGGTTTGAATGATGGGCGTCTATTTTCCTCCACGAGGTCAAATGGTAACCTAATTTTTGTGGCTCTGAATGGTCCTGTCCATTTGGTGGCGAGTTTCCTAACTTGGCCCGCTGGGAGGTATCGGCGCTGTAAGAGAACGCGTTGACCGAAATTGATGGTAGGAAGCGTGTGTTGGCGATTTTCTGAGCGTTACACTCGGCAGCGTGCGCGTGAGCAACTTGGAGCCTTCTTTTAAGGACTTCGTGGTATGGCACTTCTTCTGCCATGCACGGAGGGACGTCCCCGGTATTTCTGCCAAGGCATTTGAAAGTGACGACCGAACATGGGATAGGCATGGTTTCTTGTGTTGCACCGTGTACTGAGTTTCGAAATACGAAAAGGCGTAGGGTATTTGTGATTCCCAGTTTGATTGTGATTGTTCGATGGCGCAGGCCATGGCATTAGCGAACGTCTGATGAAATCTAACGTCTAATGTTATTATTATTAATGTAATTATTATTAGTGTAATTATTATTAATATAATTATTATAAGTAGTAGCATTAAAATAACATATTGAAATGTTAATTATTAAGCAGATTATTTACTCTACTGATATAATATGCATTAACCTACTAACATGTAACACAGTATTGTCATTCTAGACTATGACCCCATCTCGATCAGTTTTGTTCATTTGTCCTGACCTAATTGAAGCAGAAGCTGAGATGGCCCCTTGATTGCTCGCTGAACCAGTAATAGTAACTTCGCTCTCCCACGCCAAAGATCATATTGACCGTCATACACGATTATAATTGTATAGTGAACTCTTATTATTAATTATTATTATTATTATTATTAATTATTATTATTATTATTAAATAGTTCTATTCTCCCATTACATATGGGTTTCCGGCGCTCCAAAGGATGTGGTTGACTTTGAGTAATTTTGTGATATTTTCTCGGAGTGCGGATGTGAACTTTGTACCACAATGAGATTTCAAGGATTCCGGTTTGTCATAACGGCAAAAAACTTGTTCTACAAGGGTTCGGACCACTGTTTCTGTCTTTTTGGACGAAATTGACTTTCTCGGTCACCGCATTGGTAAGGGCGAGATTGCTCCCCAACAGACGATACTCGATGCCATTGAAAACTACCCCACATCTGACACCATTGTCGCGAGTTGAGGAGGGGAGGAAGTACCCCAGCAACTCTTGCAGAGAGAAATGAAAGAGAGAATCCTTAAAGAAGTTTATTCTACTCATCCGCGAAGTGGACCCATTGTCCTGGGACTGGGTGGCGGCACGACGGATGTCTCATATTTCAAAAATTACACAAATGTGTTTTTTTTATTTCTGTCATGTCATTAATAGTTTTGCATTTTTAATTCATCATTTAATTTGCGAGTACAAGTACTCCAAATTATTTCTTATGAGGTTTCATGAAAACCGAAAAGTTTTCTGTGAATATTGTGATTTTCCGAAAACTCAAACTTTCATTCCTCTAATATATTCTAATCCAATTTTATTTTACTATTCTACTATTAAAACTGAGAAATTGGGAAAAATTCTAGTCATAATAAAATAATACTCAATCCAAACAATACTCATTTAGTATGTACAATGCATAGATTTCAAGATATTTACAGGGAAAAAATGTTGTTTTTTTTTGTTTGTTTTGCAACCATAAATATTTTGAAAGCCATTACTCATAGAAAAAATTTTAGAACAAATTCTGAGAGAAATTTTTACTATCTTCAAATCTTGTACTGCGGTTATTTAACAGAAAATACGTATGAACCAGGTTATTTGCAAGAATCCATTTTTCATAACCTTTGAACTCTAATATTTTGTAATGTACACATGATATTGCTTTGAACTTTTCACCCCCTTTATAAAAAGTCAAGAAACATGTCTTATGCGAAAAGTTAGCTCAAGGGAATTTTTACTGTAGATGAAATGTGCTCACTTCGCAAACTACTGAAGAATGATGTCAATCATTCAGAAATATGCACTCTCAAGTACTTTAAGTAAGTAATATAGAAATATAAAAAATATTGGGGAATGCAATGAAAACAGTAATAGAATATTTAAAGTATCTACCACCCTTCTAAAATTAAAAGCAATATTCAAAAAAAATTCCTAAGTATTAATTAGATTTTTGATAACAAACATTTCTGTACATTTATAACATTTTTGCAGGTAAATATATTTGTGTTGAAAACATAATTACATTTTAATAATTTTATTTTTGGTTTTGCAACTTTCATTTACTAAAAAAGAATATTACACATAGCAATGTGGTCCAGATAATACAAGTTTTTACATTATATGTAAAATATTATTAGTTATTACATTATATGTTATAATGTTATATATAATAACAAGTTAAAAGTTTCCTTGGGAAGGTGTAAGCATGGAATAAAAATTAAAAAGAGAAATTTCTTTTAATTTTTGGGTGTTATGTTGACAAGAAATCATTCTTATTTTATCTTTTACTATACTCATTTAAATAGTACTTTCATAACATAAAATTAAATTATGAGTCTTTTCATTTGCTAGGTCTGAATACATACTTGAATATCAGTTTACAGAGTTTCCCCAACTATTTTGAATTTAAAATGTTTTGTTACAAAAACATTTTGAAAGCAATACCTTGTTCCAAAAGAACATCATAACATAGTACATGTTTCCACAATTAAGGCTAAAACAAAATATTAAAAGGCCACATAAAACAGCAACTTCACTGCATAGGATCTAGGCAATTTATTCTTCATATTTCTCATATTTGTAAAGAAATACCAGTTAAAAATCTTATGTTCATATTCAAAATTTAACTGGGGAAGAAACAAATTGGCAATTTTTTTTACAACTTATCCAAATCAAATTAATAATTTTCAGGGTGGCCACTCTTTTCCAGGTAAAATATCCTGCCTTTTTTTGTTGTTGTTTTTTTCAATATTTTTTTGTTGTTGTTGTTTTTTTCAGGTTAGATCGAATCTCATAATTAAACATTCTTAGAACTGTAGGCAGATCTCCAATTTTACCCTGAAAAAGAAAAAATTAACCACATTTGCTTAACACATAAAAATATGCAAAAAGTCACTATGTATCAATGTTTTTTGAACAACAATCTTATAACAATAATGAATTATAATTGTCCAAAAGTATGTAATTTAAATCACAAGAACTGAATTTAAATTAAATTAAAGAATAATATTTTATTATTGTTTAAAAATGTCCTTCATCAAGTCTTCTAAAAATCACCTGAAAATGACGACACGAATTCAGTTCACAATGACAACTAACTTTATCTCAAAACAAACTTCGGTTGTGATCTACTATTATTCTGTTTAAGAACCTCATTTCGTTTCTTGTGAATTAAGTCCAGATTGTATGCAAAAAAAAAAGGTTGAAATCAACATATTAATATGCATAGAAAATGCATAAAATATGCAAGTCAAATGTTAAAATATCCAACAAAAAAAATGAAGGAAAAAAAATACTAACATGGCTATTTATTAGGAAAATTGAAGGTGAATGGTGGATGAAAATGTTACATTAACAATCTACTACTTACATTTCGTTTCTAAATTTTTGTTGTAAGCACTGGTGGATCTAGGAGGGAGGGCATGGGAGCCATGGGGGTCTGCCACCCATGTGCCATAAATCAGTCATCATATTTAATAATGCAATAAAGAAAAATTGGCATGTATATAAGAAAGACAAATAAAACTACAGTGTAACAAATACATTGCTTAGCAAGATATAATCTCAAAAGCAATGTGATACATGTAGTGTCTAGTAAGTGATGACCAACAACTTTGCAAGTTTGATTTCAATTGTTCTGTTCTTGGAATCTGGTAGGCATGAGAATAAAGGATATCACCACTCTTTGCCTTATATTGCTCAATCACTGATTTGAAATGCATAGACAAAAGATGTAAGAGCTAAAGGTGATTGAAGCTCATAGAAACCATGCATTTTATTATTTAGTTTGGCTACAATTATTATTATTGCAAATATGCCCCACCCAGCAGGTTTTCAGCATAATAGCCTAACTTTTTATTAATTAGCCTAACAATTTATTAATCTTAAACATCTTAGAAATAACAATAATAATAATAATAATAATAATTATTATTATTATTATTATTATTATTATTATTATTTTATTATATTATTATTATTTTATTATTGTTATTTTATTATTATTATTATTTTATTATTCTAATTTTTATTGCTAATAAACTTACATAAAGCATCAAACAAAGTCAGTCTAGAAATTAATTAAAACAACAGTAAGTTAATTTCATTAACTTTCAGTAATAATGTAATACGTTTACATTATTTTTCTAAATTATATGATAAAAACATTCCTAATTGGTTAATATTGACAATTACATTAATTTAAGTTATAATGAATTATAATAAATAATAAGAAGAATGAAGTAATATAATATAATAATAATAATAATAATAATAATAATAATAATAATATGTAATAATATAATAATATATATAATAGTAATAATAATAATAATAATAATAATAATAATAATAATAATAGTAATAATAATAATAGTAATAATAATAATAATAATATATATTGAGTCACATATACAATTACAATCGTGTATGACGAGTCAATATGACGTCTTGGTGGAGAGAGCGAAGTTACCATTACTGTTCAGGAGCAAACAAGGGCCATCTCAGCATTTGCTCAAAGGACCAGGGAAACTGAACAAAACCTGATCGAGATGGGGTCATTGGCCTAGAATGTTTGTTTACTCAGTGAATTACACGAGTAATAATGCAATTTCTCATAATAAACATTAAGGTAAATTGCATTTTAAACTACACCAAGCCTCATTAACACATAACAAATAACGTTAACAATAAACTTATTGTAAGCTATTTGCCACTATCATAATCTACTAGAGTAAGTAATTTCCTTATCTTACAGTAGCAGTTTAATTAACTTACAATAACATTAATGCATTACATGTACGATTAATGATAATAATTACATTAATTATAATATCTTGACATATAATTACATTATTTACGACATTACTGAATAGTGCATTGCTGTATTGGACTGAATGATGACAGATGCAAAGAGTGGTCACTCTTGTAGCGGTACATGATTTTTAATTACAGAAAGTTAAAGCAATTCAGATATCTTTTATGGACACACACTAATAAGATGAAGTTTAAGCAGTGTTTTGAAGTATATATCATAAGCAGTTTTTATTTTAACTGAGAGTATATTAAAGAGCTGTGCAGCAATGCAGAAAGGATCTTTGTAGTTGAAGAGTTGCTATTATATATCCTGTGATATAATGTGATAGTCCCTGTGTCCTCTAGTATGGTGCTTATGTATCTCTTTATTGCTCACAAAATATTGATTTTGATTATTTGTCAATAGTAAAAATACTTTGTAAGAGTAGAGTGTTACAACAGTGAGTAATTCATATTTAATAAAGAAATATTTACAGGACTGTCTGGGATTCAGTTTAAAAATGCTTCTTACACATTTCTTTTGTAGGACCATTAATCTTACCATATTTTTTTGTGTTGTACCACCCCAAATTTCAATGCTGTATTGAAGTTGAGAGTAGATTGTCCCATAATATACCGAAATAAGTGCATCAATTTCCAGGTATCTGGAAAAGTATCTCAAGAGGAATATATTAGAGTTTATTTTATTACAAAATGTATCAACTTGTTATATGTTAGGTTTTCATCTATGAATATTCCTAAGAATTTATGACAATCAGTTTGGTTCACTGATTCATTGTCTACTTCCACTTTTATGTTTTGGTGTTAGTGACCGTGATGAAACTTAAAATTGATTACAGTTTTATCAACGTTTAATTCCAATTCATTTATGGACAAATAACTTTTAATTGATTTTAATGATTCAGTCAGATTAGCTTCTAGATGACAAAGATTTTACCCACGACTTATTAATGTTGTATCATCTGCATAAGAAATTACAGAGAAATCAGATGAGATTGGAATATCATTAACATATAATAGAAATAACAGAGGTCCAAGCACTGATCCTTGCGGAAAACCAGATGTAATTGTATCAAAATTTGATTTAACTTTTGTTAAGAAATTTTCAGATTGCCAGATCTCTGTACATTTCTTACGACCTGTGAGGTATGATCTAATGAGGTCATTGACTCTACCCCTTATTCCATGAATAAACCAGCTGTTTTTCTATTTGATTCCAAATTTCCAATGGTTTCATGTATGAACTCTACAACAGCAGTGGTGGTGGAGAAGCCCTTCTTGAAGCCATGTTGTGCTTTATTAAGGATATTATTAGATTCAAGAAAACAATTAAGTTTTGCTAATATAACTTTTTCATAGAGTTTGACAAATACTGAAGTTAAGAGTTATAGGTTGGTAATTCCCAACATTCTTAGCAAGTGGTCTTACGATACTAATTTTTAGGGATTCTGGGAAAGTGAATGCAGCTAGTGATGAATTTATTAAGTAAACTAATATATTAAGAAGAGCAGGCTTACATTTTTTAAGAATCATTGAAGATATTTCATCATTCCCAGTTGAGCAACTATTTTTGAAGGAATTTATCAGTTGATTAACTTCAGTTGCATTTGTATGATGGAGAAACATGGATTTTGAAGTTCCAGAAGATAAGGAATTAATAGTATTATTGTTTACAATGTTCTGCTTTGAATTTAAGAAATGACAGTGAAAGGTCCTACAAATATCTGAAGGATTATCAAGAAATATGCCTTCATGGTGTATGTGTGTAGGTGTAGGTTTTTGTGAGACTGAGTTTTCCCACCGTTGATTATATTCCATGATGTTTTAGATGTATTTGTTGAGTTGTTAACTTTATTATTTATTTGATAAGCTTTCTGTTTTACCCTATATTGTTTTTTATACTGTTTATACTTTTCACTATAAAACCGGTTCTTAGTATCTCTGAACAGGTAATACATGATTTTTGTTTTCTTTCTAAGAACAAGAATTTCTATTCATTCAAATAATTACCTATTCCGTTAATGTCCTTACCCTTATGAAAAATGTAACTTTATTGTTCAGTAGTGAAATTATATTCACTAATTTTTATAGTCATTCAAAGCAATTCACAAAAGAAACCAAAAACTTATCTTTTGAAGTCGGTAATGACATTCTAATTATTTAAACCTTTTTGCATTACTCCATGTTCATTCTTCAATTTCGAAAAGACTATAAACAAATAATCCATGATTTAAATACTAAATTTCAAAACAATTAACATATGTTACTTGTTTGAGGCCTTGTTACTCTCATGTAGGCCTACAGCAGTCGTGTATCATTAACCCTTCAGCAAATGCACATTTTTCACTTATGTTACTGTGTGTGCAGTAAATTTTATTCCCCACCCTATTATAATGAATTTCCAGTTCATAAATAGAATAAACAATATTAAAATGTTTTTTCTTTATTCCATGGCAACCAGTATTTAGGTTCCTAATAGAAACATCAAAAACTTATTTCTTATGAATACATTGCGAAATATAATTCCACACTAATATTATCTGCAAAAACCAATCATAAACTGAGGCTTCACGTGAAATGATTCTGAGAAATTGCTAACAATCTTCTTCTGACAATACAGCTTCATTTTCATACTTAACACATTATTACATTGTGTCAGTGTCATTAACATATAAAGTTAAATCATATATTACGTTTCATCAACGTCACTAAAGTTTTCTGTTCATTCACAATGAATTCTAAAACCAAAACTGTTTTGAAAATAGCTTAAATTTACCCTCAATATATAAATGTATGAATTCTATTTTCAAAGCTATTCAAAGCATTCTAAGCTATTTTCAAATTTATTTGGTTTTAGAATTCATTGTGAATGAACAGAAAACTTTAGTGACGTTGATGAAACGTAATATATGATTTAACTTAACATAATATATGATATAAATATATATATAAAGTAGTTCCACTTCAAGATTTCACTTGTATAACCAGGTTTGGGATGAATTATATTCATAGAATTACAGTATTTCAGAAAGTATTAAAAACTGATTTCTTGTATCAATTGTAGCATTTTCAAAATAACTCTGCAGACACAATCAGTTGTTGATAGAAACATAAGTGTGGTGTGATGTTTTGTTGAATTTTCCAGCAATGAGAGCAAAAGACAAGTCTAGTGAACGAGATTTACCAGCGCACACACTTTACAGTTGAAGTAACATTGCACACAGTTGAATCTCTTCATGGTAAGGAAGGCCAAAACAGAATGTGAAGAAGGATAAGGAAAAGATATTGGCATTATATGTGAATACATTAATAGGGTAGTTCAGAGGTTAGTACACATTTATGTGCTTTGCTAATGTTTAAAAAAGCAATTACATCAAATAAAATTTACCTTAATCTTAAAAAAAAAATGCATTTCATGAAGGTGGACCAGAAAAACAAGAATGCAAAAGAGAACCATTTAATTCACTATTGTTTTTTTTTTTATAATTTCACAACCACAAAAAGATAGGTTACATATTCTGGAAATCATTGTTGCATTTATGCTACCAGCACAAATACTGAATAAAAGTTTCAGATGGGTTCTCATTGTTTTAAAAACAATATGTACAAAATACTATGCTTCATTGAAATTTCTTTTTCCCTCTTTTTGTGCGGCACACAGACCAAATGCAGTCACAACACAAAATTATAAATAAATTATCATAAATTCCTATTTCTCATTCTAAACAAAACTAATGTACACTTGCAGGCCCATAGCGAATTTCTCTTTCAAATTGTTCTGCTTTCAATGTTCCATCAATAGCTTCACAATTTGGATTGAAAACTGAATAAGCACTTATTTCATTTTTCTTCTTAGGACCTGTCCTTGTATTTTTCCATATGAAAAACAATAATGAAACTACAAAATACACTGCACCGAATTCAAAATGTATAGCGATGGCATAAACAGTTAACCAGAATATTGCAGACACCACATAAATAGCTATATCAGTTTGTGATAATGATTTGGGTGGTTCTTCTATTACAGATGCACTGGCATTAGATATCAATGATTCTGTATCTGATGGCACGTCGTTCACCTGAAATGCAAACACACTTTAATATAATATAATACAATTTAGAACAATGTTAATTATACATTGTTACCATAGGAGAAATAGGGACTTTATAAAAATAGGTTCTGATTACCAGACGGTCTTGGCCCACTGTCGTTGACGACCCTGCCGACGTCATGACGGGAACTGTCTGTTTTGATGTACTACTAACATTTGATAAGGCTTGCTCATTTCTCCTGCGAGCCCTATATTCTTCAAGCCTCTTCTCCATATACTTAACAATGAAAGACAGTTAACAATATATTTTTTCACATATTATATTAGTAATCAACGATATAATGGAATGTGTAACGTGAACTAAAATAATTTATAGAGACCTACCAAAAATCTAGTTTACAAACGCCTATAAAACGCCAAACTTGGCAAAACCCAACTCCAGATGTACAAACTGTCACGTTGACATCTAATTACAGCTGTCCAACGTGAGTCAACCAACTTGTTGAAAATTAGTGAATTTTTTGTGTCATTATTAACACTATTTTGCTTTCAATTAATATATGCACATGAATCACTAAAAAATAAATGATACATTCTGGTATTTAATTGCAAATTTTTAGTAGTAAACCATGAACTTAAATGTAGTGACTTTATACTTTGTCTGCTCAGAAGTTGGCAAGACCGTAAAATGATCATGGGATCGCGTTGAATTCTTGAGGTTCAAGGGGATTTCAGGAGGATTAATAATAACGTGCAATTCATTTTATCCTCGTATTCAGTTTGTAATAATTGTAAATAAAATACATATTTTATTACGTAGAATACGTAGTGAATAGAAATTAACGCAATACTGCAAAAATCGATGTCAAAATGTTAACGGAAATAACGCTATCACTGATATGTAGTATTTTTACTTTGTACGTATGTACGTATATACGGAGTAATATAAGTAGTATAGGCAAAGTTATGTAATGCTGCTGAAAATCGATTTCGAGATTTCAACGGAAATACGCGCTTTGGGGATCTCCAGATACCGAAAAAGTGTTGTTTTATAACGTCCGTCTGTCTGTCTGTCCGTCCGTGTGTCTGTCCCTCCCACTGTCTGGAGTAAGTGAACAACCCTAGCACCTAAACCATGCAAAGGATTTTTTTCCAAATTGAAGAAATCCCTGTCCATTTGGCCTGAGTCGATACTCTTCGATTTTGAAAATCATTCAGTAGTTTTTGGAGGTACTTTACAAGAAGCCTCTTGGACATTTTCAAAATTTTCTCAAAAATGACTCAAATTTTTTCTTTAAATTTCTTATAAGAATACAGTAAAATGCTTTTATGAAAGTGGCATAGGTTCGATTTTCACGGTTATCGCTGAATTTTCGAAAATTTTATTTAATATTAAAAGTTTGATTTTTTTGGGTGTTTTCCTACAACAACACAATTAAATAAAGGTATTTTTTTCTTCAAATAAAATTTGTTGCCCATACTTTGTTCTTTCAATAAGGTCATGTACATTTTTTTAACGTTTTAATCGTTTTCGCGCAATATTGCGTGCAATGTTTCAAAAATTACATGAAGCCTCTGAGATATTTTCAACATTTTCTCAAAAACCGCTCCACATTTTTTCTTTCAACGTTTGGTATGGATTGCCCTAATTGCACTCTGTAAGATGACATAAACGCCATATTGCTCTATTCGTTTCTTCTTTCAAACATTATGAAAATGTATTCTTTTTAGTTGTCTCTCACGTCTTTAAGATTTACACTAGTGGTCATTTGTTTATATTGTTATATTTATGAGTACATGTGCTTTAAATAATGTCACATAACGTTTGTCGAATACTCAACAGTTTTCTGTGAAAACTAGCTCAAACTTCCGCATTTGCGGAAACGCTCAAACGCCATTTTCTCTAAAACGGCTCAAAATTTTTTTCTTCAAACTTCTCAAAAGGGTAGTTCTAATTGGACTCTGTAATATAAGGTAAAGTTCATTTCAGAGTATTCTTTTGTTTTTTAAAAAAATATGATTTTTAAAGATCTTTCACGCCGTTAATATGCCCATTTCCAACAATTTGTAAACACTATTGTATTTGTGAGTTAATAGCTTCAAATCACTTAAAATGAAGTTTTTCGAAAACTCAATTCTTTTCTATGAAAAAGTGCTTGAAATTTCGAATTTACTGTATCTTTACTGCTAAAGTGCAATTTTCTTAAAAATGGCTACAAATTTTTTCAAAGAAAATGTGCCATTTAGGATGATGTTTTACTGTTTTTAATATTTTTTAAGTAATATTTATATTCTACTATTAGGAAACCAAGAATTACGATTTTTTTAAAAAAAAATATACTTCGGGCGGCGATAGATGGTAGCTGGCAAAAGCAGGTGGCTGTCCGAATATCAAGCTAGAACAAATTAGAATGTGTCTCCTTGATACCTAGAATGAGTCCTTGACACCTAGAATGTGGTTTACGGCTGTCCGCCCATCTGTTTATAAAGAACGCTAACGGCTAAATCGTATGCAGAATTTTCATCAAAACGGATATTTTGATTTTAGAGGACTTCCCCTGAAGTCCCAGAAAATGTTCTCAATAAGGTTTAAACTTTTTTTTTCTAATTTCGTCGAATAGATCAAAGTACGCTTTTAAAAATGTTTCAGTTTTGATTAATCCCCTATTTTCTAAAATTGCAAAAGTTTTTTCCGCGTCTTTCTATAAATACGATATTGAAGATACTGGTTTTGTTCATAATAATATATACTTTTGAAAAGTAGATATGTAAATAAGATCAGTATTCCCCCCCCCCCAAATATGAGTAGTTTTCGCGTAAATTTGTATAAAAAGAGCAATATTAAAAACAAGATTTTGTCAAAAACGGCTCCAATTGCTTCTTGAATTTTAATTTAAATTATTTTTTCTTAAAAATAGCTTATAAAAATGGCTCATATCCGATACTCATTGAACTTTCTGCCCTCCTTGATCGTACCTGTCGGCCAGTTTGCTTTTTGGAGGGCAGGTAATTTGGTATTGTCTGTGGCAGGTACCACAAGAGTATTCAGAGACGTTTCTGACAGAAATATCCATCTTGTATAAGCCCCCGAAAATTCACATGATTTTTTTAAAAGTCTTAATTAAATGTAAATTATTTTTCTTTCTTTCTCATTCATGTCTCTAAATGCTGGAGCTACAATGCAACTTTTCAGTTTCGAAACAAAAATGTCCTTTCTCCATCTTTCTTTGTCCAGTTAATGATTTTCCGAGAACCTACTTTTAAGTTACGAGTATTATACTAAATGTATAACTTAATACAATTTTAAGAGAGTACATGTTTGATCGAGCATGAATTCCGCGGAGGTTTTGTGCACATATGGAGGTATTTACCTGTAATGATCCGCTCGCGAATGAAGTCATACATTATTAACGCTTCAGCAGACGCCATTAGCGTGAGTAGACACGCGGCTTATATTGTACGATAAATCAACAGGTGTTGGAAGCAGGAACAGTATTCGAACACTTACTCGTTTTGAAGAAATGGTGAAGGTCTCTTCATTACTGAAAGAGGTCTTCTGAAGCCGAAGAATGCTTTGATTAAATTGTACAGAAAAACGAAATGTAATAAAAGTAATTATCTTGTGGTCTGTTTAAGATAGTGCTATGAACTAACAAGTTCGATGCGAAATTCCACGAACTTCCAAGGCCGATGGTATTTTTTAAATTGGGTCAAATTTAAATCTACTAAACCATTGATTTTGATTACAACTCCCAAATTCTTGATTTTCAGATGTTTAAAAAATATATTCTGCATTCTGACATATATAACACTAAAGTGACCAATCGTCCTCCTTTTGTAGGTTCTGTCCTTCCTCAGAAAGTGTTCTCCTACCTACTCTCCTTTTCGATATTTTAAAACAATTGTGATAATCTCTGTATTCAGAGATGCCACGCCGAAATGTTACGCAATTTGTGGCGGTACAGTTCAGAAAGATGCGATTAGTGTTGCTAGATTTGAGGAATTCTCACCGTTTTCAGTAGTTTCAGCTTTAGTATTTCAGATTTTTGGACAAGCAGGAAATCAATATTGAATGTTGATACTCTAACTGCAGCACTTTCCGTAAAATTCAAGATGAAGGATATTTCTTGTTTTGAAATTTTCAATATACTATTATAAAATGATGTATTGACAAAAAATATTCATTCAATGGAAAAAATACTCGTTTAATTAAATAATTAAAAGAGACATAAGCATAATTAGTGCAGTGAAGTCGTAGGCTTCCGCGGCCGGAGTCATGTGCATGATCTTGACTGTCCGGGTGACGCCGCGTCGAAGGCTGGGTTGCCAACGTTTCGACCATCTTATCGCGGTCTTCCTCAGGACCAGCCCGAGGGTGTGCCCTCGGTGTCTCTCATTGGTAAGTGTGCTCGCTTTCCACGGCGCAACCCCGGGTTCGATTCCCGGTCGGGGCAAATATTAATTGCGCGCTTTCCTTGCAATGTCTCAGTTTCTGTTGCTGTGTGACGATGAGAAAGTTCGCCTTTCGCGTAGGGATATCTATGAGCTAACCACGCGTACCCCTTATTCCATGGCCGCAGGAGCTGTAGTGCCAAAGTGCGCACACACAGATTACATCCGAGACAATGCGAATCTGAGAAAGCGGACTAAGCGTAAGTGTGAACAGTCGAGTGCTCAAGTGCGTACTAGGTCTTTTCTTCTTCTTCGGGCTTTTTCCATCTGACATGCTGTTACCCTTTGCACTCCGACGGGACTCATATTCGACCTCACACTAGACACCAACTCACTTGCGGGCTCTTCCTATCTTGGTCAGCAGAACGCGAGGCCCTCCGATACAACACATACATGAGAGGCAAGGGACAAACAACCGTGCCCAAGGCGAGACTCTAACCCGCGACCCTTCGGACCGAAGAGCCGAGTCGGTACGAGCTCTTAGACACCTCGACCATCCAGGTCGGCACTAGGTCTTATCTACTTTTGTATTATAATCGTTGTAAATATAATCATATTCACATACACGATTGTGGAATTTCATATTAGAGCCTACTCACCTTTGTATCGGGGCGCAAATGTTCTCTCTGCGGACCTGCTCCCAGAGGCTTTGAAAGCCAACGGGCAATTTGTGAACCAGGTTGTAGTGAAGCCAGCAGACCACATCAGTTCTAGTTGGTTGTACCCCAGTCTCTTTCTGGGCCCCTCGCGGTGCGCACAACTCCAGCGAAGGGCACCTGAACATCCCATAGACCTATCTCGGTCCTGAGCCTTTTCATATTTGCTCCTTGGCCGTACGTCGGTACTGGAACCATTGTCAGATCCAGTTCCTCAATTAAAGATATAGACTGCACCCACAGATTCCAGTTAGGATAAGAAGTTGTGGAAGGATTGTCAGGATGGTTCCGTAAGGCCTCTGGCCTCACTGTCTTCTATTTGTGATACAAAGGAAACTAGCGGTGCTCAAACTGCACTACTTTCACGCATAATTACGCGGAAATTACTCAAATTTTTGAAAAATTGTACATGACCCTATTTCAAATTCTATCTTTAAGGAACAGATTTCATTTAGGGAAAAATATCTGTTTTTCATTGTAGTTGTAGGAATCGATTGGGGGCATAAATTCTGTAGAAAATTGGTTGAACTGTTCAGCCGCCAGCGTTGTTCACTGACAAACGGACAGACAGATTTGCCTTCATTCGATTTGTCTATATCAAGGACCCTGAAAACATGGATTCTGGCTACACCAGGAGTTTTTTTTTTTCTCTAAATTTAGCGAGTGGATTTATCCACATATTCGTTACCATCCTTTACTCCTACCCACGTTTCACATATATTTATTAATATTTCTATGCTTTTAAAAAATACTCCGAAGCTTTGTTCGCAAAACGGTCAAAAATTGCTTCTTTCACCTCACACTCATCTGAAAATATTCTTCTTTGAAGGTCTTTTTTTTCATTAGTGGTTTTAATTGCTGGGTGTCCAAACTGGATTGTGGGGTGAATGGTCCAACTCCTTGAAGCCGCAGTCCTTCACAGCTTTCTGTACGATATAATTCGATAATATTCTTCGTATTCACCTTATTTTTTGTAATATTATTATAACTAAGCTATAGATTTTTGCGTATTTACCTATTTTTTTCTTCAATGGAAAATGAAATATTTTAGGTTCCGTGTTCATTTTGTGGCATTATGAGTATTATATGCGAATTTTTTAGTGCCTATAAATGCCTATTTCACTTATAAATGTCTGTTTTATATTTAAATGTTGTATAATCTCATATTTATTGATCAAAAAGCAATTATACTTAATAAATTTTTTTAAAACGTACTTTTCCTTTTTTATCCTGCAGAGTACAGAGAAATCTATTCCAACTGACTACTTCATGTGCTATTGTAACATCTCTAGTTGTAAAATTTCTGCTAAGAATGGCGATTAAAACAAATTGTACAATCTTTTCGATTATGTTTAAATTAAGTATGAGAAAGAAGATCATACTGTGCAGCATAAGAGTATCAGCTTGCATTTGGTGAAAAGCAAGACGGAAGCGCCGCGCGCAGCGAGGCGAGACGAGGTGAGGCGAATTTGTGACCCAAATGCCCAATAACGAAAGAAAGGATTTCTACGAGGATTTGTCAGAACAATGACAAAAGCAATCATTCCATGAAGGTAACTACATTATGGTTACTTCATAAACAAGGATAAAAAAATGTGTAGCGCTTTCGAAGTGCCTATTTTACATTTTTGATTGCCTATTTTGCCTGCATATTTTTAGTTTTTTTGTTTTTATTTTCACTTTTTGTGTTTGTAAATTCACAGCTTAAGTATTACATAAGATGTTTACAAACGGCACTAGTGAATGAGACAGACTGGGAGGTATAAAAGCGGGATTATAATTAATATAATAATAATTATTTAATAACTGATATAATTAATAAACATTTATTTAATAATTAATAATTATTTATACGATTAATTAATATACAATTAATATGATTATATTCCGGCTTGCGAGGAAGAGTACTTGGGCACTTCGAAACCCGCGCACTGGTCTGTAAATAGGGAACCCGAGTGAGGCTGAATTTTTACTTTCTCAGATAGGAGAGGATTACATACCGCAAAGGAAGTATTGTAATGCTGCAGTAAAAAACCTGATTTTTCGACAGAAAAACTCATTTTGTGCGTTCCTGGTACCAAACAAGTGAATAAACCTTGTTCATACATGTAGTAAATTACCTTCTCTTAATACTTTATATTGTCAGAATCCCCTTTTTGTGGGTTACTAGAACCGAAAATCTGTCTGTGAACAACGCCAGGGTAGGTAGGATTTTTACCAAACTTTTGTCTTGCTAATGTCGCGGTCCCTTGAATTTGAAACGGATATTTTGATTTTGAGGGTATTCTACATAAATTCGCTAGATCTTATTCAATTTTTGTTCTTCAAAAATGGCTCCAATTCCTTATTTTTATCTCCCGGAGAGAGTAAAGTGTGCTTATAAAAATGGCGTCAATTTCCTTTGAACTCTAAATTTTCGAAAATTGCAAAAGTTTAAAATTGTTTGGGCATATTCCTGTAGCTACAACAATCAAAGTAGATATTTTTCTCTTAATGAAAAACTGTTCTACAAAGTTGGATCTTTAATTGAGGACCTGCACAAACCTTGAAGGTTGCTCCCGTTGCTCAAAAGAAAATGGAACTAACTAGAACGAGAAATTCTGAAACTTTTGTAACACCACAAGTTATTGATAAGGTTTAGAAAACATCAAAACTTCCTTGCTAATAACGCGAGTGAAACTTGAATGAAATAGAATTATAATAAAAATCTATTTATTATTTGGAGTAATGAAAACTGAGTACTCATAAACATGGAACATACCCTTATAACACTCAGAAAATTGGGCAAATGAAAGAACAAAAAACATAATTAGTTTATTTTTCAAGAATACCCTTTACCTAATGTGTCGTTCAATAAATAGTTGTTTAAGGCATTATCCATTATATTAACTATACGTCTCAGAAAAATATGGCGTTCTGCAAAATTGCTCTTCATATTTATTTTATTAAGTTTTATTTCTTGATAAAAATAGAAGAACATAAAATAATTCTCGATATAACGATATTATTGAAATTCATTACTTCTTTGTTTTTACATGGGAAATGCTCAGTATTTTCCCATCTTACGAATTGGAGAAACGATTTAAATGTTGGCGCGCTCAGAGTTTATTGCCCCCTCTGCCTCCCGCGGTGCTGCTTCACTGCAGTTTGGAGACAAAATTAGTACCAGCTGCAGCCGGTAGAAGTGCCGTGGGTGTATTCAGCTGCTTAGGCACCTGTCCTTGGAACGACAGGTCTCTAACCATAGTAGAGAACGTAAATACGTCAAAATATATGCATGAAATACTGAAAAAAATATTCGGGAGATTTTAAACATGGGAGCAATGTATCTGCGAAGACGTTACGAATGTGAAGATTTTAAAATAATTTTTACTTTCAATCGGTTCTATTTGACAGCTTAGGTGACATTTATGAATTTGTGGGGAATGTGATCTGTGTAAAGGGGAAATGTAAAGGAAGATTATAATTTAAGGTTTTTCTACGTGGCTTTCTGTGGTTAAATTTATTAGTAAGAATGGCTGGTATTTTCGTGTATAGCCGGGAAGCGATACGTGTCAAAGTTAAGGTAATACATTTTTTTTTCTAGACATTCTCAATTTTGATCGCTTATTTAGAAAGTTAAGAGTGCAAATATTCAGTACTAGTTGGTATTATATATCAGTTGAGAATGAATATTCTAGTTTTTACTGAGGGTTGATTGATTTCCAGAAATGTGAGGGGTTTCTGCAACCAGAATACAGAAAATTTAGTGTGGATCCTCAGATAACTTCATTTGAGGTTCTCCAGAGTCTTTTAGCAAAAGCTTTTGACATTAAAGGGTGAGCCTAAAGATGAATTTTTTGTAAACTTCATAGCATCCATATGCTAAGATAATCATTAATATGTGTGTTCTCTCATTGTAGGGATTTCACTGTGTGCTATAGAACATTCGATGACTATGGCCAAGAAACATTTCTTCCTTTGCTCTCAGATTGGGATTTGGATGCAGCCTTTCTCAGGTAAAAACTATTCCAATTTGATATTGCACTTTTTGAAGATTCAAGTTTCTTGTGTTAATCACTATTATTTTCAATACTAAAGTAGTTATTCATTTTTAGTGCATCTGATCCTTACCTTTGCTTGCAAGTGGATATGAAACCATTTGAAGAAAGTAGTGATGAATGGGAAGTAGGTCCTATTGATGTTGTTCGTACTCAAGCACCTGAACACAAACCTCAGAATAGGTTGCCTGGCATCATAATGAATCAAGTGGAACGAACTTTTAATATGGTTCAACGTGCTTTAAATTTAGTAGAAGACCAACAAACTTCAATCACAAATCAACCACCTCGACCACCTCTGGCAGATGCTGAATTTCGTAAATTTTTAGATCCAATTGGCCAAGTTGTTCAGTCTCGAGAACTTCGTACAGTCATTTATTTGGGGGGTATTGAACCTAGCCTCAGGCAAGTAAAGTGTTATAAAATTTAGATTATATTTTGGTTTTTAATTAACTTCTTTTTAAAACTATGTGGATCATTTCAATTCCAATTTCAGAAAAGTTGTTTGGAAACACATCCTGAATGTTTATCCAGATGGTCTTTCTGGAAAGGAAAGAATGGACTATATGAAGAGAAAAGCATTAGAATACCAATCTCTTAGAGACTGTTGGAGGAACATGGTGCAAAATGGACAGGTTGAATTGGGTTACTTTTTAAAATTTTTATTCTATCAGCAGCCTTTTAGGATATCTGTTGAAGTAGTGATTTCTTTCAGGTCACTGGGGATTTGCAATATGTGACTAGCATGGTGCGGAAAGATGTATTAAGAACTGATCGTCACCACAGATTTTATGCTGGTAGTGATGATAATCAAAATATTGCCTCTCTTTTTAACATACTAACAACGTAAGCGAAGCTCTATTGTCTAATACTAACACACACATTTCTTTTATGTAATTTAAACTACTATTCTTTTATAAAATTGTACACTACTATTCTTTTATGTAATTGAAAACTGCTGTTTTCCATGTGTAAAGAAAGAAGTGTCTGTAGAATATAGTTTTTGAATGGTTTTTGTTTTTATTTTTCAGTTATGCATTAAACCATCCCACTGTGAGCTATTGCCAAGGAATGAGTGATCTTGCTTCCCCTTTGCTTGTGACTATGGGTGATGAGGCTCATGCTTATATTTGTTTTTGTGCTCTAATGAAAAGACTGCAGACAAATTTTATGCTGGATGGAGTGACAATGACTCTAAAGTTTCAACATTTAGCAGAAGGTCTCATGTATTATGATCCAGAATTTTATGCTTACCTGAAAGGTCATCAGGTCAGTTCCTTGCACCATAATTAAGATTTTTTTCTAAGGGCCCAAGTCTAGAGATTTGAGGAAACTTGTTAGAAATAATACAAACAGTAAAATATTTTGATTGAAATCATTTTCTGGTAGATTAAATGAATGATGTTGAAAATATAAAGCAAAGTTCTCAATTTTGTTATGGAGTAAAATGTGATTAATGATTCTACAGAACAGTTTTATGGCAAAATTGAAAGGTTTAGTAGAAAGGTTTAAGGAATAAATAATATTGTCCTAAAAATATCATGTCTTTAGAAATAAGAAGTATAAAATTATCCAGTTTTATGAAGAAATCTTAGATTTATGCAAACTCCTGACAATGGTGTCTTTACTTGCAGGCTGATGATTTGCTTTTCTGCTATCGATGGCTGCTTCTGGAAATGAAGAGGGAATTTGCATTTGATGATGCTCTACGCATGTTGGAGGTTCTTTGGAGTTCTCTTCCTCAGATGCCGCCTGACAAAGATTTACCCTTATTTGAACGTCAGTTTTGTTCCCAGTCACCAGGAGATTCACCTCCTCCAATTAGTCCCCTGCTCAAAACGCCTCGTGAAAATGCATACACGAAAGTTTGCGCTTTAAGACGTCAAAGTTCTGCTGCATCATTACATTCCATCTCAAATGGTTCTATTCGAGGAGGGCTAAGGCAAGCCCCTGGTGCTGCTTATCGTCAGAATCAGAGTTTAGATGAAACAATTATAGGATCAAATGGAAGAAGAACTGGTAGAGTGAAACCTTTTGCTAGTCTTGACGACACAAGTATCCAGTTTCATAGCCAGAGCTCAGAAAAACCAAAATCTCGGTCCACATCTCCAACTGAAGCCCTCTCTGAACCTGAAAATGATGCCACTACTGCCATTAACAATGAAATTAATAATAAGTCTATTCCTTCCAAACGTGAAATATCCGTAAGCACAGGTAGTTTACTGTCAAAGGTTGCTGAAAAGAAAGACCGCCTGAAAGAACTGAAAGAAAAGTTTGCCTCGGAAAAGGCAAAAAGTATGTTTGCATCATTTGACAAAAGTATTTCTGAATCAAGTAAAGTAGAAAGCCAGTTTAATGCAGAGAAAAAGAGAGTAGTCAAAAACCTTAATGAATTTCTTAATTTTGCATCCTTCAATAAAAATAGGCTGCTACATTCCTTAAGTCCAAAACAAGAAGTCTGCCAAATGGTGAGAGAAAGTTCAGTTATTAGTGAAGATAGTGATAAGACTTTATCTGGTGATGGAGATTCTTGTAGAGACAGTATTGAAGATATTAATTCAGTTCCAGTAAGTGGTGACACCTTGGATGATCTAACTCCTCAGAATGAACTTCAAAAAGATGACGTTGCACTGAAAATGGCTACAAATACTTCAAAACAAAGGAATAGTGATGAAGGACCATGTGATTGTAGTTCACCGGATGATTCTGCAGAATATTTCCCCATGACCACTTCCATGACTAGAGAATTAAGACTTGAACTAGAAAACTTAGATCGTCATGTTTTTGGACAGAAATTTAACCAGCGCAGTTTTCCATTAGAAGATTCAGAAGATTTAGAGTCACCATGTAGTGAATCTTTTAGGTCTATTGAATTGAAAATAGAACCAGGGGGAACTGTACAAAAATGTGACTGTGTTTTGTCAAAACAAGAATCAGATCTTCCAAGTGAAGACACCACCACTGAAGTGGCTGAAATTTGTAGTGCACCTATTAATAAACATCAAGGACTGGTTTTAAATTTGGACAAATCTTGGCACCAATCTAATTTCTCAAAAGGAGACCAAAGAAATGATTCAATGGAGAAAGATGATTCCCAAGAGAAAGACAAAGCATCACTTGAACCCATTACTAAGATAAATAATTTTTCTCAAAATTATAGTCCTGGGCCAACACTGGGGGCAGGAGAAGAAATATTTGTTTGGGAAAATCCACTTCAGTGTCCAACAACACCTGATGAGCAGGCAGACTTGGAATATGATGGAACTATAAGTAGTAGTGAAGGTGAAAGCTGTTTTAATTCCTCTATTAGTGCTGGTGAAATTTTTGAAAATGAAGGACAAATTGTGAAGTCTGTGACTCCCATTAGGCTGTTGCGTAATGCAGGAGGTGGAATTTTGTGTAGAAACCACACTGGAACCTCAGGATCTCCAACAGATGACACAAGTGATAGTTCCGATGGCTGGGGAGGATCCACACCACTGAAACCTTCACATGCTGACTTTAAGCCCCTGGGACTGAAAGGTAGCAGTGGCGATAAATCTGTTTCTCAAACATCAAGAACTAAACCCAGAGGTGTCAGAGACATCCAACATGTTCCAACTGCCCCTGTGAATGCCATGACAAACTCGTGTGAGGAAGTGAGTGAGCAAGTGACAGTAAGTCAGGGTGGTAGTGGTGGAGGCGGTGGTGGTGGAAGTGGTAGTGTTAATAATGTTGTTTCTAAAACAGAGGTTGTTAAGCATCAGGATGCTCTTCCTTCAAAGCAGCTATCGTCAGGTACCAATATCCAGTTACCTCCTCCTCATAAATTTGGTGATGGGAACCCATTTCTCATGTTCCTATGCCTCACAGTACTCCTACAACATAGGGACCACATAATGAGAAGCGCAATGGATTACAATGAAATGGCCATGCATTTTGACAAAATGGTTCGAAAACATAATGTCACACGTGTTTTAAATCATGCCAGGCAAATGTACACTGCTTATCTGCGTCATCAAGCAACTCTCAATAATAACACATCCCATACTGGAATGGATCTCAATGTATGAAGATGCTCTCTTCTGACAATACATAGTAGTTGAAGTCAATGGTATGAAAGTGTCATCTCTTCTAACTTCGTTAGTTTTAATATTTGGGCATATACTGCATACCCTCAGCACATTGAACCCATCTGTGTTGCACATTTCAAGTTCAACTTATTTTATGTTTGTTTTCATTATTAGATTTTATGAACAATTATTTTAATTTGATCTTTGTGGTCTGTGATAACTATTAGTTTCTCTTAAAGCCAGAATCTTTAATTTTGACTTACAACATTATTATCTGCCTTTAGCATGTGTCACAAGCTTTTGTAAACATGTAATTGAATAACTGTTTTTAATCAGTGAGTTTTGTTCATTTTATCCCGAAATATTCAGAAAATTATTTTATTATTAATTGTTACAAACATAGCAAAATCCATATCTTACATCACTCGGATAATGACAGAATTAGAGAGAGTACCTCTTAGTTTTCTGATTTCAAAGTAGAATTAATTATAAATTTATAATCCAAGGAGTAAATTATTTTTGTGTTGAGTATTTATTACATTTTCAATTTCAATTCCACCTTGGATATGGCTCATTTATTGGTCACTTTTTTGTAGACTAAGTATTAAGAACAACTTTAATACTTGTCCATTTAAATCCGAACATGAATTTTCTTGTGTTCTTCTATTGTTTCTATGAATTATTGAAATTTGTTCATAAAATTCTTCCAACAGATGGCAATTTCAATACATTGTTATATTTTAATTTATATCACTCCTTGTAATAGAGATGTCATGCATGGGCTATTCATTGGCTGTTGTTGAATGGATTGGACCTACTTTCCATTATACTGTTTGATGAGCCTTATTTCATGCAAATTTGCATTCAAAATTCCAAAATACATTAAAAATAAAGAGAACATGTTTAGGATAATTGTGTTGTGCAACAGTTGTTATCCTTTTAGCAAATGCAATAATTTCCCAATATATTAAATTATTTTGCTGCATCTTGAATGGAAAGGTAGAATTAGTAAAAAGATTTTGTTAAACTTTGAAAGAGGAATTCATATTGGTTATGGAGATGACATAAGATACAGTTGTTTAGAAAACATGTGTCACAGTGCTACTATGAAGTATGGCAAACTAAACAGTTGTGTTTAAAATAAAGCTATTGGTTCTGAATTCTTTCTGCCATGTGAATAATGACTATCATAGCAATATACAACTCATTTGAAATTGCATTTATTGGATTAAAACATTCCAATTAAATACTTATACTGATTCACTGAAATAAGTCTTTATAGCTACACTTGCTCAGCATCTCTTTTGGACATCACAGGTCCATATTTTTTCTCCAGTTATGAACCTCTTGAAAATTGATAGTATTATTACAAAAATCCTTTACTTCTTGAAACAAAATTTTCAATGTTAGGACTTTAGAATATTAGAGCAATGCATTCTTTACCATTGTATACTTAATCATGCCTAACTTAAGCTAACCATTTGAGGCTACTCTGTTAGCCATATTTCCTCTCATAATACATTGCGAATCCCCATTAAAGCACATTTTCTTAATACATGTTCTTGTGTAAAATACAAAGTATATTTCATTCGCCAAAATCTGTGCTACTGATATGTACGTATCTATTATGAAAAGTAGAAGTAAGTATGAGATTAGATTTATAACGAAAATAGTGGAGAATGCTGGTAAATGCATATCGCAATTGGAAGAGGGTGTTACATAATTGTTCAGTATTACTAATCATTTGAATAAAATGCCCTTGTAGGCAATGGAAGTTAAAGAAATATTGAGCATATCATTGACACTTGCTCAAAGTACTGAGAAATTTTTAATGGAATGAGATTAAAGAGCAGCCCTTTAAATTATGATACGAGACTATTCACTAATGCCTTTTATAGAAAATTATATTATTGCAAATATAAAGTTGAGAAGTTCTTATTATTTTATTCAGTAAGAAGATTTTAAAATATATCAAGTAACTTTTGTGATCTTTTTTTGGGGGAAATATAATGTAAGAATATTTTTCTTTTACTTTCATATTGTTCCAATTTTAATTCCTGACCAATTTATGTTCATCCATAAAAATTTTAACTTCCCTTAATTTACATTAATGATTCTCATCAGATTAGATGTGGTGTTAGGTTTTGAATGGTAATGTGTGGACTTGTAAGTGAAATCTATGGAAGAATGATTTTTCAATATTGGAGAACAATAATGGTGATATTTGTATAATTGTCCCAAAAACCTTTTTGTTGTATATTATAGCACAATATAAATCTGTGAACGAGGAATCTCTGGAGAAAAGGAAGTTATTTGAAAGAATCTTGTGTCTCTTGTTTTCTTCAGCATTTTAATTTTTTTGTGCTATGTAACTGTTTTGAGAACTTTCAGATGTAGCGTAAGAATTGGTTCCTGTTTTGAACACGTTTTCATTATTCAAGTTTTGTTTAATCTATCTGTAAAGTAGTATATTTATAAAACCGGGAAGATTGTAGGTTAAATTATTTTTTGAAATGACTTACACCTTTTAAATATTAGCAACTCATATCCTTTAGATGCAATATTATCCCTTTTGTAATAAAATTTGCATTACAAATATACTAGCTGAAAACATGAATGTTTAAGTTATTTAAACTTGCATGTAAATATTGTAAAATATCATGTGATGTATTGTGACTGTGTGTAGGCACGAAGGCTCTTCTTAAGAGCTTATGGATTTGATTGGAACATAGAATAGGATTATTGTAGTTTAATATATGGGGAAAAGTATTAAGCCTTTTAATTTATTTTCTTCAAATGTAAAGGTATTTTTAATCTTCATGATCCTAATAAGTGCTGAGAAAATAATATAGTTATTTCCAGCATGAATTTTGATCAAAGATAATGATCTTGAAGTGCTAGTGTAGATGTGGGAACAGTTAAATTCAGATAATTTTAAGAAATCTGCCTTTCTCCTCAAGGTTGTTTGTGTGAATAATTTACAAACATCAGAACTATTTGGTTTGTGGAGTGTTCAGTCTGATGTTAGTGTTAATTACAAGTTTTTGGTTGTGCATGTCTAGGTGATTGAAGAGCAGAGCAGACTTACTTTATTTTTTCCATTTTTTATATTGAGTGCAAGAAAATATTAAATTATGATGTGACTAATTTGTAATAATAAATTAGAAAAGACCGCTCCATTCTCATGTTTTTAAACATTTTTGAAGGGCCAAATGTCTTAAGTGATTCATGACTCATGTTGTACTTAAGTATTAAATGAATTGTATTCATTGTCATTGTCAAATATTTCAATGTTAGTGGTGGTGCCTGTAATTTGTCAAACAGCAAGCTTTCTTATGGCTTTTAAGTTTTTATTAGCTTTGGGTGAAAGATTAAAGGATGTATTCATGATTTCTATTTTTAGTTTTCCTCCTGTTCTGGTCAGTACTTATAATAAACATAGATGAATCTCAGCTGCATGGAAATGTGCTTCTGCACAAGGGCAATATTTAAATTTTATTTTTGTTTTTCTTCATTGTAAATTCAATTTGCTATTTAACATATTTATGTATGTTTTGTTGACCACTATTTTGAAAATAAAACTCTTAACTGAATTTTTGTTATCTTTGATGTAAGAAGTACAGTGTTCAATATTCACAAATTTATTTTATGTATCGAATTATGTTTGCATCAAGTTATTTAAACTCGCAATGTAATACCAGAAAGCGGCATAGACTTTTACCTCATGATTTAAAGTTTTTTCTCTTCTGAAAAACAATGCTGGATAAATTGTAGCAGTTTAGTCAGCTTTCCTTGAACACACCCAAGAAATTGAAGAAAATCAGTGACACGTTTTAAATCACTGCAATATTACATGGAAAGGGAGATCATTTAAAAGTAAAACAGCATATACTTAAACTGGGGTGATATTTACTGTACACAATTTAATATTTTTTATAAACAAATATTCATAAACATGAAAGTCATAATTAAAACAAGCATGAGAAAATTTAATTACAATAATGATAGAGTCAGTCTTTTGCTGGAAATAAAACAAAAAGGATGTACTCAGATTTGTTTTCATTTCAATTTACTTCTTCCTGTTGCCTCCACCACCTAAGATCATAACCATTCGGATGAAAATATTGACGACGTCCAAGTAAATAGACAGGCACCTGCAACAATGGATTTTGAGATTACCAAGGCGAAACTTTTCCATTCATACCTTTTTACCTTCGCTGTATTTTAAACTAAACAAGCTCTTAGTTTAATAAGGATTTGATTGTGAATAGCTCTGTTAATACTTACGCGTTAATGGGGTCATATGGTGGATTCATCATAGCAGGGTAATTTTCAGCAACATGAACTATACGATGAGTATCGTAGAGCAAAAATCCAGAGAAAAGTAGCAATCCTCCATACACAGAAAGAGAATACAACCCAGCACCCAATACTGATGTAGGAGGTAAGAAAAAGGATCCTAAAAAAAGTGAAAATAAAGATTTAATGTATGTTCTGTATGATATTGTAATGCAAAAATGTGAATTGAAATGGACACTAACCTATTGAAGCAATGAAAACTGTTCCCAAGCCAATTGCCAATGGACCAGCCATTGTCAAAAATTTCCCACTGGGAGCACATACAGCAATAGTACTTAATCCACCAACAATTCCAAGGGTATACCTAGTATGTAACCAGAAAACAAAATAAAGTTTTAATTTTTTTTGCAAAATTTTAATATCACAAACAAGTACATCCCGATATTTCTAACGAATAATACTGGACAATACTAATTGAGATACAACAGAACACAAAGGAAATGCTTGAACTTAATTAAGAGGCCCAAGTTTTTAGAATTTCATAACCTCTATGGCTTTTTTTAAAGTTGATTTAACACACTTTAAGACTATCAATTTTTCTTATAGGTACATATATGAAATATGGAGAAAATTATGAAATGCTAGACAAAAAAAAGAAAAAATTTATTCCCCCCCACCATCTATCTGTGATCAACACTAGCAATTTGTTGTTTTAGGATCATAATTTATTTTAACTACTATATAGAATTCATATATTTGGCTCAAAAATGATTGAAAACGATATGTGCATTAAAATAATGACTAAGAATTCAATAAAATAGATTAAAACCTAACAATCCAAACCCTACTCATAATTATTTATTCTTGGAAGTTTATGAAAAATCAAATTTTAAATTATGAGCTTTATTATATGCTAATTATCAAATGCCCACAAAACACAATCAAACGAACATAAATTCGGACATTTTATACAGCATAATCGAAGATTGTTAGTGCAGTTTGTGTTAATGCATCTTATTTCCATTATACTTAAGTTATTATTAATATTTTATTGCTTTTTTTTTATCTTAAAGTGGAGTATTTCTCTTGGAATTTCAATTAGCATGCATATATATCTCCTCAAACCGAAAAGTGTACATCACAAATGTGAATGTGAATGCTATTCATGAGAAATCATGGGAATGTCATTCTTCATTGCAGCAGAACTTTGGCTGAAGTCTAGTATATGGTACAATTTAGGGAAGTTGATTAAACCGGCAGTTCACGCCGCTCCGACAAGGGGGGAATCCACGGTGGAGTGGACGAAGGGTGGTATGAGGCGGGGAAGGATGGAGAGCACTATGCGTAACGTAGTACATACATATAAAACGCAAAGCGTGGGGGATTAAAAATTGTTAAAAAATACATTTCTGAAATAATTTTATTGATTCGTAATTGGTTACGAAAACAAAGTCAAAAGTTAGGAGGGGATCAATTGCAGCCTAATATCTTGTCAAAACTTCATTACAAAAAACAAAGTCAAATTTTAGGAGGGGATCAATTGCAGCCTAATATCTTGTCGAAACTTCATTACAAAATGGTGCGTGAAGGCACGTAAATCGTGTTTTTGTCTATGAGATTTTCTGTGTTGGGTAGCTGTCGAAGTGGTTAGCTACATTGCCGTCATACAGCTCATTTCTTGCGTTCTTCAGTTTCTTTGTGTTTTTGGGTGTCGAGTGTCTGTGCTTGTGTGATGGTATCGAGTGGAAGTGTAGCATGAAAGGAGCTGCTCCTCATGTGCGTAAGTGTTTTGTGCTGAAGGGGTCATGGTTTGCAGGAAGCAAGATGAGTATGATTCAGGTATTAGTAATGACCTATCTTTGGGTTATAAAATCGTCAGTCAAACAGCCATAAAAATCGCCTATCAGTGAGTTTCATTAATTTCAGTCAGAGCGTTTAGTGTAATTTGAAGGAGGGCTAGATGAGACCCCCTTCCCACCCTTCACCCCCTCTCATCTTCTCTAAGGGTATAGCATGTACACTACTTTAACCACAACTTCTTTTAGATGACATTGTGGCACTAGTACCCAGAAACAATTTGTCCAATTATGAATTATTAAATAATTTATCTTCAATAAAGAATTTATTGAATTAGAATTAATACTTTAAAAATTATCGTTGGAATACTAAGTGGAGACAAAATTCAAAATTACCAGTTAAATTAAAAGTTTTGTAATTGTTCATGAATATCTAAAATTGTTAATTGTTAGAGCATATTTCATTAGTTTTGGCAAATATTTTATAAATGTTAGAATATATTTGTGTGCATATTTCTCCCTTTGTTACAGCATTAACTTCCAAGCCTTAATCATTGTACTCCTTTACAAATACATTGAAATTAGAAACCATCCATCTTTTTAATTAATCTCTTTAATAATATTATTAACTTTATTCAAATGAATATTTCTTTACCATGCTGCTTTGGTTACTACAGGTCCACCCATCAGACAGACTGGTGCTACTACAGCTCCAAGTATACTAGCATGAACTATCCATGCTAATTGTTTTGCTCCAAATCCTTCCTTGTAAGGTAGACTTTGAACAACCATACCACTGCCCATCATGGCTGCTAATGATCCTGCCAAGGCCTAGAAAAGAATTAAGTAAATAATAGGTGTTGTCCAATATCAAAAGTATATTTTAACTTAAAATCTTTTCGATAGCAAAGCTATAATCATCAGGGCTATCTTGCAGTCTCTGGGCAAAAACAAAGTTCTGCAGAAAATGATAGGCATTCATCATGCCTATTCTAAATAATGTACAATCTCTAAACAATGACATCTTCTAAATCAATTTTACAAAAATTGGGAAATGTATGACTAACAAGATAGTCTATTTAAAACCCATATAAATCTACAAGATTTAATTAAGAAAATTTGCAGTAATGTAACAAAGATGCTATGTTCAATAAGTGTAAGTATTTTTTTCCTTAAATAAGAATGTAATCTACTTAGGACATGCACACAGCAATGAAAACAAAACTCACCAAAAAGGAGGATCTTGTCATGAGATTCATAAGAGTTGGAGAACGAAGAGTGGCTGCTGCAGCAGCAGCTGTTATAACTAGTGAACCTCCAAAGTACATATACGTAGCATGCACACGCTTTTTTACATAATCTGGCCACAAACTAAAAAATATACACATATATATGTATCAATATTCACACACACATTGATTGTGCTCCAGTTCATTAAACAATGCAAAATAGGTAGAAAAGTTCCACTTACGCATATTGGTCAGCAATACCAGCCTGTTTGGAAAGACCAAGACCATAATAACATAAAGCCCCAAGACCAAGAGCAGATCCTCCAGCTAATGCTCCTTTGCCAATGTCAAATGCTGCAATTCACAATTTTTAAATTTTCTCGCTTGCTTCCAAATCAATTTACAACATTTTAGTAACCAAAGTACACCAAAAAAATATTACTTACCGGTTTCTCCCGCGGGTGCCATAGCTCTCTCACGAAGAGTTCTACGTCTAGCAAGACGTTCTTGAAATGAATTTCGCGATTCATCGGCAAATGTTCGAAAAATTGATTTCGGACCAGATGGTCTAATTAACTGAAACCTTGTAGGTGCTGCTTTCAACACAGGCGCAAATGACACCTGACAGATTCGTGCAACTAACATTTTCCCTGAAAACATTACACGAAATACTTAGTTCGTCATCGAGATATGCTCAGTAAGTCATTCAATTCCTATTAACGTCAACATATTTAATTATCACAACCCAGCTAAACAAATATTACCGTTTTAAAATTGTGAGACTTCGCAACAAAACACAGGACACACGATGAAACGTCTGTGATGGAGATCTAAAGAAAAGTGAATATTGTAACACTACTTATTATTTACATCATACCAAAACAGCGAGAGAAGATACATCTATTGAACTAATAGTGCGGGTCCCAAGTCTTCACTTTAATAACAAATGAATACCTGTCAACAAGTTTCTGAAAAATAGCTCAACGCCAACCACTGCCTAGGAATTCAGGACGGAGGTAACAACTCTGGATCGACTCCTCTCAAGCGAAAACGAAAGACCAACGAAAGACTGTACCGAGGACCCAGGCTGCACCACTCAGATGACACAAGGAGTATATAGTACGATTTATTTAGTCGTGCACATGACGTAATTAGCTGTTGCTGTTTCATCCAATCGAGAGCTTAATGTGGCTACAGTGACGTCACATGACGAAAGTGTGAACAGCTGATGTACGTCAAGAGCGTTTTTAAATAAATCCTAGTATAGTAGAGAATAGCTGTATTATATACTATATATTAATACCGCTATAGGTGCCACTAGGGAATGTAAGATTTGTTCCATGGTTAAAGTCTTTGGTTTAAGCGCGTACAAGGAAGATTAAATATATTCTAATTTTCATGAGTACGGCTGTGAAGACTGAAACACCGTGGATGAATACAATCTAATTGTAATTAAATTAATATATGGTAACACAGTAAGTTTTATTAAATGTCTTTAGGCTGGAAAACTTTAGTGAAGCTGGAAGACTAACGATATCGTGTGGCAGATAACGCAACCTTTCACAGTATTTTTTCGGCCAATGGTCAGTCATCGATCTCGTGTGCTCATGTGTCAAGTCAACGCCATCTACATCTACTACACACTGCCGTTATAGACAAACCAATATGACTAAGAGACAAACTAAAAATAAAACCTTCGCTACTCTGTGTCTGCAGTGTATATGGCGTTGGCTCGTCGTTCTTCAGAACGTGTAAGCGTGGTTGGAAAGAAGCTGGGAGGGTTCTATTATTTACCGAGTAATGTTGCACATGCTCTACGAGTAGTTCAGAGATTCTCTGCCAGAGTAAGTTGGTGTGTAAACACGGTATATCAGAGAGTATATATCGCGATATACAGCGTCGCCATTCAAATTAGGATAGGAAGTGGCCAAGTGGCCCACACTAGAGTCAATCGACTTGAGCGTCTGCGCGTGCGCCAACTCGAAATCGAACTTATGCAGCGCAATTCGATTGTGGTCCACTGAAGTTCGTTCATGTTGATGTTTTGTGTTTGGTGTGCGTGCCGTGAATTATGGTGAGCGGTGTGCATCCGTTGTGAATTTGAGTGCAGTTGATGAAATGCGAAGTTGTTAAGACACTTATCATAATTATAAGTTTCGACAAAATTAGATAAAAGCATTTACGTTCTTTAACTTCCAACAAATTAAACCAAAACAAGCATGGCGGATGTTTTGGACATCGATAATGCTGAGGAGTTTGAAGTTGATGATGAAGGAGACCGTAAGTTGTTATATTTACAATTTGGGCGTATTATGGTTTTATAGAATTCGATTCGAATCAATACTGTCTAATTACCATTTGTTATATTATTTTTTGGTATTCAAAACATGGTTGTGTCCAGATCGAGGATGTTGGGAGGGGGGGGAACTCCTGCAATACAGCCCTAATAAAAAATCACTTACTGTTGAAAACAACTGAATTCATCAAAAAACTTAAAACAGTTAGACAGTTCTTGAAGTACTAAATTCTACTTCATAGTTGTCCTGTTATCAAAAAATACAAAAAGGGGTATAATGTTTGCTACTTGCACCTAGTTTCCCACTCATTCTTTAATGGTCAGTGGGACGTATGCTTCCCTCTTAAAATGTAATTTTACCAATGTACACGTACAGAATAAAGTTTATATTATTAAAACTCGTAAGTTCAACAATTGTTTTCATTAGCTTTTACAATATTAATTCTGTTCTTTAAATGAGTATTGATAAAATTCCATTTTTATTAATACTCATCCTCTTTAAGGAGTACTTTAAGTGGCTTTAGCAAACATAGTAATATAAGTCTAGAATTATGGATATCTTCGAAGATTTAAACATGTATTTCTTGAAACTAGCTCGGTGTGTGTTAGAGCGGTATTGCTGGTAAATTAGTTTTTATCTACAGACAATTAAATGGTGGATAAAAACTAATCAACCACCAAATGCCATTAGTATATAACTCTCCTACAAATTGTTTATTGCTCTTTGTTTTATAAGTTTGATCATTTTATTGTACATTATAATGCATTTTATTTTCTCAAAATAGTTCAATTATGTGAAAAAGTTTATATGAAATGTAATATAATCTAATACTTTTTGATTGAATTTGTCTTCTTATCTGGGTAATTTTACAAATATTTAAAATACAAATATATTTTCTACTATTAGAAATAATAAATATCGATTTAAATAACTTTAAAAAAAATTATTTGATTTTAATCACATGATTTATAAAGTAGAAGCTTTATAAAACAAAACATGAGAATTTGAAATCAAAATAAACAGATGAAAGCACTCTACCCAGATGTAGTTAAAGAACTCAAAGAAGAACTTATTATGAGCAAAGAATCAAAACTAGGCAGGAGAGGTAACTAAGAAAATATGTAAAGAGCAATTAAACCATACAAAGGTGAAAATGGGAATTGTACATCTCAGGAAAATTGGTGGTATTTCCATAAACTGTAAGGAAGAAATTCAGAAGTCAAAGCACAAATTGGAAATTCATGTGTTAATTGATTCAAACATTGAAGAAACCAAAGCTGAGGTGGATGAAATAATGATAAAGTTGTCCACAATTAATTGTCCATATTATTTATTATCTGGATTACATCCATCTTGTCATAATATATGACGAGACAAGTAATTTTTGTATAACACAGCACAATAATATAATACAAAATAATCAAGAAACAAAATGTACACACAATAGAAGCATATTTTACATTATACATACTTAACACAAGCAATCCTTCAACTCTCCAAATCCAGTTAAGTACCTTCAAAACTTCTCAAAAACAATGAATGCGTACGTATGAGTGCATCACGACAACTGTGGCTTAACCCACATTTTTTGGAGATTAGTGGTCTCTCTGGCAATTACAATCATGTTCATTTTATCAATAAAACTATAACTTAACTAATGGATTAATTTATAAATAGTATTAAAAGCTGATTTGACAGGGATTGTAAAGAAGAAAAATTTAATGACTGATAGATTTTATACCACCTATGTAACATCAATTAAAAAACTTTTGTGGAAGTGCAGGTATACTGCCTAATGAATTTTTTTATTAAAATAAATCTGGCAATCCACTTCTCCATAAATTGTTGCAATAATGGCCTAACTTTCATTTATTCCAGCCGTGTGTAAAATTAGTAATGCTATAGTAGCCTAACACTCACAAAAAATTGTATTTTCAGTTTTTCATTATTGGCACTATTATGAATAGTAAGGTACAATGTCGAAGCAATTGTTCATTAAAATTCCTGCATTTGCAGCACAATAAAGCACGTGAATTGATTTATTATTGTTTTATCTATTATTATACTATTATATTATCCATTTTAATTTTATACTATTTCATTGTTTTTCATTGAAGTGGGTCCGTAGACATTTGATAGGGTGATGGTGAAGAGATTAAATGTAGTGTAAGTGTAGATTAAAAGCCACTGTATCATTGATAGGACAACTAGCCGAGAAAGGATAATTTCTTGGGCTAAAAACATGCAATTTAAATTTATCTCAGAAGCGTCATTTAGGCATGTGGGTCTTTTACATGTAGTAAATCAACAAAATGGGACACCTGGCTTTACTTTCCTTCCGAAGGAAGGCGTAATGAGGGATTTATTTTTGGCCTTTACAAATTCACAGCTTTGCTTCAGTTTGATCCCGCATACGTGGGTATAACAGTGTAATATACTGTTACACCACAGAAGGTACAAAGTAATAAGTAGAAGTAATGTGTGAATTAAAATACAATAAAACTGTTCATAAATGAAAAACTAACAAATGTAAATTACCTTGAGCTGTTTAAGTTTGTTATATTTTAATTGTGAATATTATAATTATATTATTTATATTTCAAGCAATGATTAATAATGATAATATTTTGGGTTTAAATAGATTTACGTTGGATTAAATTCGTATTAATTACGTTAATAAATATGTTTTTAATTCTTGATTGCTCTTGGCCCATGTATTTCAATACATTGGCACAAATTTACTTTGATTATAATATGAACCTTTTTATGTAGGGCATGGTTTGTACTGAAAGCAAGCTTTAGTGTTTGATAGTAAAATTTTACTCTACTTTTAACGGGTGGTTAGAATTTATTGACAATTAAGTGCATTTATTGGTCAGTAGGTCTTCAGTATTTGTCATGTTTTTAATTACAATCTGTAATTTTGTTTTGTTTGTAGAGGGGATTGCTCGCTTGAAAGAAAAAGCTAAGAAAAGAAAAGGGAGAGGATTTGGAGCTGAAAATTCAGCTCGTGAAGATATTCGAGATTATGAGTCGATGGAAGTTGATGGTGATGAAGAACCTGGTCCACAGAGATGTAAGTATTAATGATTTACAGGATAATTGGAAGATTTTTTTTATAATCAAATGTTGATGCACATGTGATGCAATTTTATGAATTATTGTTTTAATAGTTTGAATGCTAACTATTTTCTATCAGATAATGATTTACTAGCTGATATCCTTATTTCACATTGAGCATAACATTAATGAGATTCAAATACAGAAAAGATATAAAGATTTGTTATGATTACACAACAAAAGAGTAGCATTGAAACATGATGATGCATCATACTATCCTTTTAAGTTTGGTAATTCCAATTTCCTATTGATGCCAGTCAGGATTGTGGATGGGCTGAAGGATACCTTATTGTTATACTTTGAGCGAGGAAAACAATCTTTGGCTCGTGTCAGATTTTTATTGTGCAACGCTGCGCTTTGTCAAAGTTTTGAAGTGCTCTAAGGAAAAGATTCTTTGTGGAATATAATAATTTTGGACTGTTGAAGCTATGACAATGTTCAGTTAAGAAACGTGAAGTGTGGATGACCAATTTTATAATTGAGCGAGTCTCTCTCTTTTATCTTCATATGAACTGAATCACTTTATTTCTAATATAAGTGTTTTGCAAAATTTAAGTTCGTTTTTCAGAAAGCAAAATTTTCATAAATTTCAAAACTTGATTTTTCTTCTGGCCAATGACTATTTTCCTTAATTTTTTCGCCCTTCCTGTGTTCTAAATAATTTTCACTCTGTACATTACAGCCGTGGAGGGATGGATCCTTTTTGTGACATCTGTTCATGAAGAGGCTCAGGAAGATGACATTCATGACAAGTTTTCTGAGTACGGAGAAATAAAGAATATTCATCTCAACTTGGACAGACGAACAGGATTTTTGAAAGTTTGTTTTAATTGATTTTATATTACAAAATTTCATAATTGTTCTGCAGAGACTTTTTTCTCTTTTTTCAATTAATTAAATAAAGGACAACTACTGCTTTTTTAAATATACTATTATACACACACACACACACACACACGCACACGCACACACGCGCACACGCGCACGCG
>BOPP01000011.1:3811125-3878056 GCA_017312745.1 Gryllus bimaculatus | reverse complement strand
TGTTTACCAGAATTGCATTCAATTTGAATAATTTTTAACATAGAAATTTAAAAAGCACTCATAGTTCAGGTTGCATTCAGATATTATTGTAGTATATTCTCATTAAGGAATTTTGATCCTTTATTTCAAGTAGAATGTTGTGAGATATTTTTTACAAAGTAATTTGTTTTTTGGAATGCTTTCTTTCTTAGGGCTATGCTTTGGTAGAATATGAAACCTTCAAAGAAGCTCAAGCTGCTCGAGAAGCACTAAACGGTGCTGACATTTTAGGTCAGGCAATAGGGGTGGATTGGTGCTTTGTTAAAGGACCAAAGAAGTAAGTACCCCATTTCATAATTTTTAATGTCTGTGTGTTGCCTAAGGCAGGTTACTGATAATTTATGTGATCTTCCTTCATTAAGTCACTTTTTAGAAGAATTTCTCAAAAAACTCAATTTATTCTTGTGAATATTAAGAAACAAATGAAAGAATAGTAACCAAATGAAAATTAAATTGTAGAAAATTAGTTTAAATAATGAAGTCTGAGAAAAACGTACTGTTCATGGTCAGGTATTTAAGGTTTTGTTTCTTGGAGAGGAATATTGCATTTTATTTTTAACCTTCAATTATATCTAACTTTTAATGAATTATTCAATGTTATATAGTAAAACCCTGCTTTTATGTTCCTACAATTTACATTTTCCTGGCATTTACAACATTTCTTGTCAGTTCCATGTGTTTGTATATTCGTAATGTTATAAATAACTGGCCTTTTACTTTAGTATAATTTCAATTTTCCTGCAATTTACAACAGTCTGCTTGCCACAACACCGTCTGGAAAACACTGTGCATTGCGCACAAAGGGGAATGTCGCTGCATTTTCCCATCTCCTTGTTATATTAAAAATGGCCATAAGAGTCTATTGAAATGGTGCAATATTATAAAGTTATGAAATGTTACATGAACACTAGAAGATTTAAATATAGTGAAAATCAGTATTGAGCAGCTAGGCCTACACAAAGTTATTGTCAATACTCATTGCACGTTAAAGCTAAAAAACACACTTTATCTTGTCTTACATTGTAGCTTGAGCGTCTTGCTTCAGCTGTGGGCACAATGCATATCGCCAAGAGTGCTCGTGTGTATTTTGGCATAGATAGTGTTAATCTATGTCACATGTTTTGTGATGTGTTCAGTCATCAATATTAGGTGACGTGCGTGACCACAACACTTATGTGACACAGGCCTAAAAGAGGTAGCCTCATTATCACTTGTTTATTTCACATAATCCTCCTTTGGAATTTCACACTTTCTCATTCTAAAATAAACGTTTTTTTTCTCTCGTTCTTTAAAAGTTCAAACATCAAAGTATGAATTTCTCTGTACCTTTTTAATTTTGAAATTAGTTTCAAGACCAATCTTTCTATTATTTCATAAATACATGATTAAATAAAAAAATTAATAGTTGGAAATCGTTACGATCTGTCGAAAACAAACTTTTTATGACTTTGGGAATGTGTTACCTTCACATATTTTTCTTAGAATAGAAATGTCTCCCTTTGTTCAACAATCAGTGCATTGTTAAATCATCAAAGACCCAGTGTATGGCAGAGACACTTGAAAGGGTCTCTGTGACATTTAAAATTCACTGCTTCAGTGAATACACCTTTGATTTCCGATGTTGTAAATTTAAGTCGGATTTCAATTTGATCGTGTAATATTGATTATAATTTAATACTGCATATTGTAATCCTTGTTGATTGTGTGTATCTAAGAACAGTGTACTCATAGTTTTGAAGAAAATCTGTTTTCTCTTATATAAATAACAGTTCCCGCAATTTACACCATTTTCCCTAGCTTCCCATGAAAAGGGTAAAAGAGGGGTTTTACTGTATTATTCGTAAAAATATTCCATTGTAGGTGGAACTGGGCCTTTTTAATTTAGTCATGCCTTGGGTGTTGCTGGGGTTTGGAGCCATCCTTGACAGTTCAAGGAATGGGTCCCAGTGTTGGTTAGTTAAGTTAACAGTTAAACTTATTAGAATTATATCTGCTCTTTATTGGACCATCATAAGGGCTTCTATTATCAACTTCTTTACATATATTACTTGATTTGAGGAATCTTCATCAAATTGAATCACAGTGTTAGGAAATGGTTATGGAGGGAAGAATATAAGCCCAGATGAAGGCCCTGTAAATGTTTGAAAAATAGGCTGGCCACACAGCAAGGGTTATGGGAGTAATGGCCTGGCCTGACATGCCTAGAATCACTTACATAACTATCACTTCAATCATTCATTGAAACTTAGGTGTCTGTAGGCAAAAACCCAAAGCTGAAGATTGATTTTCAATTCAGAATTAACCTCACTTCGACATAGCTGAATACATTTACAAAGGAGGTCGAGAAGAAATACCTTTGAAAACAGTGATAAAGTTATGAATTCACAGAAAATTGTTTATGACGTTTCTTAGATTACGTGAATTGCTTATCAAAATGTGTGCCTTTGCTTAATTGTATGTTCTTTGTTTCAGGCCAAAGAGGAGTAGCAGGAGGAGAAGATGAACTCCAATTTGAAACTTGAGAAACATTCTTATAATTAATTATATTATATAAATTTAAAGATCTGATTGAGTAACTTTATTTCCTATTTTCTCCGAATACCTTTATCCTGATTTAACACATACTTTACATAATTTTATTTGGTAGTTGCTGACGTTTCAGCACGTTACTGGACATTCTTGAGCAAAAAGCTGGAAATATTATAGTTTTAATTTCGCAGGGTTTTTTTTTTCCTTGCTTTTTTTCTGACATTGCTATTTACTATATAGTTGATTTAAATATGTAATTCAAATAAGTAATCAATGAAATCATGTATAATTAAATTATATATTTTGAGATGATCCACGATATTTATTTTATAAAATGAATACAAAATACGATTGTAATTTCAGCTAGTTAGAAGACTGAAAGGAAATATGACATTTCAATGTTATGTATGACTTTTACCAATATTTTATGACAGTTACATTTAGTTTGAATCTAAATTATATTTAATACTGGAACATATTACAATATAACATGTGATTGTTATGCAGTAGCAAAGGGTGACAGCATAACATCGAAGTGCTTATAGAAACAATGGTAACGAAAACCTAGCAGACCACTGTGAGCCAGTAAAGATGTGCATAAAAATCATGATTGATCATAATGTAATAATTAACATTTCTTGTAATATAAATTGAGTTAAATTTAGGAATCATGTAAATTTTGCGACGTAAAATTGTTTTTGAATTTCAAGTCCAGGTGAGGAACTAATTGCAATATTGCAAAAGAACAAAATTGAAGAGAAATTTTAACTTAATGAAATGTGTTCCTTAAATAATGGTAAGCATTTTTTAAATACGATCAGTTTCATGTAATTGCGATTCACAAAATTTCCCATTCGTCTTTGGGTAGAATCTTTCAAGAGTTGCCAGATCGCAATACAACAGGGACGCTATCATACAGTAGTTTGAAATTCTTCGAATATAGTCTCATTATTGGAAGATGTTTGAGTGGATGGAACAGTTTTGGATTGTCAAATTTGTGCTGCTGAATATCCTTTAAATGAATTAAATTTAGGCACAATATACTATGATTGGTATTGAGTTTTACTAGTGGTAATTAGTTTTACTAATTATTGAAATGAATTGATTATTTTCCATATTTATTTGCTTAAGGTTTTGGGATCAAAGGAAAAGTTATTGGAAACTAGTAATATAGAATGGTTGATAAATATAAAATAGCCACTTGTTTCAATACACTATCATATTTTAATTATTAGACAGCAATTATAGGGTAGTTATAAATAAAAAGAATGGGTTATACTTATAATATAACCACTAATATCACAGAATAGTGAACATAATTGTCTTAAACAGCTATATGCATCATTTATCTTTGTAAAAATTAGTATTTACTTTTTCACCATACAACTGCTTTACATTTGTACCATTATACATCACTACAGTTCACTGCTTCCTTTGAGGAATCCACATTACATCTGTAAACAAAACAAAAGAAAACATTCAGAAATGTAGGAGTAATGAAAGAACTTGTTGCCTTTGCAGACGTATATCAATTATTGAATGAATCAGTTTTATGACCACTTATTTTACGATACATACAGTGTTTCTTACTTTGAATAAATGTGATCCAAATGGTGTTCTACACAAATCAATGGTGAATTGTTTGTGAGCGCTGAAGTTCAGCTCCTGCAGAATGTCGAGCGTGGGCCATCATTGACTCCACTCGGTTGGCTGTTTCACGAAGAGCATCTGAGAGTTCTGGCAAATCGGGGAGATCAAGCGTAATATGTGCAGATAAGCGTTTGTAAACAGAAGATGACTCTTTCTTGTTTCTGTAATAACAGGAATCAATGTTTAAAATCTTTATTAAAGCGTGTATTAGAAGGATGCAAGAAATTTGTTCATTTTCGAAAACCTCTGAGGTAATGTCTCAAAAATCTCTGAATAAAGCAGGACAGATATTGGCCAAATTCGGAAGCTCCAGAATAATAATTGCAACATTTCATCTCGAATGAGGAGACAACCCACGTAATATAAATTTTCACGCCTAGAGATTTATCATCAAATAAACATTTTCAGAAAATGAAGGTCAAATTGGTTTACAAAATATTTTTGATATAGTTGAAATGACAGGTAATTATTGAATGTAAAACTTTATGGCAAGGTTTAGAAACTAAACAAATTCTGTGCAACAGAAAAAGTCCTAAAACAACTACTGCTTCCAACATTGCTAAGCTTGCTAACTAGTGATTATGTAAAATAACTATTTTCAATGTTCCAGCAATACTTTTTCATCTAAGAAACAATACTGAAAATGTAAATTATCCTACTATGCAAAATCATGCATTTTTGCCCTTCATTTTCAAATTGTGGGTAAACAAATATGTCACTGTATGGTATGCAACTAAACAGAAGATGCAAATAACTGAAAAATAATTCAAAACATGAAAATACTAGACTGTGAAAAAAGAACTCTTTGTAACCAAATCTGATGAATATCTCGGAATATAGGTAAATTAATGTTTAATTTCTTTTCTTGTAGACAAGAACAATTTCTACACAAGATTCTGAAAATAAAAAGCTTCACGAGGGATGCAATTTGATTACCTTGAATTGAGGACAGGAGTGGCTTCTAGGCTGAGTAAATACTTTTATTGGCGGAACGCCTACAGAGAAAACATGCAACATCAATCCACAAACATTCAGACTCTACTCTTTGAGACAGAAGCAAAAGAAGCAGTTAAGATTGAATTTCAAATTTTCTGTATTGCTATCTTAGTTAATGGAAAAAAAGTCAATGATTTCACAAGTAACTAAATTACTAATTAACAATATCAATAGTTCATAAAAATAAAATAATTTACTTTCAAATTCAAACACAATAATATTGCACATTACTACTCAAGGAATACTACGCACGATTGGTTCTTGAAGCTAGAAACAGCACCTCAGGCATTACAAAAAGCCTACTATTCCTTAATATGTGCCTGCCATACAATGGATTATTTTTAAATACACACTCCTGCCTCTTTTGCTCCAAAGAGCAGAAGTAAACATGCAAACAAATGAGTAAGTTTTGAGTTATGATAGAAGAATTTAACTACGCTTATTCACATCATTCAAAATAACTGAATTCTACTAATGACTGGAAAGGCCATGTAAACTTAAATACAAAATAAAATGAGGTGAAATCATTATTCAAGGTAAAAATATTGAACTCATACTTGCGAGCTTCTTCGTATTTTATTTGTTGCTTCAGAAATACAGCATTTTTTAATAACTCTTGGATGTTGTCAAAATTTTCCTCGGCTCCTTCCATTGATTTCACAGCACTGTAATGTACATATTGGGTGGAATTAGTCATTATGGCACTGTGATGTTGACATTTTTAGGCAACAAAAAGATCTACTTATTCCTAACCTCACTGCATATTCAACATCATAACAGCGTCCTTGCAATTCATGATGCAATTTTGTAACTTCAACGCGCTTTTCCACCATCGGCGGTAGGGCTTTGCGCACATGTTCTTGAAGGCGATAAAACGCTAGGGACGGTTCATTTGCAACTATATGCATATTTTCAGATATTCTTTCGGTCGCTAGAAAAATGGAAAATTACAGTTGGAAAAATTAATTCAAGTTACTTAAAATTTCGATTAAAAATACATTACCTTTCTTAACTTTCACCTCGAGTTCTGGGTCTGTTTGATGTAACACAGACATGATAATAATTATACTTATTTATACATTTACTTGAAATATACTGAATGTTTTTCATACATTACACGACTCAAAATCACTATGTAAACCACAAAAACAATGTCTTGCATATAATGTAGACTTGCACTACTACTAGGAAAGGGAAGAGGTAACTGGGATTGCCGTGGTGTTGGAGTTTTTCAAATAAAAAAACTTCTGACCAGAAAGTCAATATCCAGACGTGAAGTCAATTTGACGTGCCAGCAGGGGCACAGCAGGAGCTCTAAAATAAATATAGCAGTACTGCTAACTTGACAACGCTAATTCTCACTCCTCTCACTGTCTTATTGGTCGAGCCTCAATTTTCTGATCTTGTGCGCCGACGGTGGAGAACATAGAACAGTAGTTCGCACTTTACCAACCAACCGGTGTTACGCATTGCACTTACACAACAGTACACGAAGCCGAATCCGCCCAATACCCATGCCTGCTTCAGGCAATGGGCATCCATGTGGTTTGGTGATTAGCGTGTATAGCTGACAGAAATTACCGGATGCCTGCTTTCAATAAAATCCCGGTTGTCTTCGCGAGTTTGATGCGATAATATTTCCGTTTTTGAAGGATTGTTTTGTACTAGACATTTATGTAAATGAGCGTTATGTTTTTTAGTCGGATTGCGTATAGTTAAGTGAAATACCGCAGAATTCTAAAATGCAGTGACATGCTGTGGATATTTCGAATCAATCCTACTTTCTGGCGTACCGGCTATTTATTTAATCTGACAGTGCTTAACTTTTGGTGTAGCCTTGCTGAAAGAAGTTTTGCCATTTATTAACACTTTCCAGTGACAAATGTCTTAATTTTCATCATGGATAGTCCAATCGCCGAAGAAAAATGTATTCTGAAATTAGATGTCCCACGGAATGGCCCGTTTCCGAAATTCCAAAGACCAATCGTCCTAGGAAGCTTCAGCTTGGACCGTGAAAGAGTTTATTGTTCTGACCTCAGCCAGCTGAAGTACATTAAAGCACCCAAAAATCCAAAAAACGTAAAATTTGATTTAAACGACAAACTCTCTGACACTATAGAGAAGAATGAAGAAATTAATGAGAAACTTGATAATGTGCTGAAGTGGATTTCACATAATGTGAAGCCCCCAATTGATGAGTAAGTATTTATGGTTTGTGACGTGTAGTCAGAGGATTTATTTTCTTACGATCTTTGATTATATTTTAGGAGAATTGGAGATATAGTGTGTTATCGAGGTTTGATTACTACTATACTCTGCACACCATATGAAAATCAAGAGGGATGGATAATAAATGCCACAAAATGGAATGGAGTTGTATATATGTGTGCTAGTGACACAGAAGAAAAGAAACAAAGAAAGAAGCAAGCAACACCACATGACAAAAGATTTTTTCATTGGGGATATAAATTTGAGCAGTATATGACAGCAGGTAACATTTTTTTAAATATATTTTTATTTACATTGTATAGAAAGAATTGCTGTTAATTTCGCTTAATTCTGTATTTACTGCTTGCTAATATTTTAATTGATATTAATGAGTAATTTTAACGAATGTTATTATCCATTATATTTAGTAACACCCAAAATATTCTCCCATAATGCTAAACACTATGATAATGATGTCCTATGCTGATTACTGAATTTAATTAAAATGCTATGACAACACGCATCAGGGTGACGCACAAGGTCTTCACTGGTGATTAGGCTTTCTAAAAAAGCAACACCATTTGCTTGGCCATTGTGCATATTATTACCTATGAAGCAACTGCAAAATGATGCTCACAAGATCCTGGCTTTTTCATATTCAATACTACTTTACAGTTAACATGACTAAATGGGTCCCAGACTACACCCAACCCTTCTAATACTTCCTTTCCTTCCTTGCTCTTATTCCCCCTTCTTAGGGCAGAGCAAGGGCTGATCATCCACTCTCAAACAGTGTATACCCCATTGTCAAGAAAAATGTCCATCTAGTGTTAAACGTAGGCTTGAGGAAAATTTTTAAGTGTTGTTGAGCCATAAAACAAAGAAGAAATTCAATTTAATGCTGTAAAATCTTCTTCATCCATTCTTGGAATTATTGGTTCTTAAAATTCTGTGATTGTTAGTGGTTTACATTGAACTGAAATAGAGGCTTGAAATGCCATTATTGTGATAAATTCAAATGTGAATTCAAAATAATTAGAAAACATTCAATTTTCTCAGAGCAAATAGAATACATAGAACTACATCACAATAGACATGTTAACATTGTTAAAAAGTATATTTGTTTGTGTGTGTGTGTATGTGAATGGGATAAGGAAGAAAAGAAAAAAGAATGGAAGTTCTGGAAGAAAGTATATGTAGTTTCTGGAGCTTTTTAAGCTCAAGCTTCAGCAGACAGGTGAAGTTTAAAAAAAATGAGATTTCAAAGGCGCTCCCCAGAGTGATGAACTGTGTTAAGAAAATAACAGAAAAAAAAATTACTGTTATCAGAAGTATAACAGTAAGTGAGGCCCCAGATTTATTGACAGATTCAAATCTAAAAATAGTGACCAGATACCAAGAATGGATTATTCTGTTGTATGGTGAGAAAAAGAAATAGAAATCACTGTCTTAGAAAGAAATTACATGTGCTAAGAGTACAACAGCATGTACTTTCTTGCAGCAGTAAAAGTTATGTAAAATTATAATACTGCAATTTCTCTCCATATTTACACGTCTCAGCCATCATTTGTAAAACTCAATACCAATAATTGCACATAAGGTGCAAAAAATTAATTTATTTAAAGGTAATTCATCAATAAAACTTCAACAATAATAAATGTTCCATACACCCAGTTATGAAAAGTTATTCTGAGGAATGTGATCTACTGTGTCGGTGTTCCGTTCTGCATGACCTTTTTTAAAGAACTGATTTTTTACAACAGATGTCATTTAAGCAAAAAATATCTTAATAAAGTTGTACTTTTTCTTTTTTCAAAACTATAGTGTTTGACAGAAATGGGACCAGTGCCACTTTCTTTACAGATCTTTGCCAAATATGAGGAAAACATTTTAAGATGAAGTTTGAAGCCTTTTTGAGAAAATAATTATTCTAAAATAATCTACCTTCCATGCAAGAACTACTTATTTTTGAAAAATCTAACATGTCTTTATTTGAAGATCTATTTTTGAAAAACTGAGTTAATGAAAGTAAATAATAAAGTTTAAAATATCAATCTTTGTTGTTGTAGGAAGACATTTTGACCTTTTGCAATTTTTGAAAATTTAGGGAGTTGAAGAAATGTGTGACAATGCAAGACAATAAAGAGTGTTAATATATAATTCCTCTCTTGTCATTGGCAAACAATACATCGAATTCTTGAATAAATCTTTGTAAAGAATAATTACATTAATTGGTATCATGATCTCTGATCAATTATATAAATGTGTGAATGGCAGTGAGAGGGTTTAGTGATGTGCAAGTGAGGAGTGCACAGGTTGGTTTAGGTTGAGATGAAGATGGTAATAGTGGTAGCCGATAGGTGATGCCCTGAAGAAGGAGAGCCAAAGAATGCTTCGGAGGGGAAGGATAGTTCTGGTGAGGACATACAGTGCTCAGGTGTGCGCATGTGTGCGAGAGAGAGATTGTTTCAGCTAGAAGCGCTGGAGAGCTCTTAAATACAGAAAGTAAGTGTCTTCAGTGATGTGTCCCATTAAATCTTACATAAATTACATAAACATGGGGATCTATAAAGAAAGCACAGAATAATATATTTAGATCATTTTAGTGTTTTGGAGAAATTCTAAGATCTGAATTTTGAATATGTGAAATTTGGTTTAGCAGTAGGTTTTTTATAATAGCCCCTTCAAATAAAGAATTGTCTGGTATGCAGTTCAATCCATATCAAGCTGTAGAAATGAAATTTGGACTATTTGTACAGCAAATGAAAATGCTCTTGGAGAGGTTGAAAAAAAAACAGGAGAATGTTTACAGGAAAAACTGTTCATAATCATTTGTAGTAAATATTTATTAAAACATATTTCAGGCTTTTTTCTACATACTCCAGTTCTTTAGGAAAGCTAGTTAGCTTGGCATTCTGTCATACTTGCTCACTGTCGTATGCTTTACAAAAAACTTAATGTTCTTGATAGAGAGAATAAAAAATTCTTTGTCTCCAAGTTTTGAATTGGGGGTCAGAAAAACAATGGTCTTGTATCTCCGCTGTTTGAAGAAGCCCTCATCTGCACACAATTGCAGCATGTTAATGTATTCTTTAAAAATATTTTTAGAAGTGACTAAGAAAAACAGTGTAGTAATATTCGTTTGTCTTTGCCCTATATAAAGGAAAAAAATCGGGTCTATTTGCGAATAAATTATGGAGGATATAGTAGAAAATACTAAAAATATCGCAATACATGCTTGGTGATACACATGTAGAAATAAAAAAGGCATTCTTGAACTATAAATATGATGCAATTTTTTTGGAGAAAACTGAATTTGATCTTGCAGTAAAATTCAGTAAAATCTGTGTAAACGGGAACCTGTGCAAACCGGAAACCTGTCTTAACCGGAAATATTCTCCTGCCCTGAAGTTAAATGGCATTTTAGACACCATAAAACGGAACCTCTCCAACGCGGAAACGAAGCAGTTTTTCATGCCCGGCAGGTGGGAAATCTGTATAAAACTGAACTCGTATGAGTTTAGTGCAATTGGCAGAGAGACACGAGATGTTTTTAATGGAATGAATGCATCTGCAAGCTTGTTTTAAATTATTGATCCCCGTGACAGCGGGAAATTGAAGAGAGGGGCTTCAGCTGTCAGCGCAGAATTCGCCCTCGGGATCGCCTATCTCTCAAGACGTTGGCCGTAGGGGAATTCCCCCTCCTCCGACTCTCAGAGCGCGGAGTACGGCCATGGTTTATATTCCCGCGTCTCCCTGCTGCGCGATGAAATATCACTCCACCTCGATGAGACACGCATCGCTCAAAGTATCTGAAAGTCGTATTGAAGGATTTATTTCGAGCTGCATTTGAAGTTCATCAGCTGTTAACGGTATCATCCAATCGGGATCTTATGTCACTATGGTGACGTTCAAGCTCCCGATTGGATGAAATCTTCGACGGCTGATTTACTTCTCACGCAGCTCTGAATAAATCCAAGTATAGTACTGGGTTGTGACGCATTGTGTGATGAGTCAGCAAGGTGTCAAACAAGCTGTCAATGAATGTTTAATATTCATTTATTGGTGATTACTTCTAGAAATGTTGTATGTTAATGTATTTTGATCATTATAACAGCCATGTAATTTACTTTTAGGGAAGAAACGTCAATATCTCAAGTGTCATAAAGTGATCAACCTTGCATATGGAAACCTCCCTAAACCGTATTTTTTTGTCCCGATCGATTCCGGCCTGGACAGAGTACACTTTATCTATTAGAGAAAAGTAACAGGATAACAAAAAATGAAAAACAGTGTATTATGTCATACATGGGCTGCTCTACAATGAGAGCTGCAGAACCCCCACGTATTCTACTTCTCTGACATGTTCTTTGTAGAGGTTCTGCTCTAGAAATACAGCTTCTGTATGTTTGGGTGACAAATAGTCAGTCTTTTTTTTTCTCCCGCTATTAATTCGCGAACCCAACCGGACGCGCAGCGCTCTCGGAGGCTACCATGAGCTGTACTTTAAAGCTCCCAAACATCTAGCATTTCTCCCAATCTCGGTTATTGGGCGGGGCTTCGCTCGCCCATACGAGCTGCACGCGAAGCACCTGCGGGGTTACGAGTGCTTCAAGAATCACGCCGAGAATCGCATGACGCAGTTGACCCTCCAACGCGCGATCGCAGCGAAGAGAACCCGCATCTCGCGGAGGCTTCTGGACAGTTGCTTGATGTGGGTTCTTTTGGTGTTCAATCGTCTGGTGCATAGTGCAAAGTGCTTTGATAAGGCGAAGGAATTGGCGTGTGCGAGGGTGTCTTGTTAACTGCTCAAATTGCTGCGACAATTTTCGGTCGAATATCAATTCTGTGAGTTGCCTTATTGAACAGCCAGTTTCCTCATTAGTTTGTGAGGATGAGGTACGAGTAAAACCACAAGATAGGCCCCTTCCGGAATTCAAACTCCAAGTTTTAGGCAGCAGCAGAAGCAAGTCGTTTACAAGGCGTTTCGGTAAAGACATGAAAGAAACAAGTGGATATGCTCACAGTGATGTGGATCTGATCAATTGGCTGCTCTTCTTTGTTTTCCATGCGTCCTTTTCGGTGGGGAAAGAACGTGGCCAAAGACGGGGCGAAAGATCGTGTGTACATCTCTGCGAAACTTAAAAAAAAAACACGAGAATTGGTAGTCACGTTTGAATAAAGTCTATTTATCACTTCTTGGGACAGTAAACGTCACAACTGGATTCTGGTTATTAGTCCAATATTCGGAAAGAGTGAAAAAGTCACCAAGATTAGGTATGCTCTTCCGAAAACAAATTGTATTAAGTTTTGTGGAGCGTGTGAACTCGCAAAGCAAATTTTAATTGAATATGAAGAGTCCAACTTGTAATTTCGCGCGGTGCAAAACCACCGCTTTATTTACTCACGAGCTGTCTGTTGCCATACCACAACTAGCAAAAAGATAAACTCAATAAAACATGAGCACGTAAGGAAACTACAATTATGTTCAAAGCCCAAACAAGGGGGTCAGCGGATGATGGGAAACTGGATAAAAAATGTTCGTCTGCTATTATTTAAAGATCTAATATTGAGAAATAAATTGCGCTGAGAATGAGTACAATGTAAGTAATCGGATTTGCAGATGCCGAGAGGGAATGGGGAAAGGGAACCGCGAAAATGCGGAATATTCCGCATGGGTCGGCCAGGGGGAGTTGCAGTTGCTTCGAAAAGCGTGAGATACAAAAGGACAATTGCTTATTCGTACTGTTCTTAGTCACAGTCGTGTTCAGGCTTTCGGGATGTTCTCCGCACTGTGGTTAGATCATTGGAGTGTTGGTGGAGTATGTCGGAGAGCTAACCGTACACAGTGAGGGGAAAACGTCGAGGAAAAATTGAGGAATCTATCTGTCTGTCGAAGCTGAGGACGGATTGGACTTCAAAAAGGCGGAAGAAATAGCGGAATGTGGCAACACTGACTAGAGGAATCAGTCGGACAGTGCTACGCGGCGACGTACTTCTTCCATTTGAAACACCCACAGAGGTGTAAGTGGATAAATTTAAATAAATAAAAATCCTTGTCGGCATCTAAGTAGAATTCACCACTACCTACTACCTCCTTAACTTTGTAAGGCAGGAGTTAATCAGGACTTCGCTTCGGAAACCGAGGCGGTTCTTTAAATAACAAGTGCCCACTGTCTGCAGGATCAGGAGCAGGGAGAGCGACCGGCCCAACAAAGATATACAGTGGAAATCCCGGTATGGGCGAAGTATGGAAATTAAATGCACAACCTGTACTGTACCATTACCTTGTGTAAACGAAGTTGACCAAGTGTCTATCTCCACCAAGCAATGTATCTTTCTGAAGGGTACTTATCTTCGCTGCTGTTTGGACGATCTTGAATATAGTAGCAAATTTCCAAAGAGCCTACTGTCCCCCTCTCCCTAAACCGTAGTAGCCACGTGTTTCCTGTGAGCTGCCCTTGAAGATAGCTTGTCTCTTCCGTGCGAGAGTGTAATTGTTCCCACAAAGTACAAGAGACCTAAACGTCAAACAATCCAAACAATTTGCCTACATTGAAAACCAGCCTTATTGATGTAAGACATTTTTTATCCGACATATTCCATCCAAGCGTCCATTCCGCGACTCTTAAATAGACGTCAGTTATCTGTCCCAGCCTCACCTCCAGTTAAAGTATCTTCCGAATGCAGCCAAGGTACTCCCTAGACTCGCTCTGAGCGAGTACCCAGCCTCCCATCAGTCCCCGGGAGGACTTCCGATGGAGCGTACCCCCGGAAGGACACTCGCCTTTTCGGGGACCAACGTCAGGAACAAAAACTCATTGCATCACACAATATGGCCCTGCCTTAAGTTGTCTACCTCGACAACTGATGTCATTGTTGGGGAGCTGACCGAGCACAAGTGGTGACATGCCTTGGTATGCTTCGGACTCGCTTACAAATCGGTCTGTCGTAAGGCCTTGATGTGAGAAGATGCGAAGTTTAGTGCCGTGCTGGTCAACAGAAAAAGATATCGAACATCGTTCAGTGATAAAATTCCTTACAAAGGAAGAGCCCAAGGGAATCAACGAGAAGATATACAAGGTGGTGTTGTGCATTCAGACTATAAAGAAGTAGTTCGGGCTAAGCAATTCAAGTGGGCGAGATAATCGATTGAAGATGACCCATGTTCAGGGCGATGTGTGAAAGCGTCTTCAAAGGAAACGCGCCAAAAGGTGGAGACCATAATTTTTAAAGATCATGTTAAGGTCAATATTATAGTTCTTGAACTTAGCATTTCAGCTGGCATGGTTCGCAGTATCATCCGTACATATTGATGTCAAAGGTCAATTTCTGCTAACTGCCGAGACTGTTGACTCGAACAAAAAGCATTTTCGCCAGGAATGTTTTGAAGAGAATTGTAACTTGCTTAGAGAAAATCCAGATAATGTTTACTCACAAATTGCAACAGGGGAGAGAAATAGGGGTTCACCATCGTGATACTGAAATCAAGCAAACCTTCGTGCAATGGAAGCACAAGGACACTCAATACCCAAAAACGTTTGTGTAAAAGTCAGCCGGAATGATCATGGCTACCGTTTTGGAGACACGGATGTTATGCTTGTAGATTTCATGCCACACAAGACTACCTTCACTGAGACACCTAACCTTTGACTGTAAGGACTTTACGGGAGTCTGTCAAACAGAAGCGCCATTGAAAGTTATCAGGTGCTCTGTTGCTCCACAATGCACCTACACAGAAGACACGCAATCCACATGTTGCTGTGAATGAGTGTGTCTTCATACAGCTTAATCCACCATATGGGCCAGATGTGGCTCTCAGGCAGTACTGTTTCGAAACATGAAAAAAAGCATTATTCTTGGGTAACGACTTCCTGGCAAGCCAGTTAAAGAAGCTATAAAAGGCTATCTGAGCGGTCAAGATGTTTCCTTCTATTCTAAGGATAGTCGATCACTGGAGGCTAAATGGACCAAGTGTGTTGAAGTCAAGGTGGACTACATTGCAAAGTAATGAAGTGGGTTTAATTATAAAATGTCATATTCATGCTCAGATAAATTATTGAACTCCCTCCATGTGTGTATATATATATATATATATATATATATATATATATACACACATACATACATACATATATACACAAACAAACGTATATTGCATCGTCTACCGGGATTCCTGCGCGGATTGCGTCATCCACCGGCGCCCCCGAACTGGACGGTTCCGGGTTAGTTGCGTAGAAGTATTACGCAAGTTCCGAATAGGTCCAGACGGGCGCCAGCCAGGTATAAATTCGCCGCTGCCGGCGACCGCGAGCAGTATGCAGTCAGTGAGTGTGAGTATGTAGTCTGTCTGAAGTGGAAGACGAGCTGTGAAGTACGCATTGCGGCGAACAGTAGGTGAACAGAAGTCAGGACCGTGATCAGCGCCGTGAACTATAGCCAGCGCAGTGTATTCTGAACAGTGATAACGTAGACGAAGTGAACAGTGTAAATAAATAATCAAGAGAAGTGAGTCGTGTGTAAGGAAACAAGTGAAGAACACAAGGAATGTGTAACCTATCTGTAAATAAATCAAATATTTTTAGTGTATCATTAAAAAACAAAATAAACGTCTTTATTAAAATTTTACCTGTGTTTTAATTCACTACTAAGAAACGTGTATATTTGTGTATAAATACTGAAAAAATCTTAAAAAGTAAGCAGATTGCTGGCCTCCAGGTGGAAGAGGCCACTCACCTTACCCAAAACCATCGTAAAGGAGTGGTCAAACCACGACTCCGCTTCTGAAACTGATGAGTTGCGAAGACGATGTGGCAAACTTGTCCAGGTGCCCCATCTTGTCCAGGTGATCCGAGTCACCAAGGTGTCCTTTCCCGAGGCCACACGTAAATATCTCTCCACCTTTCTCCTGTGTCTTGATTAAAATGACTAAACCAACATCGCTGCCAAACCGAAAAGTAAAAACTCTACCCTCTATTTGCTGCTAATGAGGGGTACCCTGAAGACGTGGCTAATCAACTGTGCTGTTCCGTCGGTAACGAAGTACGATAGGAAGACCTACTGTAACATCCGTGTGCCTACGAAATTAAATCCAGAGAATCTTCTAGATCGCGGTAACTCGTATCAAGGGATCACGCTTCAACGCTGACTGCCCTCTGGCTGTAATAGGATGGCTGCTGTTGGCGAGGAACCACCTTCGACGAAGTGGCCCGTTCTTTATCCGAACTGAATTTCAACCATGGCTCTCATGGATTGTAAACGATTTCCGCCTACATTCAGAATTAAGGTTCTTGATATCTCACCATAACTATCATCTTGCAGGAAACGTTTCTTCTTCCCAACCTCCCACCTTTACGGATTTTGTACTTCTTGGTACTTTGATTATGGGCTTCTTGGACTTTGATTATGGGCTTCATGCTCTTAGCGGTGCCGCAGTATTTATACGAGAGTCCTTGATCTTAGAGGAACACGTTCGAACTAACGTACAGACCGTGTACTTACGGCTAAACCTACCATCAATTTCGGTGTGTATATACTACCTGCACAAGCGTTATTACAAGGCTAATTTGAAGTTACCTCCCGCTACCCGACTGTTTCTTATTGGTGATTTCAATGCAAACAATCCTGCCTGAGGTGATATTCTTGAAAATATTGACTAATAGAAACGAATTCATCTGAATTCTTTTAAATTACATTCACTTTACCTTGGCCTCAAAAACTTTCTCATCCATCGATCGTGCACTGCATTCGATTCTCTTTACTGTCTTGGAGTGGACTGTTCTGGATTACTGGCACGAGAAAGACCGGTTCCCTTGTCTCGACCACTTTGACATTCCTCTTTCGAACGTTGCCCGCGCGTCTAACCCATCGATCGGATTTCGATACATTCAGCAAAGAAATACTAATATATACATTTGTTCAAACGACGTCGATGACATTTTGCCTCCATAGAAATCGCGTACTCGACGGACCGGCCGCGGTACGGCCTTGCGCTTGGAGTAGTGCCGACTGTGCCACAGCGGTGCGTAATCGCAAGTGGGCACTGGCAAGGTGCACCAGGTTTCTCACCACTGCAGATTGGATCAATAAAAGAACCTGGGTATGTGCTAGATTGGTCATACGAGAAAGTAAGGCCGCTTTCCGAAGAGCCTTTATTTGCTCACATTCACGGCATATACCCCTAGTATAACGAAAGGTGCAACAAATCTGGAAGACTTCCCCCATCGACTGTCCCCGAGTTGCAAATAAGTGGAATTGCAACCTCCCGAGGTGTATAGTTGAGGGATTGGCCTGTTATGAGAACATCCCGTTCCTCTCACTTTGCCTCAAGCTCTCAATATTGAGAAGATTGGATAACTATACATTGATTTTTTCGAGTAGTCTAGAGAAATATTATAACGCTTGTAATAATAGTCGCTCGCGATACAATTTCTCCTCCTGATCCTGTCCAGATCCGCAAAGAAATGCGAAAGTATCTATCGGAAAAGGCACGAAACTTCCTCCTTCCCCTCTTCATTCGGATGTGGGTTGAGCACTCCATTCCTAGGAGCAGGCGCGAAGCCATTGTTTCCCCAATCCTCAAGAGAGGATAGTACAGAAGAAAACAATCCTATTAACCTACCGCCCAATCTCACTCACTAGCTGTACTTGCAAGTTCTTAGAGCAAATGAGAAACATTTGTTCTGGCTCGTGGAACAGAGAAGCTCGCTGAGCAACCTATCCAATGAGCTTTCAGAAGGTTCCACTCAACCATGGACCACTTATTTAGTTATTCAACTCCTCTTGTTTGGTGCTACAATACAGCAGCAATTTTCTTTGACATATCCGTCGACATCACCTGGAGGTATACCATCCTTTGCATCGTGCTTTCTTGGGGACGACTCAAACTGTTCTTAAGTCAGTTTTTGTCTTCTAAACATTTCCGCGTTCGCCTTGCTGACAAGCTGTCCTTTAGTCATCAGTTGGAAAACGGGATGACCCAGGGATTGATTGCGAATTGCCACAATCCCGACATATGTATCTGCACAGGCGCCTCGTGCACGGATATCTGAACCGACAGCCATATATTCTGATTGAATCTTATGGTGTGAAGCTATCGGCTGAAGATACTCCTTCAAGCCGAGGTGTCCTCGACCAATGTCACTGGACATTGAATATTCTCAGACCATCCCTACCCCATCCCGGGGTATCCCGAATATCGCTTGCCGCACACTAGAGTACTTAAATAACACCGAGTGTTTTATGTGTGCATTCATTTAATCTATTTAAGTTACGAAAATGCATTTCTGTTGTTTGTTATAACAGTATGTAGCGGCATAACATTGAACGCATGACACAAACCAAGGCTTATAGAAATAAACAAAATTCCTAGAATGCACGAATTAATTTTCGCATATCTTCAGTGTTAACTAATGTCTTGTGCTTTAGATAGTTAGATATAAATGATAGTCCCATGCAGTTCTTTCCTTAACATTACACATGCTAACAGAGTTTTGCTGCTAAAATGTTCGTTCATTAAAATATTAAGTTTATTATTTATGGACGCGCAGTTTGAACTAAAGCTTTCGCCAATTATTTTTTGTAGCCGCAGACCGACAATTGCATCGGTAAATATTTGCAGTACACGTGTTCACAGTCAATCAATCCTACGCGGTGTCCATGATTAAGTGGGAAAATGTCATAAGCCCCATATGACAACCAACAAAATATTTTAATAGTGTGCTGTTAAAGAGTGATGCAAAAGAGTAAAAAAAAGAGAAAAAATTGGTGTTTTTACACGTTAGTCTGTTGCTTAATCGCATCGAGGCTTGTATTGTGAGGTAGACATTTGCAACTGCCTCCGCCTCAGTGCTTAATACGGTCACGATGATATGGCATCTAGCGGCACGACCGAGAAAGACACGAAATGCCGTGAGATACTTCATCGTGGAGACAGGCCTTGGCGCACCACGTTATGAAAACCGAAGTATAAGCATGTGATACATGTAATTCAACTACTACTTAAAACTTTAAACGCATTTATCTCCATTTCATTTCCTCCACTTCAAACTTCATTTTTCGAGTTGTGCCAGCATTGCAGCCCACAAACGATTTTAATGAACAAACATTTCAGCTGCAAAACGCTGTTTACATACGTGATATTAAAGAAGAAAACTGCATGGGACTATCATTTCTCGTATGTGTCTCATAGTGTCACGACTTCTTCCCTTTGCAAGTTATCATAAAATATGACATACTGTTTGAAAACTTTCTTAATCCTTCAGGTATACTCTTGCAAAACTTAACTTATTCAATCCACACACAAAATATTTACATTGGTTCAAAACTATCTCCTTTTATTTTTTTTTACCTTCTATTGAAAATAATTTCAACAATGGGTAGTAGAGAATTTGGCAGAATAGGGAAAGTTGTTAGGAAGGGCGAAACCTTCGTGAAGCGACGCGAATACAGACAGAATTGCTTAGACTGTCGCTGTGAAAGAAGATTTTATGATTTATGACTGGAAAAGAGCAGTGACAGTTACATCTCGTGAGTGGAACTTCAGAATGTCTGTTGCTAGAAGGATCTTTCTGAAGAAATCCACATCAGAAACAAATAGGGTGGAATGGATTAAAATACCGACATCTGATTATAGGCAACATAAGCTTAATGATGTTGAAGCTCTTGTAAGAAAACACGAAGGTGATGAATGGAGAAATGTGTGCGATATGTCATCCTATAAGTACATCTTGGATACCGACATCTGGATTAAGTCATCAAGAAACTGAAAACGGAGAAACACGGCGTCGTCAATTCACCCAAAGACGGGCTGGAAGTTTAATTGGCAGTTTCAAATCTACTTGAAAACTATTCGCGAAGGATAATGATGTAACATTCCAGCAATTGTCAGCCAGGTCGAATGCAGACGCTGTCTGCAGGAGAGTTCTAGGGACCGGCTGCTCTGATATGCAGTTTTCCGTTGTTTCTCCCATGAACACCAGGCGACTGTCGGAGCAGAACCCTAACATACGGACCGTGCGCGATCTTTACTGTACTTACACACACACACGCACACACACACTACACTACCGCATTTCGGGAGCTTGGAACGGTGCATCCCCGACACTCAAAATACGCTTAGATAGCACTTCCTAAGATCAAGCACGTAGCCTTCACGGACCCGAATTCACTACTCTGCTCAATGTCTTGCTGCACTTCAACCTATTTGAAGGTGCTTCACAATCAAATGGAAGTAGATATGCCCACCCTATTGCGAAATGGAACCTGCATTGCCGGGTCCTGTCACGGTCGCCAATCATGTGACGCCCCGCACAACACGCTAGAGCAGATAGAGGGGCAGTGGCACAGGCATAAAGAGGTCCTCACTCTTCTGTGTTGACGATTCTTGATCTTGGAGGGGGTGGGTGAATGAAGGTCCTGTTCCTGGGAAAGTCACCCAGAACAAACCTGAAGTAGTGTTGCGTGCGACAACCTACACATTTCACTCCTAAAAAACACAAAACAAAATCTTAAGATCATTCGGTCGGACTTGAGGCGCGAACGCCGGGGCGGGGAGGAGGCTGGCCCAGAGTGCGACGGCAGGCAGGCGCAGGCACCCGCCCACCCACTCCTCACCGTTGCAATTTGCAAGTGCAGAGCAAAGAGTGAATTTTATTTCCCAAAAAATAACCAACTTGTTAAGTTGTGTGCGTTTTTACACGTCATTATATAAATGTATTACATAAAAAATGGAACTAAATATGTGAAAAATTTTTAATCTAATCAAAAACCTTGAAAGAATTGGAAATCATACATTGTGCATCTAGTGCAGCAGACAAATTCGGGGCAAAAAACCTTTTGAATCCACCCACACAAGGTTTAGTCTGTATCCCCCATAGAAACTTCCTAAAAATTTCACAATTGCTCTTCTAAAAATGTAACTACTCTAAAAAAATGCAACCAGATCAAAGTTTACCCCTCCTTCAACTGCCCAAAATATACATTTGAAAAATTCATAAATATTTACAATATGTTCTTAGTTAAGTCCAATGGAAGAAAATAAAGCAAAGATTAGGTTAGTTTTGATGTTTGGGACGCTAATCACTAATATCAGATTTTCCAACTCTGATTTTGCCTCTGAACATTTTTTTTAAGCCTGCCATACAGTTGCTCCTTCAAGCAGATACAACTTATGCCCAAGAATTAGCTCCAACAAAGGAATTAAGTAAAGTTTTATAAACTTAAACTTTAAAAAAAGCATTTTAAGATGAATCATCTTGTAACTGAAATGTTAATTGTTAGAGGGTTAAAGTTGCAATGTTGGAGGGAAAATTTGTGTTAGTGAAACTAATATTCATGTTTAGAAGTGCAAGACATAAATAAACCTATTATCAAAACTAAACCAAAACTTTCCACATTACTGTTACTACCATTTGTCTCCACTGGACTATCGATATAAAATTTTGTATAAATTGCTTGTTTGATTTTATTACCAGCTTCCCCAGATGCAGAACCTGATCTCAGTGTAGCACAGAACCAAAATGAAGAATTCTGTGTGATGTTCAAATCTAAGCTCAATCTACACAGGTTAATGTATGGAGCAGAAATGGATGGAGTTGAAAGTAGTGATGTTGTAAAAAATTTGGAAGATCTTCAAGCAGCTGAATTCATAGAACTGAAAACCAACAGGAAAATCCAACACCCCAAACAAGCTGAAAATTTCAAAAAGTCAGTTGCTTCTTGAAACTTTAAAAAAATTTAATTCACAATATTTGTGTAAGGTTTTAATTTTGTCAACATTCATTCATGTTTAGGTATAAACTTATCAAGTGGTGGTGTCAGAGTTTCCTGGTTGGGATAACCAAAATCTGGTGTGGATATCGTGATGATCATGGTGTCATTCATCAAGTTGAGAAGATGCAAGTTTCAGACTTCCCCAGAAAAGCAAAGGTGAGTTAAAATTTGATGTGTTAATATAAACAAAATTCTTCTCATTTGCTGTGAATGTTTCCCATAGGGCATCTGGGACCCAGCTCTGTGCATGAACTTCTGTGATCATTTCCTAACATTTGTTCGAGATGTTGTTAAAGAAGAAGAACCACATACTGTGTGGCAGTTCCAGTGGTCTCCAGGAGAAGATATTGTGGGAACAAAAATTCCAGGACCGTCAGAATTTAGCTTCGTACATAACTGGTTTGCTGATAATGCAAAGAAGCATAAATAATTCACCACTAATCAGCTTTCCTATTTTATATTCCTTTAAAAATTAAGGTTAAACAAATGCTTATTTTAAAATACATATTTTTACTTGTAGTGACGTTTAATACAAGAAACATTAAAAGCGATAGTTCTTGTGATTGATAATTTGTGCAGTGTTTGTACTTATTTTCTAAATATGCTCTATGGCTGCCATCATGAGCATACAAGTATAACAATGCATAATTCTTTTGAAAATGAAACAGTTTCCTATAGAAATAATACAAAATAAGTCTTATCTATTACTTGCAGCAGGACAGAAATGAGAATCAAACTAGCATAAGAAGACTTTCAGTGTTAAAGGCTGAAGTATTAAGAATTATGAGAGAATGTAAATATTAAGGAAAATTTTGATAAAATGAAGTCTATAATATTTCAAGTATTCATTTATTCTAATCCTTCAATAAAAAAAGGTAATGATATGCATCTACAACTCTTCTGCTCAATTTGATGGGAAATGGATACACAGGTAAGAGCTGTGAAGTTCAGAAATAATTTAAATATAAAACACATTCTTTATCAATAATTCCTACTGTTGAATATTTACAGTAAAAGGTTTCATGTTTTTAACAAGTTAGAAATGCATTACTTCCAGTTATATAAAGATCAACGTATCTCAAAAGATCCTAAATTTTTTAATTACACTTTATGAACTTATGCCCATTGCACTCTTAATCGTTCTCATCTCTTTGTGAGTCATAGGTTGTAGTGTTAGTCCTGGAATGGGATCTTTGTGTTCCATGTCTTGAAGAGCGTTGACTTTCACTTTCAGATTACTTCTTAGTTTGTTTATTTCAACATCCAAATGCATTTGATCTGGAAAATAAAATGCAAATATGTAGAGACCTTTATTGTTACATGCACAGCTACCCTCTTTGAAATCTGAAGTGGTAAAAATATAAAGTGACTAAAAATCACAAGAGAGATGTAATTGTTGGCTAACTGTTGTCCTGTCACACAGCTCGGTTCATGAGGTTTCTTGTACTGTGTTTTATTTAATTAATTAATTAATTTTCGTTTAGTTAACTAAATATGCTCATTAATCCTATGAAAAATCATTGATTATCTCTATTAATAGCACACATGCACTTTAAACTTCACACCTACAGAATTCAAGAAAGGAACCATATTGTGTAATTAAGAAACTAATACAGGCATAGCTAAGGTACTTCCAGTAAGCCATGAAAGGAACAAAAATTTACATCACAAATTACAGTACTTACGACATACACATACATAACAAATCAATTAACTAATTAAAGTAAACGTTAAGCTCGTTGACTTAAGGAACAACATAACATATTTAATTTGAATAAACCAAAGGATTTACATGGGAAACACTTCATCTTAAGATTACAAATGTAAAAGATGTAAACATCAGTTGTGTTTACCAGTTTTACAAAGTACGCTATAGCAAAAATGTGCGAGAAGTGACAAGTTTTTTTCCCTCCAATATTCATACATGCTTTCTCTCTCATACCAGTCTTTACTTTTCATGGGAAGAAAGGTTTTCATGACTGTCAGCTTCTAATATTTTATCTGCAATTTGTTCAGTACCTTCCAGTTGCAAATATTTTGTGCAAAAAACACAATGCAAGTCCCACTAAAATATATATTTTCAGAAGCAATACATCATCAAATGTATGTCTTGGATAGTAAAGATATGCTTGAATCTATCAAAATTTAAATTATTCTTTAATGGAAACGAAAAAAGATTGAATGTAACACGTGCATAAAGGAGTTTAATTGCACTTGCAGCATATAAGAAAACTCACTCCATACATCGCTCATGAACACTTCTTGAACATACCACTCTTGCAATTTTACCCCTCTTTATTCACTCTTTTTGTTCATTACTATAATTAAACTGTTAAGAAGGTAAAGTTAATTTTGCTTCATTTCTAATTGTAACTAAGAACATGTAAAATAAACAAAGGCTTACAAAAAAACTATTTTAACAAACTAAGCACTAGAACTGATCAAATGAACAACCAATATACTACTCCCTTATAATGTTCACTAAACTTGTTCTAATCAAATACCAATGAAGAGCACACTATGAGTTAAACAGTTTAAGGCTTACTAGATAGCTGTAAATGTAATGAAAATCAACCTAATTGAAAGTTCCAATAAAGGAGTAAAATCACATACCCTTTTCTAATGCTTTACTTGCTTGTTCTTGGGGCAACTTTATGAGTAATGATCCTACTGCCATCCACGTTTTACTGCCAGCTCCTTTCTTTAAGGCTCTAAGAGCTTCTCTATTGTGATTTCTCCTTTTGTCCAAAGCCACAATTTCTTGGCGGTCAACCAATATTTCTTCTCCCAATTTTTCCACTTCACTCAAATGTTTGAGGCTTTTCTTGGGATCTTCCAGAAAGCCAAGATCTGGAAAAGCCAAAATGTGTTATTCTTCTGATCTACAGAACTTTTACATCACTTGAGATGTATTACATAACACAAAGTTTAGTTTCAACAAATTTTATTAATTTTCAGGTCATCTTTTAATTGCAAAGAATTTTGGATTAAGTATCAGTTATCAACCAATTCCAAAAAAATCCTAAAAGAAAGAAAATACAAGCACAGACAACGTTCAGTGTAATATTATTTATTGCATAATTTTGAAGTTATGGGGTCAAAAAATTAGCCAGACTAATAGCTCTTAAAATATTCGATTGAATAAAAAGAGTATGCATACATACAAATAATGCCTATGCTCTTGGCCATGGATGTATAATGTTTTGTCAGTAAACTGCCAATTCTTGAGCAGATGTTTTCTGCAGATAGTAGATTTGAGACTTCATTTTTATACTCATTGACAAAATTGACATTTTTTATATCTACTTTTAAGGTGGTCTCAAATGAGCTTATTTGACAATTGAATGTTTAAGGTAAACAGGAAAAGGGAAGGAAGACAAAGAGAATCTAAAAATTGAGTGTTCCTTATAAACTGAAAACTTCTGAAATTATCTTCAAGGCCTTTTTGAAAACCTTTCTGTGCATGTATTCACCATCCTCTTACAAAATTGACTCTTAATGTTCACTGCATGTAGGAAATGCACTTCTTATTTTAAACACGTGAGAATCAGTTAAATCTACTGGATACCTTTGAATTGCTTACAAAAGAATTACATGCAGTTCACACTATTCAGTTGGTATTTAGATCTTATGTCTTGTGCATATCCTGTCAGGGGGAAAAATGCATTTTCTACCTGGCCTCCAAAATAGATAACTTGTGTTGGATGAAAACGTCCATTGCATAATGAAAATGTCAAAAATTCAGTTCCCGTCTCAAAAAACGTTCCTTTCTTCTTTCTGATGAAACATGTGATTTTATTGATCTTTTTTGCTCACTTTTAATCTTAGTTTCACTTCGATTCTTTGCTTCAACAGCACGTGTATCATGAGGTTTAAAGTGAGTAACTCTTGCTACACCTGAATCAATGCCAAAACCTTTTCTGTCCCGTTTCAAAATTGTTTTGGGGGGAAACTTTGTTCCAGAGCCTTCTGGGCCCAAGCCTAATTCCTTATTCCATCCACTTTTTACCATCAGTTCAAAACCTTTGTTACTGTCTGGAATTCCATACCAAGCTGAATGTTTGCGAGGATGAGTGTTAAACAAATGCACTGTTGAATTTTTATGGAGCCTGCTAGGACCCTCTTCAAAATGCTGTTTACACACATCACAAAATATTTTATTTGTTTCTTCATGTGCCTTTGGTTTTTCTTCTTTAGATACACAATTATTTTGATAATTCTTTAGTAAAATGTGAATTTCATAATGTTTCTGACGCTTTGCTAGTGATATGCAGGTGTTCCCACCTCGATCTTTCACAGTTGTATTTGCTCCACTTTCTAAAAGGTATTTTACCACATTAATTGCTCCGGCATGAGCAGCACACATAAGCATTGTCCAACCAAATTGGTCTGTAACATTTAATTCTTTTGCTTCACCAAGAAGGGTTTTGATACCTTCAACATTGTTGGCAGAGGCTTCTTTCATTAGTGCATTCACCCACTGATTTCTGTCCAAATGCGGAGTAGGTGCTTTCTTGGGTACAACAGGTACCTTTGAGGAATGCAGATTACTGTTGTTAGGTTCTCTAATATTCGAAGATGGTTCTGCCAATACTTCTTCATAGACAGCCCGAGAGTCTACACCTGACACATTGTATGTGATACTCCCGATTCCGGATTCATCATAGTTTCGCCTGCTTTCATGAACGAAACGTTTGTACGGATACGCAACTGTGGCTAAAGCTCTCCAGTTAGGGTGGAAAGACATTTTCTTGTCACTCACCATCAGCTGCTAATCGTGACATAGTTTACCGCGATGCACCCAGCTCGTCTTTTCCAATAATGGGCACTTTTACTCGCACCTTCTCCGGAAGTCTTTTCCAACTTTCTTTTTAGGTTCTCACAAAGCTGAACATTCACGTCAATAATAGTCTCAATAAGAGAATGATCCACTGTTAAAACTGACGCAATTCAACGTTACCGTACGTTCACAGATATCAAAACAAATCAACAAACTTCAACAGCTTTCGTCTCTTACCAATGCTAACCTATACATCACTATACATTTTGCTTCAGCTTTTAATTTGGACATATGAATAGTGCAGAAATGGTTACCAACCTAATTCGAAATTCAAAAACACTTGTTTTCACTGTGATAACTCTATAAAGCTAATACATGATAGCTCATTTTTGGATTTACAGGTGATGAAAGGTCTTATAGTTGAATTTAAATGAGCATACTGCATATTATGTAGAGTATTTTTGCAAATTAGAAATAACTCTTCGATTGGACATCTGAAATGGTGGAAAGGACAACTTGATGGTGCGACATCGTCAGGGTCAGGTGCAAGGTTCAACAAGGTTGGCGGCAGTCAGAGAAGCCACGAGCCCACGATCCGAAGTTTTCCGAGGTCCCGGTGGTGCCTGTCGGCAGGCAGTCAATAAAAGTACGTGCGCAAGAAATCTTGTCTTGTCATTCCCTCGTCGTTCCCGTTGTGGTCGGTGTTGTTATTCGGTTGAATTTGTCAGCTAGTGTAGTTTTAAGGGAAAGTTATCGTCTGTTCTCGTCCTTGTACTTTACACTGTGGGCGTGACTTTGCAAACGTGAGGTAAGAATTTGAACCATAATCAGTAATTGTCGCACTATCATGTATCGTTTTTGTAGAGGAGTTTCAATTATCCGTAGACTTTATCGCAGCGAAATTCGTGTTCAAATAGAAAATAAATTGTTGTCAACCGCTGTTTATAGTCGACCGTAGGTACATTGTATCTACAACTTTATAAGATTTATGATAATAAGTACCGAAATTTAATAAACAATGCTCAGTGCAGATATTTATTATGTTTAATTAAGTGCCAAGATGATTTTCTGATCCTTCAGTCGGTGACTAATAAGTAAAATAATATTTCATTATGGAGGGTTTTGCTTTTCAAAACATTGAATTTTGAGTTTTGGGGGTTTTTGTTTGTGTGAAATTTGATATATCTTTTGCTGGTATTTTGTCCCTTGCTTAGAAATAAAGTTGAAATGTCACTGTAGTGATCAGACATGTTTTTCTCTGTACAAAAGGTATATTACTTGTATGAAAAAACTATATGCATTGTCATTGCCAACATTTTTTTTTTATTACAAAAGCAGCTCTCAATGGCTTAGCCCTCATCATCAGTTTTTTAGCACGAGCAATATAGAAAAGAAATTAAAACAGGAGTCAGAAAACAAAATTTAGGATAAATAGATTAATAATAATTAAGAACTGAAAAAAATGGGGGAAGTTAAATAATTTAATATTACAAGAAAGTGAATGAAATTGAATTGAATATGTGAAATTTTTTGTAACAGAAAATATGAAATAAAAGTTGAGCCAATTTTTACCAGCTCTATGGAAGCCACAAACGGCTATGTGGGTCCAGGCATTGCAAGGGGCTTAAGTATGTGGCTGTGGGGTGGAGGAAGGTTAATTGCCTAGGTGTGATGCACTGTCTATTGTGTCACCCCAGAAGAGTGCAGTGTGGGGTCATGTTTTCAGTTACAAAAAGTTTCAAATGTTCAATTTTATTTATTTTTTTTTCTTTCTTTCTTTCAGTGTTTAAAATGTTTATTCTATTTTTTTAAAATTTAAATTATTAGTAATTTAATTATCCAAATATTTGTTTTTGACTTTTGTTTTAATTTGTTTTGTATATTTCTTGTACTAGATAACTGATGATAGCTAAGCCATCAAAAACTGCTTTTGTAATAAATTATTGTGGGCAATGACAATGCAGATAATTATTTCATTGTAAATGGCAATAAAATCTCACCACATTACCAATATATTACTTGTAGTTTTTCTTGTGAAGTTTCACGATTTGTTTAAAAAAATATATATAATTTTCTTTTCCTTTTTTTTTTTTCCTCCAGATCAGAGATGGTTGGTGAATTAAGATTCGATGGTCGTGTGGTGGTTGTAACAGGAGCAGGAGCTGGTATGTTGTTATTAGTAGAATCAAAGCCCTTAAATAGATTCATAGGTTACTGTAATAATTTGTGAGAGTTTAAATTTTCTTCTAGAAGTTTATTGTTGAGGAGAAGGTAGTGGAAGAGAGCTGGCAACCTACAAAATTGTTTTGTTATGAGTTTACTTGTTTTCACCTATTGACAGCTGAACAATAAAAAATTGTGTATCAGAAACTAAACCTTTCATTTTTTCAGTTCCCTGAAAATTAACAATTATATCATTTTTTACCACCTATTCCATCTACCACCAAACCACCAAACTTCAGGTTTATAGCACTAAGAAGAAAATTACCTCAACTAGAAATTTTGTGTATTTTAAAATGTTGTTCAGTTAAAATTGAAAGAACTGCAAAATTAATTGTACATCTGAAGTCTTTCTTTTCAGTTTATATTATTTTGTGTTGTGTTAAGCTGTGACATGGTGTCCATTGAGCAACGTCAAAACACACCTAGCATTTTTTCCGATACGTTTGATCTCTGGTATTGAGAGCAATGTTTTAGTAACATAATGTGTTAAGTTTTTGTAATCTATTGCAATTTAATTCAGTAGACTTGTTATACACAGTAAATTCGTATCAAAGTATAGTTTGTTACTGGATTCATAGATTTTATAACTGATGAATATTGCTGTTGAATTTGCATTTATGTTGTTGGAAGAAGACTTTTATATAATTTTGGTTAGTTTTAAAGGCTGAGGAGTTTGGAACATTTGGAAAATGTACTTTGATAAATTTTTTGCCATTTTTAAAATTAAAATTTACAAATTATAAAAATGGTATTAGCTGATCTTTGTTTTTTCTGTTTTGATATCCTTTTGTGTCAAATAGTTTATATGCAGTGATTTACACAATTTATATTGAATATTAACCTAGTTAGAAATATTTGTTACTTTAATATACTTGTAAATGTACTGTTTCTAAATTTGTTTTATTATTTATTTATAATTTTTCTAAATAATATATTCACACTTTTCTGTTGTAGGTTTGGGAAGAGCATATGCCTTGCTTTTTGGTGAAAAAGGAGCTTCTGTTGTAGTGAATGATCTTGGAGGTGGACGCCATGGGGAAGGAAGTAGTACCCGAGCTGCTGATGTTGTTGTCAATGAAATAAGGAGTAGAGGTGAGTTGGGGCAAACACTATCAAGATCACTAATAGATGTAGAAGAAATGCTGTGGTCAAAATTTTCTTTTTGTGTGGATTTCAAAACTTTTTTTTTTTTATTTATTTATTAATTTATTATTATTTATTTATTAATTTTTGGAACTTAAGTTCTCTAAGCCCTATCCTACTATAAACCTGAAAGTATATTTGCTAGACCTGAGAGCAGGGGTTAGACTCAAACCTGACCTGGTTATAAGAAGCCGGGAAGGGTTCCATGTGGTCAAAGTAATTGTCTGCCACAACAATGGGTCTAACCTTCTGAAAGCTGGGGAGGAAAAGTTGGTCAAATACCAACCAGCCATCCCCATGGCAGCCCAACTTCATGGAGTGCCCAACACCAGAATCCTGCCTGGTGGTTGGAACCTCGGGGGCTCTCCCAAGATCCACAGACAGTGCCCTCTAGATGTTAAAGATCACGTCTTGAAGCGATCTACTGACTATCTCATTAATTGCCCTCAGAAGCTGTATTAAACTCTACAAGCAATTCGTAAATTACGATGGGGCAATTTAGCATTGCTGGTAGTAACCACAGGAAAGGAACTTCATTGTCCCGTGGGGAAGTCTAGGGAACCCAGGAGATCCTAAAATGCCTAGGAAATGCCTAGTTACCACGACTGTAAGTAGGAAGCGTATGCTATCTAATCTAGCATACAGAAAATTCTGTAGCAAGTCCATGTTTTGCTGTGGGATACCAAAAAATTGATTAGCGGCAATATGTCTATCCATCTGTGAACAATGCTAGCAACTTAATCATGGGTAGGAATTTAATAAAAAATAATACTCCATAAATCTGGCTTATGTTGCGACCCCTTGAATTTGAAACATATATTAACTTTTGAAGAAACTTTATATCAAGCATCAAGAACATTTTCAAAATATCTTAAATATAACTTAGATGCAACTATGTAAAGTGTGTTCATGAAAATATGGTCAGGTACAATCTTTCAAGTTCACTAATAAAAATTGCACAGGTCTGACTTCAATTACTTTCTCTGAATTTTAGAAAATTGCGAAACTTATAAACAATGTAAGACAGCATGTGCTCTTCTAGCATCGCTAATTTATTCATTGATACTGGGTAAAGAGTTTAACTACATGTAACAAAAATGTATCAGTTATATTTCTTTAAGAAAGATTTTATTTAACCATTGTGGGAGTTGCAAGATAATGTTTATGAAGTTGTGGCACCATGATTCATATATTTGAGGGAAAGACTTGTTCAGTAACTTTTGATTAAAAGAAGAAGTTCTCTACAGCGCATGAGTTCCACAGAGACTGACAGGACCATATCAAGAGGGCCCCTTTCTATTTGAGTTTCAAATTCAAAACTAAATAAGTCTTTTCTCTAAAACTATGTATTATATAATGAAGCAATGCTTTTTCTATATTATAATGAACACAATGCAAGACATATTAAAAGTTGACTCGTTAAGTCAAATTTTAACATTTTTTACCTTCAAGAAAAATAAACCCGGCAAGCCGATTAAAATATATATTTTAAAAAAAAGATTTCAGACAGATAAAGATCAATGAGCACAAGGTGTGTATTTTGATATTGTTGAGGATATAAAAGTACAAGCATTGATTTATCTAAATGTAGAGGTCTAGGATATAATGGCACAGCAGTTGAGTGGAATTTACAATAGTGTTCAGGAAAAAAAATTAGATTAAGTAGTTGATGCAATGTTTGTGCATCATGCTGTTCATAATTTAAATCTTATGCTTAATACATTATTAGAAATTCAGACATTTTACCGTTTGCTGGAAAGAATTTGTTTTTCGTAGCGTTAAGTAGCGGAACATACCAACCGTGATGGGTTTAGATAAAAAGCAAAATAATATTACATTAAAATGAAATTATCCTACAAAATGATCATTATAGAATGATCTTTATAGCTATAAGATTTTGGACGTTTTGCGAGCTGTTACAAAAATTACATTTTCTAATTAAATGTCTGAAGCGAGTGCAGACCATAACTTGGAAAAAGAAACTGAAAATATTAAATTTGTTTTCCATGTAGGGCTAGTATTACATTCTAAAACACTAATAGCAACTAACACTTTCGAAATAAAGTGCTGCCTTTGAAATGCTGATTTAGCTTTGCAAGTGGCATAGAATTTACTTAATGGAACATACAAAGAATTGAAGACTATTTATTTTGTGTATCTTCTAATTTGAGACAATGTTCTTCACTCTGAAACTGCACTTTATCAAAAAAGTACCCTAACAGAGGATATTACACTTCACATCAAGCTGGGCCATGATAAACACAATACGTACATTCAAAAGTAAATGAAAGCTTTCCTGCTTAACAACATGTTCTATAGTGTAAAGGAATGTACAAATTAAAACACTACTTCCCTTAAAAAAATATAAATAAATAAATACAAATTCTTATCCCATTTGCCTTTCTGTATTGTATTGACTGTTTTAAGCTGAATCAAAGAAAAAAGTTGTGGCATGTCCCGTCCTGACTGTGTTAAATTTCTCATGGACTGATATAGGAAAATGCCTGATCAAAATTTCAATTTCCTTCACCCTGGATTCTCTAGCTACATAAGGCATCATTAACAATAACATTGTTCAATCATTTTCAATGAATACTGTTACTATTTTTCATAGTACTATTGTTATTACCATTGTTGCAAATGCTGAGATGGCCCCCTTGCCTTGATTTCTGGGTTGTAAATGTAACTTCACTTTGCCCCAAGTCTTCTTGAGCTCCATTTTGCTAGACATAATAGGAGTGTAGGGTTAATTATTTGTTAGCAGAGTATTCAAAATCAAAATTGAATGTCAATTGCAGTTCTTTCACATAGAAGTGAACATTTCTTACATTAAAATCCTACCCTTACCTTTACTCATAAAGTGTAGCAAGAGAAAGTAGAAATCTATAGCTCAGAAATACATGTGCACCTGCATACATCTTATTTGACTCATCATACAAGATTGAAATTGTATATGTGACTCGGTGACAAGTATTGTTATTATTAAAATTTTGTCCGATATTATTCAGGTTATTCTTTGTTGATAGGGGGAAAAGCTGTTGCTGATTACAACTCTGTTGAAGATGGTGAAAAGATCATTCAGACTGCTCTGGAGAATTTTGGTCGAATTGATGTGGTGGTAAATAATGCAGGCATTTTACGAGATAAGTCATTCCCAAGGATAAGTGACACTGATTGGGGTGAGTTTTAGTACAAGTATATTAAATTCGCTCAAATTTCACTTCCTTATTAATTTTCTGAAAATATTTCTAAAACTTCAAAAATAAACTCTTAAGACATGTTTAAGCATATTTTGAGTTTGTTTCAAAAAAGGTTTTCTAGGCAAAAATTTGCATTGCAAAAGCATAAAAACACTGTAGGTATATTAGTACTGTAGGTTATTTACAAAAAACAAACAATTTACATGTATCTGAAGTATTTCCATGCTTCTGCAATGCAAATTTTTGCCTAGAAAGCATTTTTTCAAACCAAGGTTTGAGTGCTTATTGCGGCTCATCCTTTCGGAATATCCCAGCAGTTCATTCAACAAAATATGCTAAAAATTGTCTTCAGAGCTTATTTGCGAAGTTTCGACATTTCCTCCCAAGATACACTGTATATATTATAAAAGAATCGTGTATGTAATATTCCAAGTTTATTTCTTATACTATTAATATCTTTTTGAAATCCTCATTTCTCTGTGACTTGTAAGTATTTAATTAGTATATTAACATTTTTTTGCTGCTTTCTTGTCAATTGTGTGGGGACCTTATAATTATGATAAAATACCTTTCATGAACAAATACAAACACTTTAAATTCATAATTGGCAACCACTTGAATTTTATTCATCTGCCTACTTGTTAATGAGAGAGAAATTTCAAAATAAAATCAGTCGTAGGGAAGAGTTCAATATAAGAATTGGTATAAAAAGTAGAGTATGTGATAGTGGTAAGATTTGGTACATTATTTAACTTGAAATTTGTTTTAAGCTAATAAAAAAAATATAAAAAAAAGCTGTGTTTTAAAGAGCAAAGTTGGTGTACATGTAGTTGTGCTGGACATCGCACTAAATTGTAAGTACGTGCTATATTTCAGATCTAATCCAACGAGTTCACTTGAAAGGAACCTTCAAAACCACTCAAGCTGCTTGGCCTCACTTCAAAAATCAGAATTTTGGACGAATAATTGTAACAGCTTCAAACTCAGGTTTATATGGAAATTATGGCCAAGCAAATTATAGGTGAATAATATCTTAATAATAAGATTGTGAGCTTCAGTTAAATGGTTTTGATTAACATGACAAAATTTTGAAATCTTTCAATTTTAGTGCTGCAAAAATGGCAGTTGTTGGTTTGAGCAACACACTTGCCATTGAAGGTCAAAAAAACAATATACATTGCAATGTTATTGTCCCTACTGCAGCATCACGTCTTACAGAAGATATTCTTCCTCCAGGTAACAGATATACTGCTACATATTTTGTTTTGTGAAGACATTATTAGAGTTAAACAACTTCATTTTAACAATAATTTTATCTGAGAATTGTGTTCTTTAGAATTTTTTGCTGAATTGAAACCTGAATTAATTGCACCAGTTGTTGTTTGGTTGTGTCATGAATCATGTGAAGAAAATGGATCTATCATTGAATCAGCTGCTGGTTGGGCAGGCAAATGTAAGTTTTGTTGATTTATTATGCTTGTTGGTTTTATTTTGATGTGTTACACAAGCAGTGCTTCTTGTTTGTCTTCATATATCTGATTTTGTGGTAATTGTGGAGTAAGAAATTAACATTTGCAAATACAAAACCTTCCATATCAAAGCTACAAATTCATTTTCATATTGATAGCTTGTCAAACACAAGTTTCATAAATATTTTTTTCTACAATTGGGACATTTTTTGTTACGGCCCTGTTGATTTTTGTGGGCGTTAAATTAGAAAAAAATATATATAGTATATATATTCCTAGTGCCTTTATAAAACTTTAAATTTTTAATAGTATTGTCATAAAAAGTCACCGCATGCATAGCAATTTTTTTTTTTCTTTTGGATGGAAAATTATTAAACATTTTGTGAACATTTTATTGTTTAAAGAATTCATTTGCTAATCCTGTTTTGAAAGGTCATCTGGTCCGTTCTCAAGGGTCTCTTTTACGCTCAAAAATAACCGATAGTGTCTCTCCTGAAAATGTCCAGAGCAAATGGGATAGAGTTACTGACATGTCTAATGCAGTTAGATTGGAAAGCATTCAGGTAATTTTTTTCTTCTTCTATGTTTTACATGCGTATTGTAAATAACAATTTGATACTTTTTAAATTCAGTATTTAAAGTTAATAATACTTAATAAATTTAAGCAATGTAAAAATATTTAGATGACGAGGTTTAAAACAAATATCTCATAATTTTATGCCTTGGAATAGGAGGCTTCCGGAGCATTAATGACTGCCCTAGAAGACTTGAAATCGGGCAATCAAGATACTACAGATCAGGTAAGAAAATTCAAAGGCATTCATTTACGATGAAGATAATGACTTTCATTTATTGTCTCTTTTCCATTTGTTTTCAGAACACAGTGGTGGAAAAATTCAGTTTCACGAACAGAGATCTTATTTTGTATGCTTTGGGAGGTAAAATAACAAAGAAATGATGGAAATTTGTTTTTATTTGAAATTAATTTGCAAACTAATTGTTCAATAAAATTCACAGTGGGAGCTACTGTAGAAAGTTCTGGAGACCTCAGATTTCTGTATGAAAATGATGAACAGTTTGCTGCCCTTCCAACATATTTCATAATTCCTGGCTTATTGGCTTCTATGGGATCCAATTTATTTGAAAATGTTGTTCCAGGAAAACAAGTAGACCTTTCAAATGTATGTATGTGTTGCAAGATATGCAATAAAACTGTATAGCTTGGTAACTTCGGTTTGATACTTTACATGTATGTGTGCATTGTACGATTACAATTTTTGGTTACATATTTGCATATTTTGCATTATTACTAGAAGTGTCATAAGATTGAGCTAGTGAACAATTTACCATTTCAGGTGCTACATGGAGAACAGTTCTTGGAGATCCTAGAGCCTCTTCCTCTATCGGGGACTGTAACAACCTCTTGCAATGTTGTAGATGTATTAGATAAAGGTTCTGGAGCTGCAGTAATTGTAAACAGTAAGATGTGTTTTGATATTGTTTAAAATACTGCTTTGAAATGTGCACAATAATTTTTCTTATTATACAATATTATTAAATGTTATATAGAAGTTGTCATCATCATCATCCATCATCATCATCATCATCTTCCTCTGGTAGGGATCCACTCATAAATGTTTCGTGATACTTTCAAAGTTCATTCTTATTACATGGCCATTACATTGTAATTGTTTATATTCTTTATTGTGTCTTACTTGCCTCTGCATTGTGCATCTAATTTCTTCATATATTCTCTATTAAACAGGGTTAAATGAGTGCAAAGTCTCTGAAACTTAATTTTCTTAGCTTTTAAACTAGATTTTTGCATCCTTTTTAAACCAAATTTGTGATCCATTGATCCACACAGTATCTCTTTGTTTGCTTTCTTATATTGTTCCTCAAAAAGTCCTAAAATTTGCTAGTAAAAGCCTTTTCTTGCTAATTATTTTGATATATTTACACATTTCTTCACAACCTTAATTGTTCCTTGTTTATTTTGAGTCCTTTTTTGTGTGCGTGTGCACGTGCGTGGGTGTGTGTGTGTGTTCTTGCTAACATCTATAACCTATATTCAATCACATGATCTTCTCACAGAGCGACATGGTCCTTAGCTAAAGGATTGTGAGTCTTCTTGTTTCTAACAGTCACGCCCATTTACTTTTCAATACTTTATTTATATAATTCTTCATTTCAGTGGACACATACAATGAAGCTGGAGAAAAAATAGCTTTCCAGCAAATGACTGCGTTTTTGGTTGGTGCGGGTGGATTTGGTGGCAAACGAAACTCTGATAAGGCAATGGCCACAGCAGAACCTCCATCCAGACGTCCTGATGTTTCAGTGAAACAAAAGACTAGTGTTGACCAGGTGAAGATTTTTCTGTAGCTTATTGAGAATTAATTTAATTGTTTATGTGAAGATTTAAGTACATTATGATGTTTATGTGAAGCTAAAAAGTGCTACTAATATTGCAAAACGTATTTATATAGGAGAAAATTTGAAGTGTACAGTTCAAACTTCTTGTAGGGAAATATCATGAAATATCATTGCCACATTGAAAAATAAGAATATGAAGTATAATTTGGTTTAATTGCAAAAATATATGAACACACTTTACATTAAAGTTTGTCTTCAAAATACTTTTATATTTTCTCACCTTACTTCATCAGGATAAAAAGTACAGTAAAACTTCACTTCTATGTTTTTCAGTGAAATGAAGGGGAAAATGTATAAGTAAGAAACATGCGTGTTTTAGTATTATGAGAAAAATAAAAACTCAGTATTTTTACACAACTCTTTAATTAGAAATGATCTTACCAAAAAAGAATACAAAATGCAGTTTAAAAAATTTCTAGTGAAAGAAGTCTGTTATTTTGATGTAATATTTTACAAACACACAAATTCATAATGGGGCTCTATTATGGTAGAGGTTTCAAATTACAAAAATAATATTTACAAACCAAATAATATTATTCATATTCCTAAAATAAAAATAATAATTCGAGAATAGGATTCACCAGATGTATTCATTTTCAGTTGATTATATAAGTTGCTCATTCTCACATAGACATTGGATTGTTCGCCAAATAGAATAAATTATAATATTATATTATATTATCTCAAACATTGATCTTGTGTTGACAGGAGGAACTTTAAAATTAACCCTTTTCAAAAGTAAGGGACAATCCAGATTGTTTGTAATCATTTTAATAAGGAAAATAGAATCTCTGAAGTTTCTCAGGGATCTGAGAGATGGCATTTTCAGTTGATTCGCAATAAAACTGTAATCATGATCTAACAGTGATCAAGAAGTGGATCAGACAGACAGATTTGAAAAAAAATGATGCTGTGTAGTCTCAATCCGTGTATTATCTTATTATCAATGATGATGTGTGGAAACCACCCTGTTAAGGCAAACATCAAGATAGATCTAACCAGTGACATATACAATGGTTTCAAAACATTCACAAGCATGTTCTTCTCTCAGATCATGAGATTTGATTGGCTTTCTGAGTAATCAGATCAATATGCTCCTTGAACTTCAGTTTGGAGTCAACCCCCCCCCCCCCTGTAACGTCTTCCTAAACCTGTAATGTCTTCTGATATATTTTTTTTTGTATTTCACAAATTGTCCTATTCATCAAATGGCAAGTAAACCATTGCAAAAGTGAGCCAGTAGTGCCAAAACATTTCAATTTCTGAAAAAGTAGATGGTTGTTGAGAGAAACAAAATGCTTTGCTAAAATAGTGTATGTACTGTCCACTTGCATTTCTTACTGAAGGAATTCAAATTAAAATCAGAATTGAAAACAGTCAAAAGTACCTTCTTAAGGGGGAGAAAGTAAAAAGGAATGCTGAAAAAGAAGCTCATAAGTCATTTTCATTGAAATCTGTGAATTTTCAAAAATTGTAAAAGTTAGAAATAATGCTGGAAAATATGTGGACATCCGTTCTCAGTTAGCAACAAGGGGTTAATTGTTGACAGAGTTTTACAATGAAAAAGGAATTCCATACAGACAAATTTGATAAAGTCACAGTATTAGTACTCATTTTATCATCTCAATATTAAATCAAAGGTGGAAGGGAGAAAAAAGTTAATGATGTGCAATTCAGTTTTGTATTCTGATTTGTTCAATATTTTTTCTGCAGGCTGCTTTGTATAGATTATCTGGTGATGTGAATCCCATCCACATTGACCCAAACATGGCTGCTTTGGGTGGTTTCTCAAAGCCTATTCTCCATGGCCTTTGCTCATTGGGATTCGCAACAAGACATGTTTTGAATCATTATACATCAGGTGATCCTTCGAAATTCAAGGCCATAAAGGTATTGTCTGATTTTATTTTTTTCCCCCGTGAGAACAACCTCTTATATTTGCAGATAATGAAGAATGACCTCTGAAATGCATTATCACTTGTGGTATAACTGCAAGTCACTGCCTTTTTTCAGACTTTGTTCTTTCTGTGATGTTTTTTGCCTTTCTACATTAACTTCATTATGTAATAGTGATCATTTGCCAAGCTATCAATTCTTGTTTTAGTTATCTTATCTGTGGTATTTACTTTACTGTAGGCTCGGTTTGCCAAACCCGTCATTCCTGGTCAGACTTTGCAGACAGACATGTGGCAGGAAGGAGCAAGAATTCACTTTGAAGCCAGGGTTGTAGAGACAGGAACCAAAGTAATTAATGGTAGGTTTTCAAATTGATTGGAAAGGAGTATTTAGAACGGATTTTAAATTTCATAGTGAAGTTTTCTGCTAAATGTACGTGATTTTCATTTTAGGAGGTTATGTGGACTTGTTCGATGTTCCATCGCCTACCCGCAACTTAGTATCAGCATCTGACCTTGTCAGCAAGGCAGTGTTTGATGCTATTCAAGTTAGGCTTGAATCAAACATTGAGAAATATAAGAAGATTAATGGAGTATTTGTGTATCAAATTACAAAGGGTGGAAAGATTGCGGCAACATGGAGTGAGTACTTAAAGCTATTTAACTCTCCATCAGCCATGATGCCTTCTTAAATTCATGAGAAACTTTATTTTTGCATAGGAATTAGCTTATTTTATATTACAGCTGCTAAACTTACTACTTGGACCTTATATTGCATCTGTATCTATGGGTTGTCTCCCATCTTGAAAGAGACATCCAGTGATTGATTAAGTGTTCTGATTTAGGAAACTCAAGTAACGTGATAGTTTTGAAAACAATAAAACTATTTTTTAAGTTGGTTGATATGATTAAGTGATGGTAGTGATAACTTCACAAAGTCTGTAGGAGGAATCTTGTCTCTGATGGTGGTGGGGGCTAATCAGGCACATTAAGCTTCAGCAAAAATAGGAGAACCTTTGAAGGCATTTTCAACCAATTGCCACAAAGCTTGTGTATGAAGTAAACACAATTTAAACAAGTTTGCGCTCTCTTAAGTGTGGAGAGTGTAGTGTAAAGTGTGAGGCATGGAAATTGAGATGTGGAAAACAGCCAAGGCTGTCAAAAAAAACGCTAAATAGATAGATAGATAATACAGTTTGCAACAGGCTCACATGCCCAAACCAATCGTTAATGACAATAGTAGTTAGTAGCCAAAAAGTAGTTAATGGATGTATCATTATTACGGTTCTATTTTTATCATTATCAGTCAATAAGTTTGTAGACAAAAAAATATTAACACTTCTAGCAAGATGTGGTAAAGCAGAATACATAAAAATTGTTTGACAATTTAATTCCTTCAGAAACATATTAGATCTTACATAGATATGTAATTGAAAAGAATGATTGACAGATTCCAAAATACATGATATGATGTTGCCAGAGGATGTAGAGATCTGTGAAGCACTCTAACTGATTGAATCCCTTCATCCAGGAATGAAGAAGAACCGAAGAAAGTTAATTAATATTAAATCCAAGTGTTATAGAATAATATATCAGCTTTCATTGCATAAAGCAATTGAACATGTAATGACTTGATAACTTTTGAAATCTTAATGCATTGTGTCAAATTGTGCTTAAAATGGTCATTGAAAAAGAAAAGGTAATGCTTAAGACTTCTTGTGTTAGAAAATTTTGAAATGAATTTGGAGAAACCTTTTGGAAATCAAATATGTGTAATATTATATCGCATTTTGAAATGCTTTTAGAATGAATTTTCTTCAGGGGTACCAGCTTACAACCTTGCAATTTTAGAATATTCATATAATTAACTTATTGGCATATGTGTGTCTGAAATACAATCCTCAGAATTTTTAATACTAAATTCTTCTCTATTGTTTTATTTTAAATTTTAGCTGTTGATTTGAAAAATGGCAAAATGTATGAAGGAGATCCCAAAGGAGTTAAAGCGGACACAACTCTCACTGTTGATGATCAGGATATGGTTGATATTGTGAGTATTACTGAGAAAAGTATTTGTAAATGTAAAAGAATTTTTGTATTTGCTTTCTATTGACTTCTTTTTCTTTTCTCTTCATTTTTCTCCCTTCCAATTCCTATGGGTGTAGCACAAATTTGGATGATTATTATCACTAAAAATTATTGATAAAATTTGAAATCTATTTGATTGTTGCTTTTTCTACTGACATAATTTTTGTCATAATTTTTGCATTTTGCTTTCCAGCAATATTTAATGTGAACATTCTGAATTTAGAACAGTCATATCCAATTATTCAGTAAAAAATGTATTAATTTAAGAAGAGTTTATTTACTTTAATGTCATTTAATAGCAGCACAGTAAAGGGGAATTTCAGCCCAGTAGTTGTTACAAGATTACAAAAAAGTTATATCTTTGAATAATAAATTATTTTTCTTTCTCTCTCTCTCCCTCCATCCCTTTCTCTTGCTCTCTTTTTTCCCCTTTTATTATTATTATTTTTTTCCTGCAAAACAAACAACAAATGGTTGTTCATTTAAATTCGTAAAAAACGAGGTGTCAATGTTAGCTCAAGTAGAATGATATTTATAAAAAATCCAAGCCTATCAACGGGCATTCTGTATTATATTTCTACTTGTATTCTGATCCAGTAGTGATGTAGGAAATTGTATGTTTATATTTTTAGTTTGAAACTTAACCAATCATTATTTGCATTTAGTTTCATTTTCATCATGGTATTTTCTGAGTAGTGAATAACTTGCTTTCAGGGATTTGTCTTTGTTAACAAGCTATTTGATACTTCAGAGTTGACACAAAATAGACTTCTATTATCATGATATATCTCTTTTGTAAATACATTTAACCATCCATTTACCACCTTTTGCATTAACATCGATGTTTTAATGAACCATGAAATTTTAATTGCACAATTCTACTAGTTGCAATTTTATTTTTATCATATGAAGATATTTCTTACTTTACCAAATTGTGACTTCTATATCACATCCTCATTCCAGAGTAATGATAAATCTTGGGGTGAAGGTTCTTGACTAGAATGACGAGCCCAAAGAACTGGACTACAACAATAGGACAGAAAAATATGCTTTCATAATAGTTATGCTTATTTCATTCCTTCATAATATTGATGAAAATTATTCTTAATTGATGTTGGAAGACAGATCTCATAATTTGCTTTGTGTATTATATGTCAAATATGGTATGGAGGGGGAAAATTGAGATTAGGTTACTCTGAATCTGTTATTTGTACCTTGCTGTTACCTTTGTGATTGACTAACATGAACTTATCAAATTTGAATTTTAATTTCATTCCTAGAAGTTAGTTTTTGTGTCCAGTTTTGTGGGTGTAATTTGGTTCCATTCTAGGAAGTTACTTAAACATGTGCTCAAAATTAGAAAATATTGAAAAAAATAATTTTATTCCTATTGTTACAAATAGGCTACTGGAAAAATCAACCCCCAGGTGGCTTTCATGAAGGGCAAGTTGAAGGTGAAGGGTAACATCATGCTGACACAGAAGCTGCAATCTCTTATGAAGGAGGAATCCAAGTTATAAGACTGTATTTTTGAACAAGAGTGAATGAATGTGTAAAACTGAAGTTTAGCATTGTTTCAGTATGTGGGGAATTATTGAAAATGAAAATTGTTTTTATTGGTGTGTATATATATTTTGATCAAATTTCATTTTGTACAATTTAAAATATTGTCCGTATTCAATCTTTGACTGATATGTAACTTAGTGAAGTTAATGGAACATGATTGGTCTTGTGTTTGCATTGTTAAATGTAACTGGGTGTTGTTGGTTGTTGGAAGGTGGTCATGATAATATTCTTTACAATTTTGCATTGTATTTGTAGCCAGTATTTACAGAATATAATATATTTTTACATTTTCATACATTTTTTCCCCTTCGGTATTCAAGAGTCAAGTGATGACAGAAAATAAATTGCTTACTTGATAATGCAATTTCAACACAACCCAAACCTTATCATGATATAGAACAAATTAACTATTAGAACTATTTTTCAAAAGAAAAGAATTGTCACAAATTTCTGTCTTGGAACAGTTGGAATATAAAAGTATAATGCACACTTTAAAGCCGCCTATCCATTTGCAATTTGGCAAATTTGCAAAACAGTTCTTACCAATATTTTTTAATGGGCTACTAAAGATAGAATCTGTTTTATTGAATGGTGTTGTGAAATGCAATGTGAAAATGAGTGAAACTTATTGCCAAGATTTTGGTTGCACAAAGCATATGACAAAATTGCAAGGACTTACAGACTCTTTGATGCCCAATGAGTGTGAGTCTGTGTTTTGCAGGTGCTGGAAATGGCAAAATTCATATTGATAAAAGTAACATATGCATTCTACATTCAATCACAGAAATGATAAATATTTTGTTAGCAAAAACTTCCCAAACTTTGATACTGTTGCTATCTCTAACATTACCCATGAAATAGGAGAACAGGGATGCCCAGAGCAAACCTAAGGCCCAGGGCAACTTCCCTCCTCTCCCAATTCATTAACAGAATTCATTTCTCCATACATCAGAAGCAACTTATTGTGTTTAATTTGGATTAGAGATGAAAGGATTTATTATTTCTTTTGAACGAAAAAGAAATAGGGTTCTCAATTAAGTTGCCCCAGCTACCCCCTCTTGTTGTCACTAATAGATGTGTGTGTTTGCAGTTCCCTACTTGTTCGGACAAACCTAAATGAAGTGAATTTCAAGAATTTTCTGTTAAATAATCTTGAGGCAATGAATAAGAGCAGGACATGAAGAAATTCTATTACACAGGGTAATTCTTAGATTCGCTCACACCTAACAAATGCTATTTCAGTGTGCCTTGCACATAGAAGAGGGAGAGTTGTGAGAGGAGAAAGTGGACCTAGCAACATCCCCAGGCATTTTCAGAGCTATAATATCCAGAATTGCTAGCACATTAGGCAGATTTGAACAAGCAAAGACATGCACTCTAATTCAGGTTCTCACAGCATTTTGCATCTGAACCATCTTCAGGAGCTGCACACGAGCAACTTGAGTACAAACCCGGCCCGCTCTGAGGGGTGGGGATAAGACTCCTAGAACTGGGGAGTGCCAATAAGAATGTGCATTTCGAAACATAGCATGTAATTTGAAAGAGAAATTGCAAAAATATGACTGACTATTACATGTAGTTCAAGTATCATTACCTTTTATTTGGAAACTTTTGTTGTCGATGTATGACAGTGTGAAATATGACCCTAAAACTAATTAGATATTTAGAACTAATATTTGATTTGGGTACTAGTATAATAATCTCTTGAAGGACTGATAACATAATTGCTTTGCTACGATGTAATTGCAAATTTAACTTGCAGCTAATACTAGCATAATAATATAATTGTAAAACATAAAATTGTAATATTGAATTTGTTTGATGATGATAGCAATCGTTTTCTTTTTTTATTTAATTTAAAGCTAAAAAAATCTTATTCTTAAAAATCATTACTTTCTGCTCTAATTTCCGACAAGTTCATTATATATTTCTAATTTCAAATCAAGAATCACTATTATTCACAATAGTTTAAGACATCATATAAAGAAGATGAAGCCCTTTGCATTCCTCTTCTTAACAAGACTAACAAATGTCATGATCGACCATAAAATATCGTAAAAGGGGTTTGCACATTGGTATCTCTTATTCAGCTTCAGAATGAGGGAAAATGGTCACAAATATATGTGCTGCCAAACATTACCCTTTTTGGAATTGTCTGTACTTCATTTTTATATCAATCTCTCTGTGAGAGAGACTGCTCTCTGTTTCCTCCGTTTTGCTACAATTTGGAGATTATTACAGTCCCAGTGAAAATTCAATTATTAAATTGTTAATTTTTTGTAATGAAAATTACAAAATAAATTTTCATAAGTATTGTTTGAATTACAAAAGCTTAAAGTTAAAAAGAAAAATATGTGGATACATGGCAGTCCACAGAACACAAACAGTAAAATACGACCCTTGTAGTGAGAGATATGGTAAATTGCCTATTTAAATCAATGGACAAATCATTTCACAGTGTGGATCATTAGATTGCATTATACACCTAGCCATTCAATCTATGTGCCGGGTCGATTCTGATCCGCCTTTTCTCTCTCCCTCTCTCTCTCTCTCTCTCTCTCCCTCTCTCTCTCTCCCTCTCCCTCTCTCTCTCTCTCTCTCCCCCCCCCAGCTGCCTTTGCTCCACTACTTGCACTTTCGGTGTGCTCTTGAGCAGATGGCTGGCTCGTAAGTGCAGAATGCCTGCGGGAGCAGGTCTGCTCTAATTCAACTTGTATCAGTACCAATCAATGCTTTGTTCTCAAATGGCAAAGCACCCACTCCAAGAGACATTTTGAATTCTACATCTTGACTGGGAGAAATTCATGAAATGCACTAAAGAGAGAAATAACAGGTCCACTGAGAATGGGGTTCAAAATAATGAAGAAGCTTAACATGGAAAGAAGGGAGTACCAGAGTACAAATGGATCAACATTATAGAAATTATGGTGCAAACAAGAAGGGGAAGAATCTAACATGGACACACCAAATACGCATGAAGATAACGTAGACCCAACAGAACTCATCCATACGGAAGAGCTGAAAGTAGTATTAAATTATAAATTGCTAGAAGTAATAAATGAAATATAGACAAAGAAAAAAAACATAACTGAATGGCAAACTGGAATAGTGATGAATATTCACAAAAAATGACAAAGAAATTGTGTAATCACTGAAGAATAACTATCCAGTGTACAAGATATATGCAGGTATACTGAACAGAGTGAGATAATGGGGAGAGGCAGGCAATGCGAATTTAAGAAGAGCAAAGGGACAGTTGAAGCATATACACAACTGACCAGATATTTAAAAGAAGAAATGAACAGAACATCAGTATTGTTTGTAGATTATGAAAAAGGCGCATGACAGGCATTATAAATAGGAGAGCTGCTATAAGATATCCTTATGGAAAAAAACTTTGAAGAATACACATAAGAGCAGTTAGAAGCCTATACGAAAAATCAAATGTTAAAATAAAAGATTCAAAGAAGCACTAGTGCAGTGATATCCACTAATGTGGGCCTGAGACAAGTTGCCCCTTTATCATCACTACTGTTCAATGTATATATATGAAGTACATGATGAAGACAAGGAAGATAGAAGTAAAAGGAGGCAATTGCCATGGAGGCAGTCAGAAAAATGACTATATTTTATGAAGGTGACAAAGTAATAGTGTTGACTCAGAGGATGAACTTCAAATGGCAACACACTAGCTGAACAACATTGTAACACAAATATGGACTGAAAATATCTACAATGAAAAATAAAGCAACAGTCTTTAATGATAAGGGCTATACAAGGACAAAAATAGTGATCGACAACAAGTCTTATTCATCTGAGTTTTGAAGGTTGCAACACTTCTTGCCTTCCAATTAGGCTAATGGTATTATTTCATTCCACACTTTCTCCCTCTATGATGAAGTCGGATCTATGGTTGGTCCTACTTCATCGCAACCTCTCCTACACTTTTTTTGTGAATGACGTCAGCTTGTTATCGGATGTCATAATGAGAGAACATAAAGACTATATTGCTATTTTGTAGTTAGCTTGCATGTAGTATTTCATTTCATTCTCTCCTGTTTTCCAGGCCAACAACTTGAAACTATCCTGATATTCATGCCACCGCAGCCCCCTTGGCATTTTAGAACGTTCCACTGTTTTTCAACATTGTTTTATATCTCTTTTGTAATACCTGTCTAAGAGGGAACCTAAGTTCATTCAGAAACTTTCAGTCTGACAGGTTTCCATCTTATAGAGGGTTATCAAAAAAACACCATATAATTAAAGTACAGAATTTTTTGTATAATTTGTGAGAAATAAAGTATTGAAATAAAGGCATAATTTATCAATGAAATATTTGCAAGAAATAAAAATTAACAGCAAACAGAGAATTATAGGACATGGACAAAATATAGGACACAAGACAGTCTTCCTTGTCATCAGAAGGAAGTGATGAAAGTCGAGAATTGAACAAGAGGCGGACTGTCTAATATTAAGGATTCAGAATGACAGCAACAAAGTCATCACACTTGTTCTGACTTTGAAAAAATCACACCAAGAAGTGAGATATGTCACAGCAAAGCTGATGCCACGTTTGCTGAAGATTCGTTGACAATCAGGCACAAGAGAAGAAACTCGTCACCCACTTTAATTTTGTCTCAGGATGTGACCCTTCACACTGTCATTCAAAGGATTAATGGCAGGAAATTTCTTTCTACCCAGGTAATAATCACCTTTACATTCTCTAAAACCAATCCTGTTTCCAGGTTACAGAGGTCATTTCATGTATAAATTGTTCCATTCTGAGATTTCTTGTCTCAGATAGCAGGTTTCCATCTTTGACAGACTCTACGGTTAATAAAATAACAAAGCAAAGTGGCTCACTGCATAGAGAAGCTGGATTCGGGATGTCTGGCTTCAATCCCCGTGCCAACTTCCTGATCAGGGTTTTCGTGGTTTCCCCTCAGTCACAAGGTGATGCTAGGATGTTCCAAAATTCATGAACACCCCCCCTCCTTACCATCATCCTAGTCCTTTCACCACTTATCACCCTACAATAATAGTAATAATATTAATATTATAATAATACCTTCATATCCCCATCCCTCCTGATTGAATATTCAAGGCTAACAACCTTGTTTATTAATTCAAGGGATGCACCGAAAGGCTGATCCATAATTCCACACGGTGATCTCCAGATTGAAAATAACAGGCGCTCTGAGAAATGTGTTGCAAAGGTCAGTAGTGGCCCATACAACTAAAATAATTATTATTATTATATATTATTATTATTATTATTATATTATCGATCATCATCATCATCATCATCAATTATTATTCATTTATTATAGTGCACAGTGCATGGGACATACATACTTCCATGAGGTCATTAGCAATCTTACACATCTACAAAACAAACAGTCTTGAAAGTTTACACAAAAATATCCATGTGAAATATTTTGTATTTTATGACTGCATAGTTTGTTGCCAAGAATTGTTAATAATCTTCGACGTTCAGTGGTTGGATGGATTCTCTGAGATGGTAAACCGTTTAATGAATTATATATAAAAAAGGGCCATGTTGCACCTGAATTACTTCACATATGCTTGGAATTTTTGTGGTGGTTTCATATTGCATCACATCACTGCTTTGTCTTTGGAAGTTCAATTAGAGAGGAATTGTATGAAAAGTTTTGATACAAAGATTACATCAAGTAACAAGGAAAAAATGCAGATCCCAAACTTTTCAAATTCCATAGGCTATATTGTTCTTTTCTCAGAATCCTTCCAAGATTGTCAAAGACATCCTGTGTTGGTAAAGCCTCCTTAATAATCATATCCCAAGTCTTAACTATTTGAGGAAGGTTACAAAAGGTATATCAAATTCATAATTTTCAAAAATTCAACTACAGATTGCAGCACATATTTCATGGATGCCAAAATCTAAGTACAATATTTTTCACAAAAACTCCCAAATTTTACTCTTAGAGGTCTCAAAGTTCTTGTTTGAAAGAACACATCAAATCTACTACATGTTTCTCTGCAAAAAAGCTGTAGGAGAAAATGTAGTTAATATACCATGATGAAATTAACACTTCCTAGAAATTGTTTAGATAATACCTCTAAAAGATAGAGAGATTACTAAAAACCATCTTGTTAGTTATTTTGTCAATTATATACTACCATCCAACTTTTTCAATTTCTCAAAATTTTACAAAATAAATCGTTATAACATTGGAATAAAATGTGAAATAACGTAAAACACAAGTTGAAATACCAATTTAATACAATAACAATTTTAGCAACAGTAAGGTTAAGGCTCTTCTGTAAAACTTGTCCTGATGGATTTGGTACCTTTTGGAAACAAGCATTTACGATTCTTAAGTTTACTTTAAAAGTTGTTAAAATATGTATTTTGTTTCTGATATCTCAGAGAAACCTTAACACATTAAGACTCCTTTCATATCCTAGCCGAGAAACACTATGTTAAGTAAAGCAAGGTATGGTAAGGGATCTAAATAACTTAGATGAAATTTGTTTTGTCCTGGTAAAACAGACTGATAATGGAACGGATGAAAATCAGACTTCAAAAGTCCTTTTAAGAGTTCTAATATGATTCTAGAGATCGATGTTTTCTTTAGTTGCATCAACAATGCTGCTAATGATACAACGTAATGCAATGCTACAATCCATTTCAATGATGCTGAATTTTACTCCTTTGAAAATTAAATAAAGGAAAGCAGCAGTGTTTAGGAATACAGTATGAGTGACATTTTAAAATTTCTGAGAAAAAATGTATTTTAGCCATTTTTCAGTTGTAATTTATTTTTGTGGCTTTAATTATGAAACAAATCACCATGACTTTACAGTGATATTGACTTAAAGAAATTTCTTTGAATTTATAAAATGTCTCATACATTTTCCTTATCCATTTGCCTTCAAAAGCTGTTAACTTACACATTTGGAGTAGATTAAATGGCTTGTAATTACATCCAATTTAACAACTCTTCCTGGAGTAAAGAAAATGGTTCATTGTATCTAGTATAATAAAGGTAAGGTCAATGAAATACCATTTATCACACAGGCATAAACTTAGAAAATGTGTGAAAATATTAAATAGGATCTTATCCGATGGATAAGAAAACTTTTTACCATTGTTTATCAATTTTTCTAATGCACCCATGAATTATCAACTAATTTGTACACAATGTTACTTTTTAGTAAAGATACATAATTAATTGACAGTCAGCACCCTAATAGTCTTCAAAAACATCTTGGCTACTTGCAATAACTGAAAAAGATTATGGAATAATACAAGAAGACAATTCTATAAAAACAATTTTATTAAGAAATCTGATAAATATATTCACAACCATTTAATCCTTCGATGTCTTCTCTTTCTTATGCTTACTAAGTTTCTCGTATTTAGACTTGCTGGAATACCACAACAAGAATGGAATAAGAAGTGAAGGCAATGTCATAACAGCAAAAGCCATCCAATCCAGCTGCAAAGAAATTAAAAATTAGGAAAGAACAATGATACATAAATGATAATTAAAAAGTAGGATTTGAAAATTACCACATGAGGAGAGAACTTCTTATCGTAATCTCTGAAAGCAATAATGAGACCTTCGCCAGGTTCACTGGTAACTGCAAGCTGAAGCTGTAGAGAAAACAATAAAAAAACCCATAAAGGTCACTTTCAATTTTAATCTATAAGATAAAATTAAGAGGGCATGTACAGAAAGTAATTACCTCTTTAACCTCCTCCGATGGCCTGTAATTGATCTCTGCAGCAGTAAAATTAAAATACCCGTACTTCCGAGGTCTCACGACAACAACATGGGATACGTTAGTGCCAGGGGCAATACGATCTAATTTCATATTCAGCTGACCACCAACAACGGCGAACGCATCTGGATGGAAACTGTTGTCTGTCAACTGAACGCCCAAGGCGGCACTATTTCCCACATTATAAAGAGTATACTAAAATGAAGGAAATTAAAGAGTTCAATCACGAGGCAGTAAATACGTTATTATAATTTTAAAAATGGGGACACACTTACTTTTACAATAATATCTTTATCTTCAACCAAGTACTTGTTCAAAATCTGTTTCGATACAAGTAACCGTGCTCCCGTTTCTTCCTCATCGTTTCCAGAAACGAATGCAAGAACTGCAAGAAATACTAACAATAAATTCATAATTGAGTAAACACTAAAAACTGATCAACGAAGAAATCCAAAATCATTCGCGTCTGAGACAACAACCACGCTTCACGGCAGTACTGGAGTCAGGACCATTCACGGCATGAAACGATAGGAAGACACATCACCAATGTTCGATAGAGTGGGGGAATCTTGTTTCATGCCAGCTGATGCCAACTCACCAGCAACGTTGCGTGCTCTCTGAGCGCGGATTATTCAACTTGCAAATACTTTTGTTCGTATAAATTGGTCATTCGTGAAAGAAAAGAAAAATCGTTATTTCTCTAACATTAACACAAGGAACAAATAGCAAAATCAATTTTGAATTAGCGGTGTTATAACAACACACACTTTCTCGAACAGTTTGTAAAGACAGCGCTATGGCAAAGGGCACTTAATTCCCTTTAATCAACGCCCTCTAGAGGGAGAACAACAAGTGCCCCCCCCCACAAAAAATAGTTTTTGGTAGTGTATAGGAATATATGAGGGGACTTTCCAATAATCTGCACCTTTGCAATTAAATCGCTGTCGTCGCCCTCCAAATTGATTGGGAATTGGTGACATCCACGATAAAATGAGACCATTTTGGACGATCTATTATGTTTTTCCAAGGTTCCCTCATACCGGAACATAAATTTCCAGTAACGCTGAAAGTTGGGTTCCAGTGTGAATCTATTTTCACTTTTTGAAACTGTTTTAAAAAGTGATGTTTTGGAGTATTGCAAATTTTTACGAAATAACTTTGGGGGCCATCTTTTATATTTTGGGAGGTTTCCACTCTTCTGCGAACTTCAATTATTCATACCTTTCCGTTTCATTTGGTCGAGGAGTCACTGCAATATCCAGACTGAGGCGTTTATAAAAGGATTTCTTAATTTAAAAAAAAAAAAACTTAAAATTATGAATTTGCAGTTTCATTTCCAGATGAACATGTGCAGGAACAAGCGGGGAGTACATGAGGGATATATGTGGGGCACAATTTTGAACTAAGCAGACGCAGACCTGATATCAAGTTAGTCAGATTCTAAAAAAGTGTTGGGAGTTTGTATTGCTCTGAGAATAATTCAGAAATCGCACTTCTTTTTAACTCTCTCTCTCTCTCTTATTTAGGCGTTGAGTGGAAATCGGAGTCTTCAGTGCGGGCAGGTGGTTTTATAAGCGAATTCGCTGGCCTGCGCACAATGCGCATGCGTAAACTATGTACCGCTATGTACCATGGAGCTATATTCACAGCCTCATGGTATGGACACAGCGGACACGCTCTTCTACTGCAGGGCATTTTCACCGAATACGCTGCGAAGCGAGACAGCATCTGGACGTGCCTACCCTGACACTGAGAGGCTCTGCTGAGAGGTGCAAACGGGAAGAGACGAGACATCGCATGGCTGTTATAAAAGGTTTGAAATTGACATTGGTTCCTCCTCGAAATGTCCATTGTACGTTTCCAGATGAATAATACTTACACCAATGGCGGGTCCAGGGGGGAGGGGCCATACCCCCCAAAAGGCCCAGTTCATTCGTTACCTTCTTTTATTTGGCAAAATTGATTTACACATTTATTAATATATTTTAGAGTTATGTAATTATTTAAAAAAATAATATTGTACAGTATCATGTACGCACTACAAAAATAATGTACAGTATACTAATAATAAATGTTCATTATTTAACAATAATCGACGATGATCACCGGTTTAGGCAGCCCAGGGCATTAGTTGATGTCACTGCTGTGCCTCTGACGGGTTCGGATCCCGGCGGTGGCAGATAATAGACACTAGCTCCACAGCTAGGTCGAATTCAGTCATCTGTCTGGGAGTCTGTGGGTTCAAGCGGCTGGCTGTTCAGATCGGTGTTTTCCGTGGTTTCTACGATCGACACCGGGCGAATGCCTGAGCAAAACCTTAACAAAAGGGACACGCCGTACGCGATCTTTCTTTTCCTTGTTCTTTCATTACCGCTTCCTCACACACACACATGCAGAGGCGTGATTTAGGAAGGGGGGGGGACATGATTTACTTTTTCCTATACTTTGAGAAGAAATTTATAAGCGAATAATTATGTGAGAAACATTTTTATTAAGCTGCTCTAATAACATATATAAATAAATTGGTGAACGTTAGTTCAATATTATAAACCACTCAGGATAATGGTCAGTGGTACAGTGAATATCTCTTATCAATAAATCCTCTTTCAATTATATGTTGCTTTTAAACATTAGTCACAGCATTTAAACTGTTTCATGCCTAATATCATGAGTCATAACACTCAAATTAACTCACAAAAAGAAAGAGTATTTCTCATTTATTATACAAATATGATACATGTCACTCAAATTTCAAAACATAAAACAAAATCCAAGCAGCTACAATATAATATCATATTTATACACGTATATTATATTTATAAGTTATGCACCAAATACATTATGCGAGCAATATAGATTATTTAGAAGTAAATTGTTTAATACAAACATACTGTTGTTTGTACGTTTCTATTAAAATTAATATTATTTAAACAAATAATTTATATTAATTGTTTACAACTGTAATTTTAATTTTTTTAAAAATCCTCAAATTTGCCCCCCAATAAAAGATCCAAAATCATGCTTGCACTTACACGCACCACATTAACAGACATGTTGGCAGACCAGTCAGGAACTTCAGGCTTGTCCCAGCTGGGAGGGTGCACTGCAAAAGACATGGTTGGAGAAAATCATGCAAGCTGTCGTGTGGGACGGCGCTGGAGCTCATGGGGAGGGACCCCCCCCCCCACACACACACACAATAAAATATGCACTACACTTACAGGACTAATGACCTTAGCAATTGGCACATCTGGAAATTTTTATCAATCAATATGTATTAATTGCATCACTGAACATGCTCTATGAGAGCTTAAGTAATATTTAATTGTTGGAAATCCCAAATGTCATTTTTGTTAAAACACTAATGAGTAAGGAAATCGTGTATGAATAGATGGTGTTGCTCTGTGTTGAGACCTCAGAGTCCAAGGGGCATCAAAAATTATTAAAGGCAATGGCAAATTTGTTAAAAAAATTTATAAAAATATTCAAGTTTATAACTAGTTTATTTTATTTATTTATGATTCTCATCAACTTTTAAATTTAAAATTTGAGTACCATTATTTGAAAACATGTTTAATTATTTAATTAATTTTGAATAAAAATGTTAAAATCTCCAATCTCAAAAATGTTATTGTTGACAGTAAAAAGTGGTCTCAAAAATATTTTACCTTGGAGCCTCAAAAATGGCAAATTCACCACTTCGTATAACCTACCACCTGTAGTCCAGATTTCGACATTGATAACTTCTTCCTGAATTCCTCCTTCCATCTTTTCGTAAACCTTTCGGGTTTCTGGAAATTCCTGTCCGGTTAGGACTTACGAATGAAACAAAGACACTTCGCTCACATAGCATACTATGAATATTCCTAAGAACATTCTAATGGAACTTTCTGATTTGAACAGTTCAGAATGTAAATTCAAATCCAATGAAATACCTTGTTATGGATCAATTATGACACTGGACAAATTAATACTCTTCCAGCTGGGACATTTAACTCTCTAAGAAGGGACCCCACATCAATTCACACCTAGATGATAATAATTCCTCAAAGGCTGAATAGTAAGATGTTAAGGACATCCTGATTTTTTGGTAATCCGTCTACATACGTCAATACTCTTTTAATATGTCAAGAATATCAATATTAAGATAGAGCACTAAAATACATTTTTGAAATTCAAATCCTAGTTTTTAAATGTGGCAAATACAACACCCAACTCATTATCAGGAGCTAACATGTACATCTATTACTTTAAAACAAAATAAAATAAAAATTGGTGTAAATAAATTTCCATTTTTCTTATAGAAGGATGTGAAAATGTACTAAATAAAAATTAATGTATATTAAAGTAATATAATATTTATTTTTACACAAAAACTACATGCATTAAAAAACTATGCTTTTAAAACAAACATAATAATTAAAATAAAATCACAGAGTAACTTTAAACAATTAATCTTCAATTAAGGCAAAGCTATGACCTCCACCAGCACTAACAAGAACTGCTTTATAATGTTCATCAATTTTCACATGTGTTGGCTCAGTCACATCCATTTCTGTACCAATTCCACAATTTCCATGCTCATTCCAACCCCAGCTAACAATTTCTCCAGAATCTGTAAATAAAGCAAAGACGGCTAACTAATTATTACAAATTATTATAACGGTATTGAAAAGAAAATAATTATTTATATTACACATTGGTGCACACTTGTTATGAAATTATCTCTATTTCTGTACATTTCACAAATATAATGAAGGGAATTATGAAAGTGATTATACCCAATAAAGCAATATTGTGTTCTGATCCAACTGCCAACTGTTTTACTCGGTGAATATTGGCCATCTTATGTGGTTGCCAATTAACTGATCTTTCATATCCACAGCATCCGAGCTGTCCATAAGTATTTCTCCCCCAATTATATATATCTCCGTTTCCTATAAAAAATTTTAATAAAAAGGAAAATTTCTCATTTTATAAATGCACAACTGAAAGTGTGAGAATTATTACTCACCAGTGACCAAGGCTGTATGGGTCCAACCACACACAATACTGCATTCAGAAGGCAGCTGTTCATTTCCAAAGAGATGTATTTCAGCTGGTTTGAAAACAGATGGATGTAATGTAGGATCTAGGCCTAATTGACCATGTTTATTATCACCCCAAGCATACATACGACCTTCATCTGTTATTACTACTGTGTGATATTGTCCACATGCAACAGTAGTGACATTACTTACATCAGGAACTGTAAAACAAATAGGGATATTATTTATTATGTCAAAGCTTGAATCAGAGTACATAGGTAAATGTGTTTACTGATGTGAGGTCTTGTTTCTTCAAAAAGAGGGCCACCATCATCTCCCATTAGGCCTAATTGTCCCTTTCGGCCATTCCCACAAACTAATATGTTTCCATTTTCAGTGACAATTGCTGTATGCCTTAACCCAGTTGCTAATGTCTTTACTGGTGGCAAAGAAAGTCTTAGAGGGGTTGAGGATAAAAATATCTAAAACCAAGAAAGAATTAACTTAAGAGAGACATCAAAATCTGGTATAATTTGAATAAAAGAACTGATGTAAAAGGTGTGAATACTTCTCTCCTCTCTAGTCCAAGTTGACCAAATGAATTTGAACCCCAAACGAGTAATTCTTTGCCTGATGTCACAGCATAACTTGATTCCCATCCACAGCATATATGAGAAATTTTCAAGTCTTCCACACACGTCATGCATTTCAGAGACAACGAAGCAGAACTAACTGGCAAACCCAGTTGTCCTTTACTATTCCAGCCACAAGAGAACATTCTTCCATCTTTATCAAGAACTAAAGTGTGACCACCTCCACACTTCACATCAACAACACGCGTAAGATTCAATCTCTCGTCCTCATCAGATATACTTGTAGGAAATGTACATTGTTCTGATATTCCGCCATGACCAAGCTGGCTGTATGAATTTGCTCCCTATAAAAGTTCATAAATGAAGTTACTGCACAGAACACAAAATAAATGGCAATTTAAAATAAATTCTCAATTGAAATAAAAAAAGAACAATAGTTAAATCTTGAAGTTTAATTTAAAAGAATAATTCTCACCCATGACAACAGTTTCATCCTTATTATTTAACTGACTTTTCTAATTCATAGACACAATAAAGCTTTTACAGTTGAAACAAAAGCATATCATGGACCCTACTCAAATGCACCAAGATGAATGATTTGCCATTATGATATTCATAATAAAAATATTGGCAGGTAATCCCTTATATTTGAGCTGTCACTAAATGCAACTTTCCTTGTCTTTTTTGTAAAGTTGTTTTTCGTTTGTTTTACTTTGTAGTAATTTGATTATTGCACTTAAAATTGGAAAAAACAATGCAACAAAGAATTCATAAACTTGTTAGCAAACTTTAGCAGTGGATTATCTTTTTCTTTAGAGAATGCGATTCGACGAAAAACTTCAAAAGCAAGAGAGAATTTCTGGCATGCCTAGGCGCATTTCAAATCATATTTCACGATACTACCCCACTCTTCAAACAGCTTCAAATAAGCCTTATGTAATCATAGGACTCAAAAATAAAAATCACATTTATTACGAATAAAGTTCTGATAAAGTAGACTTTTCAAAGTGTGGTGCCGAAAACTAAAAATAGGTTAAAGGAAGCTATGTCTTTTAAACGTCAAGGGCTTTACTAATGTTACGTCGACGATTGTAGAAAAAAACACACAAGACATGTGAATAGTCTGTTTCTTTTCTGTACCAGCGAAAAATGAAGATATAATCGTGTAAAACAGGCTTATCACTCTTTGGAAGCTGGGGTTGGGCTGGGGTGGGGATTCTAGCTTAACAGTGTTGGATATATACTCTTTGGTTGGAACCAGTTGGAACTGGCATGTGTTGTTCTCGGTAACGATTAATTGGGATCCTGCCCGTCAGGAGGCCCTGCAGTCGCAGAGTTAGGAAGAGAAAGCGAATTCGAAGGACACGAATGCGACCGACAATAAACGAGTGTCACCGAAGACATCGAAGTCCGCGGAGGACAAAGATGTTTTGAGGGACTGCAGTCTTTCTTTTGCTGTTGGGTTCTTCACGGTCTGTGACGTCGGAGAACACTTGCAATTTTTTTGGTCCTGTTAAGAGGTAAGACTTAGGTGTTATTATAAATCATTAATGTTATTATTAACCCATTATCATTAAAGCGTAATACATGAAAATTTATTATATAGTGCAGAGCAAGATGTCTTCTGTTTGTTTCCAGATGTCTACCTGTTGTTTGCCACGTTAGCTTCAAATCCACCGAGAAACCAATGAAAGGAATCTCGTTCCACAGATTCCCTTCCGAAATAACAAGGCCTTTTGTCCTGCAAAAATGGAGGGAATTTGCAGGGATCCCAGATGGCGAATGAATTCCGTGACAGGCGTATATGCAGTGCCCAATTCAGGGCTGAGGATTTGCTTTGCTGTTGCCTCCAAAAGGAGACTGCGATATGATGCAGTTCCATGTTTACGTGATTATATTTTCATTTAATCTTTTAAAAATACAGAAAATCACAGGTTACGAAATGAAAAAATTGTAGTCTTTAGGATGTACTGCAAATTGCTGCCAATTATATTCGTGATTTTGAACCATGTACATTTGGTTTGAATTATTTCACCGAGATATTTAAATGTTGATTTATTTTATAGGAGATTCTGCAAGATTGGCTACAGCAATGGAATCCATTACATTAGTCTCACAAATATTAGGTAACCTTATTTTAAGTGAGATTTATGTTTTGTATATTTTTTTAACTGAAAATTAATTTTTTATCACTGTGCAACAGCTCTTGCAGATCCGCCCGTCTCGGAAGGTGAGGAAGAGATAGTGGCATCCAGCACATCAGGAAATGGGCCACTTCTCCCTCACCTGAAGTCGCAACGCCATCTGGGAAATGGCAAGTGCATGATCCTCAGACAGAACCATCAACCCCAAGCTCTCAGTCTCGCTTACAAAGTGGTGGGATTCTTAAATCCATTGGAGGGTTGATCCGGAGTTTAGGGTGGCACCGGTTCCTTTGGTTCACCGATTCTCGTGATTCACAAGAAGAATCAGTTCGCTAGCACTTCACACCGCTCCGGCGGCAACTGCGCAATTTGAATTGTGGAGGCTTTCTTAAAAAGTGCTTTCTTTTAAAAGTGAATTGGTAATTATGCGTTGGATAGACTCAAGGATGTTTATAGTGAACGGGAGGGCCAAAGGCCCGACCCTCGCCGTGACTTGTATCCGGCCGAGCGAAGCGGGAAAATTTGCCTTTGAAGCTAAATTTTCATTACAATGTGGCACGGACAAAGAGTATGAATTAAAAGCAAAAGTATTCTCTAGTGATTGAAGTGAACTGCGCAACTATAATCTTGTGAATCACGAGAAATGGTGAACCGAATCATTAACCAAAGGACCGGTGCTACCCTTAACTCCGGATTTACCCATTGGTGCAACTTGTGATCTCACCCCTCAATATACTGTCTCACCCCTCGTGAGCGTCTGATGTATCGTGACCTTCAGGAGCGCAAATCAAACATCTGCCAGAGCGTGTGAAGTTCTTTCAGGACAAAGTACTGTCTATGCGCATGAAAACGAAGGAATGGAACAGCCTTGCAGATGAAATTGGGGAACATATTTCACATCTGTTTTATGGACTCCATAAGGCTCAGCTCAGCAACAAATCAAAATCTCCTTTTGGTCATAGATGGTCTACAGAAGTTAAAGTAATTTGCTTAGCCCTTCGTAACTAGTCTTCAGGCACATAAACGCCTCAGGAAGTTCATGTTACTTCCTTCTCCTGATACTCTTCTCCAACTTTCCAATAACATTCCTTTTCATGTTGGCCTAGATGATGTTTTGCTTCAGCATTTAGAGGATCAATTAAAATGTATGACTCCAAATTCAAAAATTTGTTCTCTTTTTTTGATGAAATGTCAATTGAGAAGAAAGTAACACTTAGTCCGTCCAGAAATTATATATTTGGCTATGAAGACTTAGGTTCCCAATTTAGGTGTCAGTATACAATGCTTAGGTTTTTATGGTTCGTGGACTCATTGACAATTGGAAGCAACCTGTAGCATACCATTTGTCTCATGGTACAATTTCAATCACAGATTTAGAAATGATAATTATGGATGCCACTGGAGCTTTACAAAGAATTGGTTTGAATATTGTGGCAATTGTGAGTGACCGGGCATCAACTAACATTCGCTGCTTGAAAATTTTGGCCTTAAAAACCTGCAATTGTGATAGACCAATTTTAAAAATTAATAATTGTGAAATTATTGTAATTGTTGACCCTTCTCATGTTCTCAAAGCAACAAGAAATGCTCTTTTGAACAACAAAATTAATTTTAAAACAAATAGTAGAGAAGTTAAAGAAACTAGTTGGCAATTTTTAGTGGACTTTTTTGAATTGGGGGAAAAAAATAAATAATAAGAACATGGGGAATATCACAAATGAACATATTTATCCCAAAAGGAGAATGAAAGTGAAGTTAGCTGCTCAGGTTTTGAGTTTAACTGTTGCTAATGCACTTTATAAATGTGGTGTGGAAGGGGCCAAGTATTTGGTTGAATTTATTAATGACATCACTTGTGTCTTTGATTCTCTTAATGGTTAGAAATTTCATTACACTCACTTTTATAGAAGACCACTGACTAACATCTCAAAACTTAGAATTTTGGCAGAGTATGAAAAGGAAACTGAATTCATGGCAGTTTGTTGATGGAGATGGCAAGTCTGCTTGCACTAAGGTGAAGGAGGCATGATGTCGAAATATCGGCGCTGTTTCCTCATGGTGAAGAATGCTCAGAGCCTTGGGAGTGACATCGTTGGCAACTCAACTAAGATCCTCTTGAGAATCTCTTCAGTGTTGTGAGGCAGTGTGGTATTCGCAGCAACCACCCTACGATTCTGCATTTTAATTCTGTTTTGACATCATGTTTTTTGAATGTGATGATTGGTGCCAATGGTAAATTGAACTGCGATAAAGATGATGATGCAGATGTTTTGTCTAATTTGCATGAATTTGTGAGCAAGATTGGGAGTGTAGGAGCAACACTCTCATGTCTGTGATGTTGACAATTCACCTTCTTGAAGGGGGAGAGGAAGTGAAGACATGTGCCTGGATCACCACAACGCCTTTAGACCCCATAGACGATCCTTTAATATCTGATGAGGCAGCAACGAATACCAGTAAAAGTCTTAACAAAATTCCTGATCTGATCTTGTTTTGTGTCCTTTATCTATTGCCACCATACTCCTCCATGTGAGGGAAGTAATGTTGTGTGTGTATGATCCAAACCAAAGGATATTCTTATAAAATCATTCTGGGAGATATCTGTGAAAATTTTCATATTTCTAGAAATCAAAGGACGCACTTCTTGAGGAACTTAAACATTTTTGTCAAAATTCATATTTTCAATTGTTTGGTTGTAAAGAGCATTGCTCTGAGATACAAAATTTAATAAAACTGTTGCTGAGTAAGCATGCGATAAATGAGTTCTGTGTAAGGGTCAGAAATTCTTTGAAAAGAAGTAGGTTTCAGTAAATTAGGTAGTTATGTAATATTTAATAGTTTTAGTTTTAACTATAGTTAAATTTGAAACCTACTGCTTTTAATTAATTGCTTTACTTAGAATATGTTTGACCCTGGAGCCTAATTTATTTGTTCTTTAGTTACAATTTGAACACCATGGTATTTATGCTGGTTTTATCAGAGAAATGTTGCATATTTTTTGTAAAAATGCAGAAAATGTTACATTTACAACAGAAATAAAAGTACACTAGGTTTTACTTCATTGTGTTCTGTTGCTTGAGATACCTAGTTTCTATCTGATGTTTGATCTGATTTTAAAAGAATGATAATAACAATAATAATGATAATAATAATATTATTATTAAGTCAGGATATGTATGTAATCATGCAATACACGATACAGATATTTCTAAAATTTAAATACAATACATAAATTAAGTTTAAAAATTCAATTCTCTTATTAAATACAAAATCATTGAAAGTTAATTAATTGTATACATGGAAGTGAAAGAAGACTTCAGTTAAAAATCAATAATAATAATAAAAAAATGAAGTTCTTCATAGATTCGTGCCCAGGTTGGGACCGTCCTTTTTATCCAAAAGCCAGTTTAGGGGGTTTGAAAACATGCAACAGAAAATGCAAAATTAATAGTACTAGTTTATATTGACGTGTTTATGATGCATGTATTCTTTTGTCCTGTAGAATGTGTGGTTTAACAGGAAAGCTTTCAGTTTATTTTTGAATGTGTGTATAAAGTTTATGATTTTAAATTCACATTGCAAATTAAGTTTATTATATAGTGTAATGTCTTCTAATGTCTTCTTTGAAAAGGCCTTTGACAAAGTTCTCTCGGAATAAGTTATAGAGTATTATGCGTAAATAGTGGATACCCTAACCACATCATAGAAACCATCAAAGCAGCTTATTTTTAAAACCACTAATCCAGACATATTGACCAAAGGAACAGGCGAACAACTAAACTGAATATTACAAACCTAAGGAGTCAAACAAGAGTTGCCCGATGTCTCCGACCCTTTAAATATATATATCCGATCATATTATTCAAGAAATGGCAAAGTAAACTACCACACATTTTTAAAATCAAGCAAATACAATTTTAAACACTACTCACTATTTGCCAGAGTGACCAGGCCATTTTTAGTACTATCAGAAAGACGACCTACAGAGGCTGCCCATTACCTCGAGTTAAACCAGGAAGAAAATTATAACTGGAAGAATATCAACGCTCTAAAACAAAAACAATGGCATTCCCCGGGGAAAAAACCATATCAGATGTTAAAGTAGTTGATAAACGAAAAAAGTATTGAACAAGTAAACAACTTTAATTATTATAGGATTTTAAACATCTCATACTGCGACACAAAGATTATAAACATAAAGATCCAAAAATTCCAGAAATTGTGGCGGCTAACTATACGCAGAGCACTAAAGACAAAAGACCAGACAAGACACCCAACTAAAATGTTTACAAAACTATGGCAGTCCCAATGCTAACTTTGCGATCGCGAAAACTGGACAATGCAATACGGTCGACAGAAGAAAGATCGGAAGCGAGAGAATAGAATTGCCTAGAGACCATTAGGCAGGATGTATACACAGAACTACTAGATTCATAGTAGAATGACGACATCAGAAGAGTGCAACTACATGATCTCAGCATACTGAAGAAGATCGACGTTCTTCCCCCCTAACGAGGAAGAATTGGATTTCGAACACCTAAACCAGAATGCCCACAGAAAGGAACGGCTTCCACAGAGCTATCCTCGGAATACCAAAAACCAAAGGGGAAAACGATCCAGAGGCAGACCCCACACAAGCCAGGGGAAAGTAGACTCTTGAGAGCGGAACGGGCCCACTAGGGCCACAAACCTTGATCGCTGATGATGATGATGATGTCTTCTATAAAGGTACTTTTTTGAACGGGTTTCACTGTGTGGAACATGCAGATTTTGTTTTTGACTAGTATCGTATTTATGAACTTCTCTGTTCAGAGTAACAGAATCCTTGTTTCCCATAAGTGGTTTCTTTGTGAAGATTAATATTTCAAATATGTATATGCATGAAATGCATGTATTGAGAAATACATTTGTAAAGGTTTCTGGGTAATTTTTAATGTATTTGCTGATGAACTTGGCAAATTTCCCCCTTAGAAACAATTTATTGTTTCAAAATTTGTCTGGTGCATTAATTTCATTTCTTTTGTGTATTGTTTCGATATATAGAAGTGGTAGCAAAGGCACTGGATATAAGGTTGCATTCTAGTGGTAGTTGCACTTTAAAAACACTGTACATCAGATAGATATTATTTTTCATCCTTTTGTAAGATGCAAAACAATGAGATGCTTATCACTTGCAGTAATAACTCAATATTAAATTTCATTAATAATTTAATTACTGCTGCCATTTAATTATAATTTATTAATATATTGTATAAATTCTATTTAATGATGAGCAAAATTACTTCAGTTCCACATACTGTCTGGATGCAAATTACATCTTGGCATTATCTTTGAGATTTTCTAGGAAAGAGAATGTTGGATCAAAATAAAGAGAAGAACACAGTAGTTTAAAAATGTTTTCAAAATTTACTTAAATGTCATTATTAGTTTCTTGGACTCGAATTCAATAAACAATGAAAATTGGAAATTATTAGTGCCACAATATTTCAATTTTAGTGATTTAAATTATCAAATACATTAAGATAATTTTGTGTAAAATAATTTGGAAAATATATGTGCAAATGAAGAATAGACTAATATACAAAACTAAAAAGGTACTTTCATTCCAAACACTTATCGTTTTAGATATTGATCATTTTTACTGTTTGTAAGATGACTAAGCTTCTGACATTCTAAAAATAATGGCGTATATGAAAAGATTATTCATTTTTCAAATTTGTACAGTGTATTAAACTTATTAATGCTTCTAAAGAATTGTGAATTTTACATTACTTTTCCATTAAAATGTTTTGTGAAATACTCTTATTAAAGAAGAATTTCAAAGATAGTATTGAAACTATGGCATAAATGTAACGTTAATTGCTATTGCTAAGAAGTGAAATAGAGGGCTGCCTTATTGCTTGCTTGAATTGTCATTGACAGTGAAGTTTGTTGGATGATAGTAATTAAATGATAAATTATTAAATATTAATTTGGAAATTAATACTGTCATGCTCAACTAGTTATTTTATTGCAATTCCATAAGTAAAGTCTTTGCATTGCTTGGAAGCACAATACAGTTAAACATAATTGAAATATCAATACTATAAATTTTTGATATCACGAAGTAGTTTTAATTCCCTTCAATAGTTTGTAATAGCAAGTGTATTTTTAATCACTTCAATATTGATTGATCGCAGAGATATCTCTCCAGAGGCGTTCCAGAACTAGTATTTTCGTTTATTATGTTGATTTATTGTTCAGATTTCATTGATGTAACTACATGATTGTTGTAAATTTGTGACAATTTGCCATTATTTCCAAAAGCAATATTTATCAAATTGTATTACTTGGAGGATTTGTATATCTCTTTTAGAAAATTATTGTGCTAGAGAATGCTTCCTATCACAGTGCGCATGTAAGTAACAGTTGAATATCAATTGCATTGTACTCCCGAAGAAACAATATAATACCAATATTCTTATTTCCGTAATTACAAAATGCAAAACAACAGAGATGGTGTGACTTATTTTCCAAAAAGGAAATAATTTTGTATTTTCTATGCTTGCAGTTGGAGAAATAGCCTACAAGAAAGTGGACAAAAATGCAACAGAAACAATGTTCCATTTAGGGCTGATGCATTTCACCATGAACTGATTGCTTTAGCTTCATCAAACAGGCCAGAGAAACAGTATGTATTTTCTGTGAATGATTTACTTACGTATAAATAATCTACAACCACAGATAGTGGCAGCAAATTTAATTATAAAATTGTTACTGATTAAACCTTTCATAACGGGTTAAAAGCCTACTAAATAAAGAAGCATGACATTGTTGAGAATGCCCAGAACAGTTATTGTGAAATAGTATATTTACATGTCAGTAAAATATTTAGAGGTACCGTGCAGACAATCTTATTAATGCTGCTGGACATAAGGTGTTGCGACTATCACCTTATCACTACCACTACAATCCTATAGAAATGGCCAAGAATGATTGCAAGAGATATTACAAAACTCATGTTGGAAGTCAATTTGATCTTTCTCATGTAAAACAAGTTTGGCATGATGCTCTTCATCAAGTTACAGCTGAGAAGTAAGTGACCGATAATCATATATATTACAGTTTGTCACTATTTCTAAAGAAAATCATTGAACTGTATATTGTGTTAAATGAGATCAATATTGCCTGACTCAGATGGGAAAACTGTCAAACATATGGAGAAAATTGCAGAAGACTGGAATGTAGAACCCATTATCATCAATTTAGGAGAAGACACTTCAAGTGATGAAGATAATGAAGATGACAATGAACCTCTTGCTATCCCATTATCAAGGCCATCAGAATAGGGTATTGAATATGGAAAATTGTATAGTAATTAACATTCCATCTTTCCATATTCATATGCATGTTTCCTTTGTACGTTTACAGAAAAACAAGAAGTGCACTGTATTTATGGGAAAATTACCAAAGAACATCCTATTGTTGAATAGTTAAATTATATTTTAATTAATGGTACGGTAAATTTTTTCTCTTATTACTTTTCACTTTATCTTCAATTGATCCACATTTGGTTGCATAAGGATGAAGCAGTTGGCTCTGACCATCTTTCAGAGTGTACCTTCAAGACTGGATAAAATATTGCTGCTTTTCTAGGGAAGTATATTCTTAAACTCCAATAATGACAAACCATGGTGCTTTAAGAGAGAATATATTCAATTAAAAAATAGGATACTAATTAACAGTTAACTAAACAGAACACTAATGAAATTTTGTCTTTTTGTTCCAGGAAACTTCCGCTGACTCAAGGAAACAACTAAATTTTATATATTGTAACGAATATTGCATCACCTGCTGGAATTCGCTGCGCGCGGATTGCATCTGCCGGCGCACCCCCCCCCCCTTTACCCCTAAGTGGATGGTTCCGGACTATTCGCGAGTCGCGTGGAAGTGCTGGCTCTGTCGAAACGAGAACTGGCCAGTTATAAATTCGCCGCTGCCGGCGGCCGCGAATTGTGTCTCGGGAGAGCAAATTGCGGAGCCGCGATTGTATGCGAAGACAGCCGAGTCGCTGTCAGTGAGAGTCGCATGGCGGGAAATTTCAAACTTAAATTTGAAACTTGTCATGACCACAAAACGTATGTGATGGAAAACTGAATGTATTAACAAAACATTAATATATTAATATTAATTAAATACTAACATTAATTATATAAATGTTAATATAGCAGTATTGGGTATATTATTTGCATTGGGTTTGGTCTACATCAGCAGCTACATACCAGTATTGGGTCTACATCACTTGATTGAAGCAGATAATCTTTGACGCGATTTTTTAAAGTGATATCTCCAATAGGCGTAGATCCACTATGTACATAAATTAATTAAGAAATAAATTAATTAAAATTAATTAACAAATAAATT
>BOPP01000011.1:3789571-3809313 GCA_017312745.1 Gryllus bimaculatus | reverse complement strand
AATTGTCATTCTTATATTCATGATTTTATTCTTTTGCCAATTTGAAAAGATTTAATTAATATTATTCACATTAATTATATTAACATTTATATAATTCATGTTAATATTTAATTAATATTATATATTAATATCGTTAATGAATTCAGGAAAATGATAACAATTTATAAAAACATACAATAATATAACTAATACTGCTAATTTATTGTCATTTTTATATTCATTACTTTATTCTTTTGCCCCAAAAAGATTTAATAATAGTGTTTAATCATAGTGTTTTTCATCAAATATGTTTTGTGGTCATAAGTCTACAAGTTTCAAATTTCCCGCCATGCGACTCACTGACAGCGGAAGTAAGCAGCCGTGCGGAAGTAAGTCAGTCGGAAGTAAGCAGCCGTGAGTCAGTTAGTGTATGTGATCAGTCAAGTAGTGAACGGTCAGTCCGTCAATGTGTCTGAAGTGGAAGCTCTGCTGTAAAGTGTGCATTGCGGTGAACTGTGGTGCAGTGGCTGAACAGTTGTTTGAAGTCTGCAGTGGAAGCTGACTTGTGAAGTAAACAGCAGTGCAGTGGACCCTGGTCTGCGCAGGGAATTGAGGAAAGCCAGTGGACTGTGGACAGTGCATTGGACTAAGTGATAGTGTAGATAAAGTGAACAGTGTTAATAAATAATCAAAAGAACAGAGTCGTATGTAAGGAATATAATAAAGTGTAATATATCTGTAAATGGATCAAGTAGTTTAAATGTAGAATTAATTATGAATAAACGTTTTTGTTAAATTATGTATATGTTTTATTTCACCATCTGCTATCTACTACAATTTTTACCACAATTAATTAAAATAATTGCCTATCCTTGGTTAATTTTTTTTCTTTATTTTGTATATTGTATAAATGTATGTGTATTGTAATTTTGTGTATTGTATTTGATAGTTTTCTTTTCTTTGTATTATCATATGTTTTGTATACTTAACATGATAAGACTTGTTTGTTGTCTTTGTTACTGTTTATAAATTGTTTACTATTACTTGTTTATAAATTCTGTTGTCTTTGTACCATATCTCAGATTTTGTTTTAATCACACGCTTGCTTGAACTGGATTCAATTGAAAGCAATTTCTCATTCAAGTGCATCTGCAGTATTTAGTAACTTATGTGAAAAAGAATAAAATGTAATTATTAATATTATTATTCATAAATTCTGGAATAGATCCCAATTTGCTGCCAGAGTGTAATGGAATTAATGATTTGCCTGATTGGTCGAAGTGCTACATAAACAATCTTGTGAACTTCCCTTTAATACCCATCCCATTTATTTCTTTAACATCATAGAGATATGTTCTATTGTGATTTAGTATTTAATTTTTTTTGGGGGGGGGGGGGAGTGAATGCATGTAAAGGAAACAACTCTCAAGAAAATTTAGTAAAGCCTTTAGTTGTGGAGGCAAGAATACAAATAAAAGATAGCATTCACTTTTTAGATGTTTTAATTGGTGAGAGTGACTATAAAGAATGTATGAAATAGGTATAGACATACTAGATCAAGGCATGCATTGAAATGCATAACAAGTGAAATACAAAAAAATTGAAACAATTGAGTTATAAGACCAAATTTTTGATTGTTGGGGTGTTATAATTATAAATACACTACCCTCTTCACTACAAAACTGCATGAGCCATTCGCTGTGAAACATCCACAAACTATTTGAACCTCCCCAGAAAAAATAATTTTTCTTTCTATTTACATTCATGGCATTTTCTTTTACCAAGTGTGAGATCAATTAAAGGCAAATGTTATGCGCTCTCTATTGCCAGCTGAGCGAACTGTGTAAGTGAGCCGAACGCCAATAGAGTGAACTACGTGTCACGAACCCTATGGCGGGAATCGCAGGGTGTTTGTCGATCGATACCTCTTCGTATCGCATGAAGATCGGATACCTCAACACAAATTTTGCAGCTTGAAAATTTTGTTTTGTTATCCGATTTTCATGCGACGCAAGGAGGTATCGCAGACCCCACCAACTTCAGCGCTATCTCTTGCCAGCTGAGCGAACTGTGTAAGTGAGCGAAACGCGGATAGAGGGAACTACCCACCAGCGGGAATCGCCTGACGCAAAGAGGTATCGCAGTTCACGCGACTTTAGCGCTCTCTCTTACCAGCTAAGCGAACACTTTAAGTGAACCGAATGCCAATAGAGTGAACTACATGTCACTCACTGGCGGGAATGGTCGAGGTGTTTCCGATACCTCTTCGTTTCGCATGAAGATCGGATATCCCATCATTAATTCTGAGGTTTGAAAACGTCTTGCGTCATTCGACTGGGACACCAAGCGGTATCCCAGTTCCGGCGCCTACGTGAAAACATACCTCCGGACTGCTCGGTGACGTTAGAAAATGTAGGGTCGCTTAAAATTAAAGTCTCTTTCTTAATAATTAATACCACTTACAAATGCTCAAAAAAAATATAACAGCAGATAAGAGTTTTTTCAAGATTACCTTGAAATACTTTAGTTCATTAAGATTTTAAATTAGCTGTAACTCATAAATTAAATTCCTTTACCCTTTTTATTTGATAGTTGTCTCCTGGTGTTTAAATTTTGCAGATGAAAGAAAAAAAGTAGTTTTTTTTTTTCTTTTTCATTAACAAATATATTAATTCCATTCCTCAAATTTCCTCCAAACAGAAATGTGCCCTTCTCTTATTTAAAGAAATTAGCACCTACAAGATTATCACCAAAAAAGGTTTAAAAAGCACATTAAATTTCTTGGGTAATTATTAAAGGCAGAATGGTTTATTTCTAATAATTAAATCCATTGGGAACTTAAAATGCATCTAATGTCTCTTATTAAATTTTTGCTGCAGCTTACCTGTTTCAAAATATCTTAAATTAGGATTAAATTACACTACAAAGCCATTCTAATTTTTGTGAAAAATTTTCATGTACGACTAACTTCTTCAAAAGTTCACTTTTTATAACAGAAAAATAAACAGCCATTTAATTAACCACAAATTGTTACTTTTCAAATTTAACTGCTGGCATCTAGCCTCAGAATAATGTATTTTAAATTCAAAAACCTGGAAAATTTAAACCAACTGATTAGGCAGAATAAGTTTTTTTAAATTCTCATGAGATATTTATGATACATAACCATTTTCTTCAAATGAACTATTAAGATAAAGAGCATATGAAAATCTAAGCACAGTAAAAACCCATTCTAATGTCCATGCACACATATAATGGAATTAAAACCACGAAGTCCATATAGGGGCCATGAGATATTGAAAATGAAATAAATTAATCACTACATTGTTGAACACAAAATTTATTATAAAAGAAAATGTACAGATACTTCAACAAAAGGCAAAAGTTTTATACAATCATTATTGTGTCTGGAAGTTCAGGCACATAGGCTTTTTACTAAAAATACACAGGCAGAAGGTATTTATTTTTACTTAATTAGGCATACAAAAAATGGCATTTATTCTAACTAAAGATAGGGTTCAAACAAGCATGTAAACAATGAAAAATGACTTTTTTTTAAAGACGGTAAGAGAAAAAAACTGCTGACGGATACCTTCAAGCTGTCTCCAAAGTTATGTGGGGATGCAAATGACTGCGACCCACAAAAAAACACCTCCCAATGACACTTCTTTCGTGACAGTGAAATACTGTTTCTTATTAGATACTGAGAATTCTAATGACACATCTGCAACTTCCGTTTCATTGCCTCCCCGCACTCTCTCAACATCATTCTGCTTCTTACAGTAATTATTCAGAAAACAGTTGATGTCCAGACTATCATCTTTACAACACTCCCTATTTCCTTTCACCTTTGCACATGAGTCATCTTCTAAAACTTGCACATTATCAATTGTTAAGGAAGCAGCTACAGTTCTTTGATTCTTTAAATTAAAAAATTCATTCTCCATTTCAGGGCACAACTTCTTTACTACAATATAATTAGTAGAAAGAACTGTAACTACATTTTCAGTAGAATAAGTAAGAGCTCCCCGATCCATTTTGCTTATTATACTGAAGTTTTCATTAAATGGAAGCTCCCTGTCAAAGGAGGAGTGTAGTTTTGCAATGGTCACATTTAAGCCTCTTGACAACTGAAAAAGCACAGTAGTACACAAATGAAGACCAATACAGGCAAACAATCCATTACATCTTCAAAATAGTTCAAAAACACCTCAACATAAATGCCATGATGATAATGAATTTTAGTTTCTGATGCCAATGATGTGTCATCTACAGGAATGTCCCCATATTTCTTTGAAGTCAAGTTTAACCTTAAATGTGACTGCAGCCTCAATTTTGCTTCACATTCATACAACTGTCTTTAAGAAAAATGATACTGGCTACCAGAAAGTGACCTGTACAAGCCGAATCTGCTTTGCAAATCATCTATCTAAAAAATTCCAGGAAAGATGTATTTAAAATTAAGCTCATGAACACAATATGAAACTATTTCCATCAGAGCATAAGTAGAATGTTTGAATGCAGAATGTGTTTCTCTGCTCAATTTACCACTACTGATTTGCTTCTTCTCCCAAGCATCCAACCAGTCAATGAATTTACTCAGGTACACATTTTACATCCCCAGAATCACTCGTGAATGGTATCAGAGAAATATTGCTCAAGTGTGTACCAGTAAATGGGCTCCGAACATTGCAATTTTGCAGTCTCTTCATAATGCAGCAAATTCTCTCTAGCACCCATTTCCTTTAACTTTCAATGATGTGCTTATTAAAAATCTGAAGAGCTAATTTTACATGGACTAAGGTTATATTTCAATAATAATAATAATATTTATTGACTAACATATACAATTACATTAGTGTATGACGAGTCAATATGATGTCTTGGGTGGAGAGAGCGAAGTTACATTACTGTTCCAGAGCAAACAAGGGACCAGGGAAAATTAACAAAACCTGATCGAGATGGGGTCATTGGCCTACAAATAATACTATAATACTTGTTACAGATAGATTAGGATATTATTCAGTAAATAATTATTTTTAGTAGCATATAATATATTTCACAATGTTATTTAAATGCTGCTATTTATTATAATAATAATATTAAAACAATACATATCAATTGTTTGCAAATACATAAAATGTAACAATATAATTAAATTCTATATTTAAAACTTGAAATGGTGAGGAAGAGGAGGCAAGTTAAGACGTGTTATTTTTGTTTCAATTTGTACACATATTTCTACTGCAGCACCTAATGCATCTGCAAATCCAGAGAGAAATAATTTCCCCCCCCCTTTTTTTTGTCAGCCATTCTCCTATTACTTCACAGGATGTGATATGTCAGTTCATTTTTCTTTGCTTCAGCTAAAAATGTTAACATGAAACAGGAAGTCTAATAGGATAGGATATTTTTATTTATTTACATTTTTTAATTATTTAATTAGAATACTCCTATACTCAGTAGAACATGTTAAGCAGAAAAGTTTTCAATTTACTTTTAAATGTATGAATTGTGTTTATGGCTTTAATATCATTGCCTAGTTTGTTGTAAATTTTAAGGCCCTCTATGAGGGTACTTTTTTGATAAAGAGTAGTTTCAGAGTGGGGAACATGTATATTATCCTTTTGACAGGTGTTGTAGTTGTGTACATCGAAATTTAAAGTTTTGTTGTCTTCCATGAGAATTTTCTTTGTGAAGACCACTATTTCAAATCTATACATGCATGGTAGAGGAAGAATCCTTAGTTTATTGAACAAGGGTCTGCAAGACTCCACCTTATGAGTGCTGGTCATTGTTCACAATATTCTTTTTGGATAATAAATGTGCGAGTGCTTTCAGAGGTATTTCCCAGAATATTATTCCATATTTTAGGTGTGAGTTCACATTTGCAAAATACATTGTTTGAAGCGTCTCAATGTTGGAGATTGACCTTACAGAGTATAAGGCATAGCAATATTTGGTGAGCATTTCATTTTAGGTTTTCTTGAATTGTTACACCGAGGAAGGTACTTTCATGAGATATTGTTACAGGGTTATTGTTTATGAGCAAATACTGTTGCAGTTTTTCTTTAGATCGGGGATTTGTGAAATTTACAGAGACTGTCTTGTTTGCATTTAAGATGAGTTTTGTGAGACTCTTTTTCTAATGATTGTTGTGTTTTTGCTTTGATGTTTGTTTGTGTCATCTGCAAACAAAATTATTTTGTTATTCCTTGAAGCCAAAGGCATGTCATTTATGTATATAAGGATTAGTATTGGCCCAAGGATGGATCCTCGCGGGACTCCACAATTTATCATTTGAGGGCAGGAATAGTATGAGGAAATTTTGTTTTCTTTACTGTGTTGGAAGGCAACTATTTGGTTATGGTTTGAAAAATATGATTTGATCCATTGGCCTGAAATGCCTCGAATCCCTAGCATTTCTAGTTTTCTTAAAAGTATGTGGCTTTTGACAAATCTAAGAAAAGGCCAAATGTAATTGCCTTCTGATTTATTGCAACAAGTATGTCAGTTCAAAAGGAGATGGCTGTGTTTGTGGATCTATTATTCCTGAAGCCATGTTGTGCATTTGTAGGGACATTATTTGCTTTGAGAAACTGTTTGAGTCATCACTGAAAATCCTTCCCAGTATTTTTTGAATCTCCTGATACCAGGGAGACAGGTTTGTAGTTCATTGGATCATAATTATTGCCCTTTCTGAACATTGGTCTAATTTTTGCCCTTTTGAATGTATGAGAGTGGATGCACTATACATGGAGCACTGTGTTCAGTAAGAAAATCTGGAATGTTGTCCATGCCTGCTGAGGATTTATTCTCAATTTGTCCAGGGTGGTTTCATATAAAAATATGGAATTTGCAATTTGTGTAATATTCATGTTTGGTTGGTGTGTTTTATTGTTTAGATAATGTTGAGAGATTAACTTATTACTAATTTGTGAAAAGTGTTCATTGAATATATCAGCTATTTCTTGTGGGTCTTGTAGTTTGGTTTTTGTGGTTTAGCTGTATATTTTTTCTGTAATTATTAGTTGGTGATGTAGTCTTTTATAATAATGTCCCACAAAGCTTTTGTTTTATTAGGTGCATTTGCAATGTACTTATCATTTGTCATAATATTCACTTGTTTGATTACTTTTTTTAGGATCAAATTATGTTTCATAATATGAAATGAAATTTGAGTTACACTTGTTATTTGTTAGTATTTTATACAAGTTGAGTTTTCTTTCACATGACACTTTGATGCCTGTGGTAATCCACCATTTAGTTTTCTTATTTTGGATCTTTTTGAGTTTTTGAGGGAAAATGGCACTGAAAGGTCTTAAGTATATATTAATGAATGAATTAAACTTATCATTTGCATCAGTTGCCTTATATTATTCATTCCAGTTTTCGAATCTGATTAAGTTTTGAAATTTTATTGTTTCCTTGGGAATAGTTATGGATTATTTGTATGTAGTCTGTTCTGCAGTTTTTGTTTCTGTTTGAAGTGTTAGAATCCGGCCAGTGTGGGCACTGAAACCTGTATTAAATGTAGCAACAGAAAAACAATGGTTATTTGCATCTATGATTTTTTGACCAATAGCAGTACTACTATTTCTAGATATTTGTGTTGGTGTATTTATGGTTGTTTGTAAATTGTATGATTTTAGTAGGTCTTTAAACAAATTTTCATTACTGAATTGTGTGAGGCAATATATATTGAAGTCACCGCAAAGAATAATTTTATACTGTCTGCGTTTTTAAAGTTTTGTTAGAATAACTTCCGGATTTTTTAAAAAGATTTTCAAATTCCCAGCAGGGCTGTGATATGTGCATATGACCTTTTTTATGGTTGTTAAGTCAGTAATGTATATTTCAAAGTCTTTCTCTTTTACAAGATGAGTGTGACTGGAATAGGATACAGAACTAACTGTACCTTTAATAAAAATGCATGTCCCACCATATGCATGGTGTGCATTGTTAATATTTCGAGATGAGCTGCTAACTAGAGTGAAACCTGGTATATGTGTGTTATCTAATTGTTGCCAGTGTTCTGCGAAGCACAATACTGAAATATGGTTGAGTTTTCTCCTCAAATAATATTTCTATATCAGTGAGTTTATTTTTCAGTGACTGCACGTTTTGGTGAAGAATGTGAAAATAGTTTGTTTTTTGTGTGCATTGTCTGCTTTCCTGTCGATGTTTGATGCTACAGGTTATACACAGGACTGGGTTTTGGGTTGCACCAGAAGTTATATGTACAAATGGGATGGGGAGTAGGAAGTGTGAGAGTAGGTGAAGGGGCTGAAGAGAAGAAAGGTGAGGAGGTGGTTGGAAGAAGTGATGAAGGAGTAGGAACTGGCGTAGGTAAAAGAGGACTCGGGGCAGGGGAGAGGTGTGGGAGTAGGAGAAGGAACTGGTGGGGGTAAGAGACGACTGGATGCTGGTGACAGGTGCTGAGTGTGTAACAAGGTTGTGGATGGAGAGGCGGAAGAATGGGTGGGAGATGGATGTGGGGTGGTAGGGGTTACCAGTTGGTGCGAGATGAGCATGGCTCCTAGTTTTTGTTTACGTATCTGGTTCATGTGGTGACCATGCTGAGTACAATGTTTTCTCGAGAGGTTGTCAACATCAACAAGTGTGACAGGTGCTGCCTTATATGATGACTTGCAATCTTAATTTCAAAGTTCAATTGTGTGTTTGTTTGGCAGTCTCTTGTATTTTTGTTAAATGTTCCTCTGCATGAAAGTGACTGTCAGAATTAATGTTGTTCTGCCCACCTATAATTACTACTGTGTCCTGTTGTGTAAAAGTTCTAGCCTGAGTGTTTAAGTTCTCAATTACACGTGCCATCATGTCATTAGGCTTAAAAATACCTGCAATTGAGAACTTTGGCAGGAGTTTCTCTCTCACAATGGAGGAAAGATTACTACCATGGCTGTCAGCTAGGATCAAAATTTTACATGAGTGAGAGAGTGCCATTTGTTGTTTTAGTCTTGTCTGCTGCACTGTGTTTCTGTTGAGATTTTGAGGGAGACTTTTCGTAAACATGTGCAAAATTGTTTCCTGGTTGTCATGGTAAGGTAGCTTTGGTGGGAGAAAGTGGAAAGGAGACAAGGTCAGAAAAGATCGAGAACCTGTTGAATGTGGGGGCGCAGTGTGGTGCCTGGGAGGTTCATAGGTAGCTAGAAATGTGTGGCTTTCTATTTTTCCTAGTTACGCGAGTCCACCCATCGGAGTTTTGAACGACCTGCTCCAGTCTACTGATCCCATTTTTAATGTAATTAATATGAACGCAGGCTTTCTTCAGGTTAGCGTTGAGTTGAGAAAGTGCAAAGTGTGCATGTTCCATATTCATGTTGTTGATTTGTGTGTAATACAAGTTTTTAAATACATATTTCTAAGAGTGTAGTTTAGTATTTTAGAGAGGGTAGCTTATAAAGTTTTTGTTTTAAGGTTACAATGTATTTGAGTGTACCGTACAAATATTCACAACACAATGTTGTACACTTCACTAAAAATTAAGCATGCACTGGTTACTTACCACACCTTGTAGCAACTAAATACTATAGAGGGGCTTGAAGTCTGCAATAAAGCAACTTAAATGCTTATACACAAAAAACTACTCTTCACACTCTCGTACTTAGCTATTATAGTAATAAAACACAAACATGCAAAGCAAAGATTGAGGTTAAGGTGGCATCCACGTGTGGGAGCTGTGCACTATGACTATACACACAATGCAAAATTTACTAAACTACTCGAAGTTAAATATTACTTTTATTCTCACTGATTAAGTATTATGAAAACTTCTGAATTGATTTGAACTCACAGGAATAACGGAATAGGTTTAAAATACTTAAATATACGGAGCGAAACGGCCACCATTTTGATTGGTTTTTTAAGTTGAGAGAATGAATAGTGGACTTGTGAAGTAAAATAATTTTTCTTGTTTCTCTTACAAAGCGGTATGCATTTGGGGCCAGACTAGAAAACAGTGAAGCAAAAATCGTTAAATCAGGAGTATCTTCTTGCATTCACCTTTGTATGAATTAACATTAATTGTTCAATCATAAAGGAGATATTTTCATGTTCTACTGTCCTTAAAATATATACATTTATTAAATTGTCATTATTGCTTTCCCTAACAGAACACTCCCAAGAATTTAATTTAGTCAATATTACATCAATTGCCCCAACATTTGTCACAGTAGGATGCACATTTTCATCCCTTGACCTCACTCACAGCCTTCAAAGAACACTTTCAAGTGTAAATTCAAATATATTAAAAGAGATGTAGTTATCCTAGGATAAGTTGCAAGAACAACTTTATAAAAAGTAATTCAATCACATTTTTGTAGTACCTTCCACTCACTGTTATTAAAAAAGAAGTTTGGATTTGAGTTCTTCAAACGAGGAGAAACTTCTGGTCTTTCCATATTCCTTATGTTCTTTAAAGCTGTCTGTAATGGCTTGATCTATTGCAGCACACACTCTGCTCATTCTCTTTTGCTCTGGATACACACTAAGTTATAGGGGGACCAGATAAATAGGAGGACAGATCAGGAAACTGCATAGGAACAGCTTCAGGAAGTAGTTGAGACACTTGTAATGGCATCTAGTATTGTGCCAGTCTACTTATCTAATGCTTGAGAGTGCATTTGAAAATCATTTTTGGAAAAATGTCTCTCGCTCACCTATAATGAAAATAAATAATGAGAGTAAATTAGATAGTTTATGAAAAGATATTAACATAAGTCACAGTTCAATATCTACACATTTTTCAGGGAACAAACAATGAATATAATGCTAAAACCTGCACACATATTTTTACAGGATTTTTGTTCTTTTTGAAACATTCCCCAAGAAAAGCATTTTGGAATTTCATATTCTATACACCATGTGCCACCACACTAATTTCAAAGCAATAACTTTTCGAAGCAGTAACTTAACATAAAAGAGTAATATAACCTATACATTTTCTTTAGTATTTCTCACTTTTGTATTTTTATTAGGCGAAAAGTTGTCTCTTAACAGCATTAAACCATTTCCGGTACAATTCTGGATGCTTTTCTTGGCTGGGAAATTAAAAAACTCTAACAGTTTTGTAATTCCCATTACACATAGGAACACAACATAAGAAAGGCATATTGCTCCTACAAAACATGTAATTTCAAATTATTTGAAATAAATTACAATATCATTTGGAGATTATTACACTAGCCTGATAAAACATACAAATAAATTAAATGAAATACATTACACTTCACCGGAATAGATCCCTGTAGTAGGTCACCAGTAGACAACTGCTCACTTCTTGTTGATACTTATTACCACCGCAAATAACACCACGAAGGGGTGTAACCAGGGCCCACCACCCCGTACGCACAACAGGAAACTACCATTATAATTGTAATATATTATATACCAATACAAATAAATTACTATGATGAGGCTCATAGGATGCTTGAGGTAACTCACTGACAGTCACGTTCACCGACGTTATTTATACATAAAAACATGGTCATACAGTAATTTATCAATGTGCAACAGAATTTACCTTTTCAAAATTCCACAGAATGAATTAAAATTAACCTCACACCGCATATGTATCCTTAAACGGCTTAAAAAACCACACTCGTGCAAATTCACAGTTTACAGCAGATCGCTTTTGCCATCGTAATGGCGGCGACAGCCCTCTTCAATTTTTCAATTAATATACTCTCTGAGAGTGGAACAGTGGCGCTCATGACACATCTAGCGTCTTCTTAAGATACTATATCTATGGGCGTAACTAAACAGCTGCCGCGGCAGAGGGTAAGGCGGGTAAGGATATACTCCTGAATTACATGTTCACTTTTTTCGCGAACTGTTACTTTAGCCCATTCTTATGAAAATCACCCTATACCATGGAAGGTCCATGCTTAACCACGAACATGGCCATCAATAACTATGGTTGAAAATCCTTTCACATCATGAACAGGATGAAATCGAATGAATTCGAATCAGTTCGAATTGGCCCAGTCGTGGTGTCAACATAACCAATACATTTTTATGTATTCGCCGTGGCAGAGCGTGCTACTTGACATATGACAGGAAACAACAGGCTTACCACACTAACAATTACACGATGTTTAACTTGTGAACTTCTCGTTTGTGCCAGAAAGTATTATCCAAGAATTATGCAGCATACGTAAGGATAAAATAGAGCTGTGAAACATTTCTTCGTGATTTCATATTGCCCTTCTGCTTGGAAGTATGGCTATTAATTTGGATATAAAAGTCAAGAGGGCTAATAAAGTATATCATGAAGGAGTAAGGAGCTACTATAGCTTTATATTTCATTTTCCATTGAACAATAATTTATTTACGCATTTATTTATTTATGATACATGTGTTACAAATACAAAATGTACTTTTCAGGAAAAAATTACAGGATTAATTTTAATACAATCTCCATCAGATATAAAACATGATGGTATTTCTTTAACGATGGAAGGTACTGTCAATTTACAACTTAGTGCAAAGAATGTTGGCATATTTGAAGCATTTTACAATTCTGTGAAGGTATATTTTTAATGAAATTGGGTACCAACTATTAGGAATTATTTTAATAAAATGTACGAATTAATAATTCAGAGTGTTCCCATTTTTCTTTTTCAGCCTATTCAGCTTGTTGGAATGACTTCAGAAGTTGCTCCTGCAGGAAAAATACCTAGTGGTAAAACAGAAATACCATTTGAATTTCCTCTTACTCCACGTGCAAACAAAATTCTTTACGAAACATATCATGGAGTGTTCGTTAACATTCAGTATCTGTTACGATGCGAAATGAAGAGAAGTTTTTTAGCAAAAGATCTTGTTAAAGTGGCTGAGTTTATTGTGGAGTATAAGGTAGTATTTGGGATATGACGAACTGAATACCTAATGAGAGATTGTTATTTGTGATGTAAGTTATATTTATAAGTAATATAGTGGCCATACATGTAATTAGATTTGTATTCTTTCTTTTTCATGACTTACACACAGCCATCTGGTTCTGAGAAAGCAACTCCACATCCTGTGAAATTCTCTATTACACCAGAATCTTTGCAGAATGTCAAGGATAAGAGTCGAATACCCAGGTTCTCAGTAACAGGTCATTTAGATTCAACAGTTTGTTGTATAACTAAACCATTTACTGGAGAGGTATGATTTTTTTTTTAGAATATAATTAGAAAAATGTGGGTAATCCAGTATATTACAAGAATAATTGTAAGCACATCTATTTTAATAACAATACAATGAATTGCATGGTAAAATTCAACTAATTTTCTAAACAAATTTCAGTTAGTTGTTGAAAGCTGTGAAGTTCCTATTAAATCTGTAGAATTACAATTAGTACGTGTTGAGACATGTGGCTGTGCTGAAGGTTATGCTAAAGATGGTAATAATACTGAGTTTTTTTGTATTATAGTGTTTATTTTTGTTAAGATAATTCATTAATTATTCTCTCTTTTTGTTGTTAGCTACGGAAATACAGAATATTCAAATAGGTGAAGGTAATGTACCCTGTGGAATTGCAATACCAATATACATGGTATTTCCTCGTTTATTTACATGCCCTACTCTCTCAACAAGTAACTTCAAAGTTGGTTAGTTTTCAAGTTTACATAATACTTTGTACACATGCAAGTAACTGAAATATTTCCATAGTGTATTATATTCCATTAACAAGGGAATCAAAAGATTTAAAACAAATAGTTTATGGCCTTCTGAGATTCATTTTATCAATCTGAATCGTTTTGAATTTCTCCATAAGGGAGAATTTTTTGTTGATCTTCCATTATTGTCTTTTCGCAGTTTCATGACATTGTCTTTCTATTACAGAATTTGAAGTTAACATTGTTATAATATTTCAAGATGATCATTTGATAACTGAGAATTTTCGAATAGTCCTGTCTCGATATTAAATGTTTTGGACTAGCTGAAGAAATGCGATTGTTTGTATCATAACTGGATATTGCACTATGTTGCAATTCATATAGACAATGCAAAGGTGCTCTTCAAATTTATGCCAAATATGTATTATTTGCTTTTCTTTATTGCATTCTATTATTTTGTGAAATGGAATCCATATTTCAACATTTTGTTGGTGGATAAATTAACTTCCATTGCATGTTCAAATTAAGGAAAATTGGAATTAAAAGAATATTGTGTATTTTGTTGACGATTCCACTGTGCTGTGTGGTTGTCTCAGAGCAAGGTATACTTTTTCTGAATATCTCTGCAAAATGGTGGTAAACTATCAAACATTAACTTCACAACAGAACCTACTGTGGGGAAAAATATTTTGTAAAACCGACATAGCATTCTCACTAATATTGTTCCTCTATCATTTATTTAAAGCAATTGAACTCATCCATTTCTGGATTTTGAACCTGCTATTTGTAGAATATATGAGAAAGAGACTTTTAAGTGCAAATTTGAATCTCGAAAAAAAGTCAAAATTGAAGCATGTGACTCTTTAAAAAATTGATGATGATTTTCAAAATTAAAAATTAAATATACTATGATAAAATTAAAGAAAGAAAAAATATGGGAGGCTGGTTGTTTTTCTAGGAAACAAATCTCTTGCTGATGTGATTAATGCCTTAAATACAGTCTGACAAATTATGTAGAACAATACAGACTTAAATTTCCTTCAAAAAATTTTCAAAATCTTTCAGATTACACTTAGGTCAAAAACTTAGAAGTATGGGTCATTGAGGAATTGTCACATGCAACTTAGATATTGAAGAACAGTTGTTTTTTTAACCTCCAATCTTCTGAGAATGTGAATGGAATGTCTCACATGTATGGCTCTGGAATTCTCTCACACTTTCCATGAGGCTTATGAACTTCATTACGTTATGATCAATATCACTTTTCCTCTTTCTGTTTTTCCCAATATTTTGAGCACTACCAATAATTTCTTTAGCATGTTACTTTTCTTTTTCTCCAAGACTGGAATGTGGGTAACACAATTCAAACCATCCTCTTCTGAATTGCATTCATATACACTTTCTTCAATTCTTGACTCCAATTCCTCTGAATCATTTAGTTTAATTTTTTTCCTTTACTGTTCTTGATATTAAAGAAAACACAGGCCTGATCATCTTTATGAACCCTTTCATAAAATCCATGTGCAGAACATTATATTTATACACCATTACTTTTATTCAGAAAGTGAACCAATAACTACAAAACCATAGAAACTGAAGCAGTAGACTGGAAAGAAGAATATCCATTTTAGTACCTCAGCAAAACTTTTGCTCAGTTAAACTATCCGAAAGCTCTCTTTTTGTTACTTGGCAAATTAAAAAAGCAGACTCCAAGAAAATATGCCAGATGATGGAATTATCAAATACAAGAATGAAGCAATATAATAAAAAAATGCTATGGGATATAAAAAACAATATTAACATGACAAACTGCAAAATAGACATGATATCAGACTGGACTCGGGAAAGAAGAAGAACAAGGAATGCCCTCATAGACAAAATGGAAGAAGATAATGATGAACGTGACAAGAGACAGATGTCCAGAAGGAAGAAGGGCGGTACGACTTAGAACAAGATGGAAAGTCTGTGAAAGTGTGACAGTGTGAACAATGTAAAATGTGAAGTTATGAAAGTGATTATATGAAATGTCAGTTGTTTTAAAACAAATTTCCTTTGCATAAAAATAGTCTACAGCTTTAAATAAAAGAAAGAAGAAAACAGATCAAAAACCTAAAGAATACTGAAAAAATGTGTTAGCTCTTGGCATGTCTTAAAGAAAATGACCTTCATTGGAAATATCTGATATAGGTGTTGAAATTCTTACTATCTTTTCAAGTATTACTTTATATCATGCATGGTTTGAATAAAATGTATAAATAGGGAATTAAATGTGTGTAAATACCTAGAGAGGGTGCATTTTTAATGAATTTGTTATATAATCCAGGTCCTTTCTGTTGTGACTAGTATTTTGCTAATGCATTTGAAGTTTATATAATTCTGTTTGTATATATGTTTTATACTCTATTAAAAAACACTAAGAACTATGTCACAGAATTTAAGTCAATATAATTTACTTGTGCCCTCTCACTTCCATTGTTCAACTGAATTTGTCCCTTCACCTTCAATAGCATCTTCACTTTTGTTTCTCCCATTGCTGACCATATTGCTAGAGTTATATCAGATAATATAATGCTCATGATTATATCAGACAGTAAATCATTCCCCAAATTTAGCAAATCCTGACAAGACCTCAGCAACTGAGGGATATGACTATTTAGACTGTAGATAATGATATCTTTCTTGGTCCTCCTGACAATGATATGTACAAATGATACAGTACATTGCAAATGCACTGTACACTATACAAGTGTATAGTGACAAATTATAAGTACATTGCAAATGCACCTAATAAAACAAAAGCTATGTGGGACATTATTATAAAAGACTACATCACCAACTAATAATAATAAAAAAAATATAGAGCTCCACTACAAAAAACTGTACAAAACCCACAAGAAATAGCTGATATATTCAATGAACACTATTCACAAATTAGTAAAAAGTTAATCATTCAATACTATCTAAACAATAAAACACACCAACCAAACACGAATATTACACAAATTGTAAATTCCATATTTTTATATGAAACCACCCTGGACAAATTGAGAATAAATCCGCAGCAGGCATGGACAACATTCCAGATTTTCTTATTAAACACAGTGCTCCATGTATAGTGCAACCACTCTCTCACATCTGCAATTACTCTCTCAAATCAGGCATATTCCCAGAAACATTCAAAAGGGCAAAAATTAGACCAATGTTTAAAAAGGGCAATGGATCTAATGAACTACAAACCTGTATCCCTGTTACCAGGAATTTCAAAAATTCTGGAAAGGCTTTTCAGTGATAGACTCAAACAGTTTGTCATTGTAAAGAATGTCCTTACAAATGCACAACATGGCTTCAGGATCCACAGACGCAACCATCTCCTTTTGAAATGACATACTTGTTGCACTAAGTCAGAAGGAAATTCCATTTGGCCTTTTCTTAGATTTGTCGAAAGCCACATACTTTTAAGAAAACTAGAAATGCTAGGGATTTGAGGCATTTCAGGCCAATGGATCAAATCATATTTATCAAACCATAGCCAAATAGTTGCCCTCCAACACAGTAAAGAAAACCAAATCTCCTCATACTATTCCTGCCCTCAAATCATAAATTGTGGAGTCCCGCGAGGATCCATCCTTGGGCCAATACTAATCCTTATATACATAAATGACATACCTTTGGCTTTAAGGAATAACAAAATAATTTTATTTGCAGATGATACAAACATAATCATCAAAGCAAAACACAATAATCATTAGAAAAAGAAACTCACAAAACTCATCATAAACACAAACAAAACAGTCTTTCTAAATTTCACGAATCCTCGATCTAAAGAAAAACTCTCACAGGATTTGCTCATAAACAATAACCCTCTCATGAATGATACCTCATGATATCTCATGAAACTATCTTCCTCAGTCTAACAATTCAAGAAAACCTAAAATGGAATGCTCACCAAATATTGCTATGCCTTATACTCTGTAAGGTCAAGCTCCAACATTGAGATGCTTCAAACAATGTATTATGCAAATGTGCACTCACACCTAAAATATGGAATAATATTCTGGGAAATACCTCTGAAAGCACTCGCACATTTATTATCCAAAAAGAATATTGCGAACAATGACCAACACTCATAAGGTGGAGCCTTGCAAATCCTTGTTCAATAAACTAAGGATTCTTCCTCTAACATGCTTGTATATATTTGAAATAGTGGTTTTCACAAAGAAAATTCTAATGGAAGACAACAACATTTTAAATTTCGATGTACACAACTACAACACCCATCAGAAGGATAATATACATGTTCCCCACTCTGAAACTACACTTTATCAAAAAAGTACTCTAATAGAGGGAATTAAAATTTACAACAAATTAGGCAATGATATTAAAGACATAAACACAATTCATACACTTTAAGGTAAATTGAAAGCTTTCCTGCTTTACATCATGTTCTACAGTGGGAGAGAGTATTCAAAGTACAACATCTCACTGAAAAAATATATGCCTGACAAAAAAAATTCTGTTTCTTTCTGGATTCTCTAGACACATTAGGTGCTGCATTAGGACAACGTGTAAAAATTGAAATAGAAAAAAGAAAAAAACTGGTCATAACTTGCCAACTCCTCCTTACCATTTCAAGTTTTAAATATAGAATGTACTAATGTTGTTAAATTTTATAATATAATATAATATAATATTGCTAACAGAATTGATATTATTATTATTATTATTATTATTATTATTATTATTATTATTATTATTATTATTATTGTCATCATCATCCGTTACCCATTTTTTGTACCTATGATTGCCTTTGGTTTGTCCCAAATCCCAAAACACAATTAAGTCACTCCTACTGTCAAAAGTCATGAAATAGTACTGATAACTGCAGGAATTTAGCAAACTTTCGAGTTCTAGTTATATCTAGACATCGGAGGTTTAGGAAAATGCACAAACATTCTGATGATCTTTTTTTGTGTGTGTTTTATGGGGTAAATGCCTTTTTCGACACATTTTCTTTTTAAGTGTTTTTTTTTCTTACAATTTATTTATATTTATTTGTAGTCTTGATTTCCAATACACGTTTAAATTATTTTCAGTTCTTCTAATCACATTAGTTGTCTTCTGGTAGCAAGTCTCCATTTTTACTTTCCGTATATGTACGTATATAGGGAGTAATATACGTAGTAGAGTAAAAGTTATGTAATGCTGCGAAGAATCAATTTCGAGATTTCAATGGAAATTCGCGTTTTGGGGCCCCCAGATACCAAAAAAGCTCGTCCGTCCGTCTGTCTGCTGTCTGTGAACACTGTTAGCGCCTAAACCATGCGCAGGATATTTTCCAAATTGAAGAAACACTTGTCCATCTGACTCGAAATGTACTTTGAAATTTTGACATTCTTCAAAATTTGGAAGCACTTTACACGAAGCCCTCCGGACATTTTCAAAATTTTCTCAAAAAAAAAAAAAGTTTTTTTTTCTTTAAAGAATCTTTCTTTCTTGTAAGAATAGACTAACATACTTATGAACGTTGCATAGGTCCGATTTTCTCGGTACATTCTGAATTTTAGAAAATTTTACCAGTATGAATTTTTTTCGGTATCTTTCTACAATTCCAAAATTAAAGATAAAGATTTTCCCTTCTCATAAAACTTGTTCTCCATTGTGAGTTCTTTCATTAAGGCCATGTATTATTTTTTGAAAATTTTAGTTGTGTTCGGGCAATATAGCATGCAATTTGTGCAGTTTAAAAAATTACAAAAATGTTTTCTCATAATTGGCAAATTTTTTGTTTAAATTTTTGTTAGGGTTAATGTTAAATGTACTCTATAAGATGACAAACGCCACAATGCTCTATTCTTTAGTTTTTTTAAAAACAAAATGTAAAGATCGGTCAAAAAATGTATTTTTTTAACTGGTCTTTCACATCGTTGATATTTACATTAGCGTCAACTTATTCACATTATTATATTTATGAGTACATACGCTTTATATAAGGTCAGATAAAGTTTCTCGAAAACTGAACTAGTGCTTTTTTAGGTCCCTGAAACGTAAATTTTTAGAGTATTTCTCGTTTATTATACACATATGGTACATGGTACTCAAATTTCAAAATATTAAACTAAATTCAAGCTAAATTCGTTC
>BOPP01000011.1:3771772-3789546 GCA_017312745.1 Gryllus bimaculatus | reverse complement strand
TAATAATAATAATAATAATAAATGAAATAACATTTAAAGTAAGTATTTTTGTAAAAATTGTTTATTAGTTTTATTTATTTAATAATAATATAATATTTTATTGAGTCATAATGTACAATTACCATCGTGTATGACGAAGTCAATACGGTGCCATTGGGTGAAGAGAGCGAAGTTATATTACTGTTCAGAGCAACAAGGGCCATGCTGCAGCATTTCTACAAAGGATGCCGGGAAACTGCAAACAAAAACCTGATTGAGATGGGGTCATTGGCCTAGAAATTACAATACTTGTTACAGTTAATTAAATTTATACAGTGAATAAAATTATATGCTAATAATTAACATTTCAATATGTTATTTTTAATGCTACTAAACTTAATAATAATTAATATTATAATAATAATTAATAATACATATCAATTACGTTTGCAACTACATTAAATTTAACAATAGTAGTACATTCTATATTATAAACCTGAAATGGTGAGGAGGCAAGTGTTTTTTTCTTCTTCTATTTCACAGGATGTGAATATTGAAGTTCTTTGTTCTTTGCTTCAGCTTGAAACAGTTCACATGAAACAGAAAGTCTAATGGAATAAGAAATTGCTTATTTATTTATATTTTTTAAGGAAATGTTGTAATTTGAAAATTCTTTACAGGTGTAGAACATGTTTGTTAAGCAGGAAAGCACTTTCAATTTACCTTTTAAATTGTATGAATGTGTTTATGTCTTTTGAAATATCATTGCCATCCAGTTTGTTGTAAAGTGTAATAGCACTCTATTAGGGTACTTTTTTGATAAAGTCGTTAAGTTTTCAGAGTGGAGGAAACGTGTAGGTTACTCCTTTTGACGGGTGTTGTAAGTTATGTACATTCAGAATTTAAAGTAAAAGTGTCTTTGTTTCCATGAGAATTTTATCTTTTGTGAAGACCACTAATTTTTCAAATAATGTACAATGCATGGTAGATGGATGAATCTTATTAATTAAACAAAGAGTTTGCAAAGACTCCAGCATTATGAGTGCTCGGTCATATGTTCGCAAGTAAATTCCTTATTTTGGATATAACTGTGGCGAGTGCTTCAGGGGCATTTCCGCCAGAATAATTATTCCATATTTTTAGGTGTGAGTGACATTTGCAAAAAACATAGTTCGAAGTGTCCTCAATGTTGGAGCAATGACCCTGAGGGCATAGCAAGATTTGCTGAGCTTCTTGTTAAGATTTGAGATGTGGAGTGGGTCCATTTTAGGTTTTCTTGAAATTGTAGTCCAATGGACGGTAGTTTTATGAGATATTCGTTACAGGGTATTGTTATATGAGCAAATGCTCGTGAGGTTTTTTCCTTAGATCGGGATACATGAAAATTTAGAGAGACTGTCTGCTCGTGTTTTATGAGAGTTTGTTGTCTTGAAAGACCATTTTACTAGTGTTTGAAAAAGTTTTGTGAGTTTCATTTTTCTAATGATTGTTGTGTTTTTGCTTTGATGATGAGTTATGGTGGTCATCTGGCAAACAATTATTTTGTTGTTGCCTTAAAGCAAAGGCCATGTCATATCGTATATAAGGAATAGTTAGGGCCCAAGGAATGGATCCTGCAGGACTTCACAATTTATATTTGGAGGACAGGAGTAGTATGAAGGAGATTTGTTGTTTCTTTAGTGTGTTTGGAAGAGGCAACTATTTGTCTACGGTTTGATAAAATAATGATTGTATCCATTGGCCTGCAATTGCCTCGAATCCCTAGCATTTCTAGTTTCTTAAAGTATATTGGGAATTTAGGGGGGGGTTCCCCACCCCCCCCCCAATTGGATGTCAAAGGCTTTTGACAAATCTAAAGAAAAGGCGCAATGGGAATTTCCTCTGAATTTAGTGCAACAAGTATGTCATTTAAAAAGGCAAGATGGCTGTGTCTTGTGGATTATAACTCCTGAAGCCATGTTGTGGCATTTGTAAGGACAACTTATTTGCATTGAGAAACTGTTTGAGTCTATGCAAATTGAAAAGTCGTTCCAAGATTTTTGAAAATCCTGATAACAAGGGAAATAGGCACCTGTAGTTCATTGGGTCATAAACTATTGCCCTTTAATAATAATAATTTTAATAACACTTCGGAAAAGAACATGCAGTATGGTTGTATTAACAACTTTCTTTTTAAATAATCTGTATTGCTCCCATATGTAATTTGATGCAATAATTTATCAATATATTATTGAACGATTTAGCTTGAATTTAGTTTAAATATTTTGAAATTTGAGTATCAATGTACCATATGTTTGTATAATAAAACGAGAAATACTCTAAAATTACGTTATCAGGGACTAAAAAGCCACTAGTTCAGTTTTTTTATCGAGAAAACTTTATCTGACCTTATATAAAGCGTAATGTACTCAATCAATATAATAATGTGATATAAGTTGACGCTAATGTAAAATACAACGATGTGAAAGACCAGATTAAAAAAATACATTTTTTTGACCGATCTTTACATTTTGTTTTAAAAAAAACTAAAGATAATAGAGCATTGTGGCGTTTGTACATCTTATAGACGTAATTTAACATAACCCTAACAAAATTTTAAACAAAAGAATTGAATTATGAGAAAACATTTTTGTAATTTTTTAAACCTGGCCAAATTGCATGCTATATTGCCCGCACAACAAACTAAACTTTTCAAAAAATAATACATGGCCTTAATGAAAGAACTCACAATGGAGAAACAAGTTTTTATGAGAAGGGAAAATCTTTATCTTTAATTTTGAATTGTAGAAAGATACCGAAAAAAAATTCAATACTGGTAAAAATTTTTCTAAATTCAAGAATGTACCAGAGAAAATCGGACTATGCAACGTTCATAAGTATGTTAGTCCTATTCTTACAAAAAGAAAGAATTCCTTTAAAGAAAAAAAAACTTTTTTTTTTTTGAGAAAAATTTTGAAAAAATGTCCCGGAGGGCTATCCGTGTAAAGTGCTTCGCAAATTTTGAAGAATGTAAAAATTTCAAAGTACTATTTCGAGTTTTCAGATGGAAATGTTTTCTTCAATTTTGGGAAAATATCCTGCGCCATGGTTTTAGGCGCTTAACAGTGTTCACAGACAGCAGACAGACGGACGGGACGAAGCTTTTTGGTATCTGGGAGCCCAAAATACGCGAATTTCCATTGAAAATCTGAAATTGATTCTTCGGCACTTACATAACTTTACTCTAGCTCGTATATTACTCCCTATATACGTACATATAACGGAAAGTAAAAATGGAGACTGTAACAAGAAGACAATAATGTGATTAGAAGAACTGAAAATAATTTAAACGTGTATTGGGAAAATCAAGACTACAAATAAAAATAAATAAATTGTAAGAAAAAAAACACTAAAAAGAAAATGTGTCGAAAAAGGCATTACCCCCATAAAACCACAACAAAAAAAAGGATCATCAGAAATGTTTTGTGCATTTCCTAACCTCCGATGTCTAGATATAACTAGAACTCGAAAGTTTGCTAATTCTGCAGTTATGCGTACTGATTTCAAATGACTTTTGACAGTAAGGGTGACTTAATATTTGTGTTTTGGGATTTGGGACAAACGCAAAGGCAATCATGAGGTACAAAAAAATGGTAAAGGATGATGGAAATGACAATAATAATAATAATAATAATAATAATAAATAAATAATAATAATAAATAATAATAATAATAATAATGATATTGAAAACAATAACATATCAATTCTGTTAGCAATATTATATTACTATTATATATAAAATGTTAACACCATTCGTAACATTCTATATTAAAAACTTGAAAATGGTAAAGGAGGAGTTTTGGCAGTTTATGACGCAGTTTTTTTTTTTTTTCTATTCAAATTTTTTACACGTTGTCCTAATGCAGCACCTAATGTGATCCTAGAGAATCCGAAAAGAAAGAATTTTTTTTGTCAGGCATATATTTATTTTTCAGTGAGATGTTGTACTTTGAATACTCTCTCCACTGTAGAAAATGATCGTAAAGCCAGGAAAAGCTTCATTTTAACCTTAAAGTGTATGAATTGTGTTTTATGTCCTTTAATATCTTGCCTAATTTGTTGTAATGTTTAAATTCTCTATTAGAGTACTTTTTTTGATAAAGTGGTAGTTTAGAGTGGGGGAACATGTTATTATCCTTCGATGGGTGTTGTAGTTGTGTACATCGAAATTTAAACATGTTGTTGCTCCCATTAGAATTTTGTTTGTGAAAACCACTATTTGCAAATTATACAAGCATGTTAGGAGGACGAATCCTTAAGTTTATTGAACAAGGTTTGCAAGGCTCCACTTATGAGTGTTGGTCATTGTTCGCATATTCTTTTTGGATTAAAAAAAATGTGCGAGGTGCTTTCAGAGGTATTTCCCAGATATTATTACCATATTTTAGGTGTGAGTGCACATTTGCATAATACATTGTTTGAAGCATCTCAATGTTGGAGCTTGACCTTACAGATATAAGGCATAGCAATATTTGGTGAGAACATCCATTTTAAGGTTTTCTTGAATTGTTAGACTGGAGGAAGATGTTTTCATGAGATATCATGAGGTATCATTCATGAGAGGGTTATTGTTTTATGAGAGCAAATTGTGAGAGTTTTTCTTTAGATCGAGGATTCCGTGAAAATTTAGAAAGACTGTTTTTGTTTAGTGTTATGATGAGTTTTGTGAGTTTCGTTTTTTTTTCTAATGATTATTGTGTTTGCTTTTGATGATTATGTTTGTATCATCTGCAAAATAAAATTATTTTGTTAATTCCTTAAAGCCAAAGGTATGTCATTTATGTCATATAAGGATTAGTATTGGGCCCAAGGAATGGAATCCTCTGCGGGACTTCCACATTTATGATATTTGAAGGGCAGTGAATAGTATGAAGGAAGATTGGTTTTCTTTACTGTGTTGGAGGGCAACTATTTGGCTTACTGGTTTGATTAAACTATGATTTGATCCATTGGCCTGAAAATGCCTCAAATCCCTAGCATTTCTAAGTTTTCTTAAAAGTATGTGGCTTATCGACAAATCTAAGGAAAAGGCCAAATGGAATTTCCTCTGACTTAGTGCAACAAGTATGTCATTTCAAAAGGAAGATGGTTGCGTCGTGGGATCCTAGAAAGCCAATGTTGTGGGCATTTGTAAGGACATTCTTTAAACAAATGACAAACTGTTTGAGTCTATCACTGAAAAGCCTTTCCAGAATTTTTGAAATTCTGTAACAGGGATACAGTTTGTAGTTCATTAGATCCATTGCACTTTTTAAACATTGGTCTAATTTTTGCCCTTTGAATGTTTCTGGGAATATGCACTGATATTGAGAGAGTAATTGGCAGATGTTGAGAGAGTGGTTGCACTATAATAGGAGCACTGTGTTTTAATAAAGAAATCTGGAATGTTGTTCCCATAGCTGCTAGCGGATTTATTCTCAATTTGGTCCAGGGTGGTTTCATATAAAAAATATGGAATTTACAAATTATGTGTAATATTCGTGTTTTGGGTTTGGTGTGTTTTATGTTTAGACTTATAGTATGAAATGATAACTTTTTACTAATTTGTATGAATAGTGTTCATTGAATATAATCAGCTATTTCTTGTGGGTTTTGTACAGTTTTGTAGTGGAGCTCTATATTTTTTTATTATAATTAGTTGGTGATGTAGTCTTTTATAATAATGTCCCCATAGCTTTTGTTTTATTAGGTGCATATTGGCAAATGTAGCTTATAATTTGTCACTATAATCACTTGTATAGGTGTACAGTATGCATTTGCAATGTAACTGTATCATTTTGTACATATCATTGTCAGGAGGACCAAGAAAGATAATCATTATCTACAGTCTAAATAGTCATATCCCCTCAGTTTGCTGAGGTCTTGTCAGGATTTGCTAAATTTGGGGAATGATTTACTGTCTGATATAAATCATGAGCATTATATTAATCTGATATAACCTAGCATATGGTCCAGCAATGGGAGAAAACAAAAGTGAAAGATCTATTGAAGGTGAAGGGGACAAATTGCAGTTATGAACAATGGAAGTGAGAGGGCAACAAAAGTAAATTATAATGAGCTTAAATTCTTGACAAGTTCTTTGTGTTTATTTTAATAGAGTAATAAAACACGTATATACAAACAGAATTATAATAAAACTTCAAATGCATTAGCAAAATTACTTAAGTCCCAACAGAAAGGACCTGGATTATTAAAAATTCATTAAAATGCACCCTCTCTAGTGTATTATACAACACATTTTTAATTCCCTATTTATAACATTTTTATTCAAGACGCATTGCATGATATAAAGTAATACTTGAAAAGATAGTAAGAATTTCAACACCTATATCAGATAATTTCCAATGAAGGTCATTTCTTTAAGACATGCCAAGAGCTAACACATTTTTTCCAGTATTCTTTAGGGTTTTTGATCTGTTTTTCTTCTTTCTTTTATTTAAAAGCTGTAGACTATTTTTATGCAAAGGAAAATTTTTGTTTTAAAAACAACTGAACCATTTCATATAATCACTATCAATAACTTCACATTTTAGCATTGTTACACACTTCACAAACTTTCAAACAGACTTTCCATCATTGTTCTAAAGTCGTAACCGCCCTTCTTCTTCTGGAGCATCTTGTCTCTGTCACGTCTCATTATTTTCTTCCATTTTGTCTATGAGGGCATTCTTTGTTCTTCTATTCTTTCCCGGAGTCCGGTCTGATATCATGTCTATTTTGCAGTTTGTCGCCATGTAATATTCGTTATTTTTATATCCCATAAGCAATTTTTTTATTATATTGCTTCATTCTTGTATTTGATAAATTCCATTCATCTGGCAATATTTTCTTGGAGACTGCTTTTTTTAATTTGCCAAGTAAGAAAAAGGGGAAAGCTTTCGGATAGTTTTAACTGAGGGCAAAAGTTTTGCTGAGGTACTAAAGATGGATATTCCTTCACTTTCCAGTCTACTGCTTCAGTTTCCTTTATGGTTTTGTAGTTATTGGTTTCACTTTCTGAATAAAAGTATGGTGTATAAATATAATGTTTCTGCACAAGGATTTTATGAAAGGGTTCATAAAGAATGAATCAGCCTGTGTTTTCTTAATATCAAGAACAGATAAAGGAAAAAAATTAACACTAAATGATCAGAGGAATTGGAGTCAAAGAATTGAAGAAAGTGTATATGAATGCATTCCAAGAGAGGAAATATGGGTTTGAATTTGTTGTTACCCACATTACCAGTCCTTGGGAAAAAGAAAAGTAACATGCAAAAGAAATTATTGTAGTAGCTCAAAATATTGGGAAAACAGAAAGAGGGAAAAGTGATATTGATCATAACGTATGAAGTTTCATAAGCCTCAATGGAAGGTGTGAGAGAATTCCAGAGGCCATAAATGTGAGACATTCCATTCACATTCTCAGAAGATTGGAAGGTTAAAAAAACAACATGTTCTTCAATATCTAAGTTGCAATGTGACATTCCTCAATGACCCATACTTCTAAGTTTTTGACCTAAGTGTAAATCTGAAAGATTTGAAAATTTTTTGAAGGAAATTTTAAGTCTGTATTGTTCTAACATATATATTGATCAACCTGTATTTAAGGCATTAAATCACATCAGCAGAGATTTGTTTCCTAGAAAAACAACCAGCCTCCCATATTTTTTCTTCTTTAATTTTAATCATAGTAATATTTAATTTTAATTTAAAATCATCAATCAATTTTTAAAGAGTCACATGCTTCAATTTTGGGACTTATTTTCGAGATTCAATAAATTTGCACTTAAAGTCTCTTTTCTCATATATTTACAAATAGCAAGGTTTCAAAATCAGAAATAGGATGAGTTTCAATTGCTTTAAATAAATGATAGAGGACAATATTAGCTGAGAATGCTATGTCGGCTTTTACAAAATATTTTTCCCCACAGTAGGTTCTGTTGTGAAGTTAATGGTTTGATAGTTTTTACACCATTTTGCAGAGATATCAAGAAAAAGTATACCTTGGCTCTGAGACAACGCACAAAGCACAGTGGATAGTCAACAAAATACACAATATTCTTTTTTAATTCCAATTTCTTAATTTGAACATGCAATGGAAAGTTAATTTATCCACCAACAAATGTTGAAATATGGATTAACATTTTCACAATAATAGAATGCAATAAAGAAAAGCAAATAATACACCATTTTGGCATAAATTTGAAGAGCACCTTTGCATTTGTCTATATGAATTGCAACATAGTGCAATATCCAGTTTATGATACAAACAATCGCATTTCCTTCAGGGCTAGTCCAAAACATTTAATATCGAGACAGGACTATTCGAAAATTCTCAGTTATCAAATGATCATCTTGAAATATTATAAACAATGTAACTTTCAAATTCTGTAATAAGGAAAGACAATGTCATGAAACTGCGAAAAGACAATTATGGAAAGATCAACAAAAAAATTCTGCCCTTATGGAGAAAATTCAAAAAACGATTCAGATTGATAAAAGAATCTCAAGAAGGCCAAAACTATTTTGTTTTAAATCTTTTGATTCCATTGTTAAAGGAATATAATACCTATGGAAATATTTCAAAGTTACTTGCATGTGTACAAAGTATTATGTACACTTGAAAACTAACCAAACATATTGAATTACTTGTTGAGAGAGTAGGGCATGTAAATAAACGAGGAAATACCATGTATATTGGTAAATTAGCAATTCCACAGGGTACATTACCTTCACTATTTGAATATTCTGTATTTCCGTAGCCTAACAACAAAAGAGAGAATAATTAATGAATATCTAACAAAAATAAACACTATAATACAAAAAAACTCAGTATTATTACCATCTTTATCGCATACCTTCCAGGCACAGCCACAATTCTCAACACGTACTAATTGTAAATTCTCCAGATTTAATAGGAACTATCACAGCTTTCAACAACTAAACTAAATTTGTTTAGAAATTAGTTGAATTTTACCATGCAATCATTGTATTGTTATTAAAATAAGATGTGCTTACAAATTATTCTTGTAATATAACTGGATTAAACCCACAATTTTCTAATTATAATTCTAAAAAAAATCATACCTCTCCAGTTAAATGGTTTAGTTATACAACAAACTGTTGAATCAAAATGACCACTGTTACTGAAACACTGGGTATCGACTCTTTCCTTGACATTCTGCAAAGATTCCTGGTGTAATAGAGAATTTACACAGGATCGTGAGTTGCTTTCCTCAGAACGCAGATGGGGCTGTGTGGTAGTCATGAAAAGAAAGAATACAAATCTAATACATGATGCCACTATATTACTTATAAATATAACTTACAATCACAAATAAAACAATCCTCTCATTAGGTATTCAGTCGTCATATCCCAAATACTACCTTATACTCCACATAAACTCAGGCCACTTTTAAAAGATCTTTTGCTAAAAAATTCTCTTCATTCGCATCGTAACAGATACTGAATGTACGAACACTCCATGATATGTTTCGTAAGAATTTTGTTGCACGTGAGTAAGAAGGAAATTCAAATGGTATTTCTGTTTTACCACTAGGTATTTATTTCCTGCAGGAAAGCAACTTCTGAAGTCATATCCAACCAAGCTGAATATAGGCTGAAAAAGAAAATGGGAACAACATCTGAATTATTAATTCGTACATTTTATAATAAGCAATAATTCCTAAATAGTTGGTACCATTTTCAATTCAAAAATATACCTTCAGCAGAATTGTTCAATTGCTTCAAATATGCCAACATTCTTTGCACTTAAGTTGTAAATTGACAGTACCTTCCATCGTTAAAAGAAATACCATCATGTTTTTATATCTGATGGAGATTGTATTAAAATTAATCCTGTAATATTTTTTCCTGAAAAAAGTAGCAATTTTGTATTTGTAAACACATGTATCATAAATAAATAAATGCGTAAATAAATTATTGTTCCTATGAAAAGAAATATAAAGCTATAGTAAGCTCCTTACTCCTTCATGATACTTTTATTAGCCCTCTGACTTTTATACATGCCAAATTAATAGCCCCATAACTTCCAAGCAGAAGGGCAATATGAAATCACGAAGAATGGTTTCACAGCTCCTATTTTATCCTTACGTATTGCTGCATAATTCGGATAATACTTTCTGGCACAAACACGAGAAGTTCACAATTAAACATAGTGTAATTGTTAGTGTGGTAAAAGCCTGTTTGTTTCCTGGTCAATATGTCAAGTGCACGCTCTGCCACGGCGAATACATAACAAATGTAATTGGTTATGTTGCCAGACCAGCGCTGGGCCAATTCGAACTGATTCGAATTCATTCGATCATCCTGTACATGATGTGAAAGGATTTTTCAACCATAGTTATTGATGGCCATGTTCGTGTTAAGCATGGACCTTCCATGGTATAGGGTGATTTTTCATAAGAATGGCTAAAGTTAACAGTTCGCGAAAAAGTGAAGCATGTAATTCAGGAGTATATCCTTACCCAGCCTTACCCTCTGCCCGCGGCAGCTGTTTAGTTACGCGGCCCAAGATATAGTATCTTAAGAGACGCTAGAAAATGGTGTCATGAGCGCCACTGTTCACTCTCAGAGAGTATATTAATTGAAAATTGAAGAGGGCGTCGCCGCCATTAACGAATGGCAAAGCGATCTGCTGGTAAACTATGAATTTGCACGAGTGTGGTTTTTTAGACCGTTTAAGGATACATATGCGGTGTGAGTTAATTTTTAATTCATTCTGTGGAATTTGAAAAGGGTAAATTCTGTTCAACATTGGATAAATACTGTATGACATGTTTTTATGTATAAATAACGTCGGTGAAACCTGACTGTCAGTGAGTACCTCAAGCATCCTATGAGCCTCATATAGATAATTTAGTTTGTATTGGTATATTAATAACTATTCAAAATTATAATGGTAGTTTCCTGTGGTCGTATCGGGGTGGTGGGCCCTGGTTACACCTTCGTGGTGTTTATTTGCGGTGGTAATAAGTATCAACAAGAAGTGAAGCAGTTGTCTAAAAAACTGGTGACCTACTACAGGATCTATTCGGTGAAGTGTAAATGTATTCATGTTAATTTTTATTATTATTATTAAATGTTATTTCATTTATCTGTGTTATTCGTATTGTGAAACTTCTATTTAATACTTAATTATCTTTGTTGCCCGACTTGAACAAGCTATTTATGAAATATCTTTTTACTTCCATTTATTTACTTAATTTTGTTGCCCGACCGATATTATTTCATCAATGCTATAAGTTTTATATTGTATTTTGCCCTCCGATGCTCGTAAATTTTCTCGGTATTAAATCATTGTAATCATGATCCTACTTTTTTTTTTTATCATGTATCTCCACATTCAAACTCTTACCATTTCACCTGTCGTATGTGGACGTGTAATTAAGTGCAGAATTGCAATTGCTTGAAATTCAGTTGATTGAAATCGATTATTAATTTGATGGCAACTAACTACAAATTATCAGACTTTTCTTTTTCAATAATAAGAATTTAACATTTATTTTGATACTGTTACAGTTTATATTCTGCTCATCAATGATGTGATCTAATTCTCCTATGTACAATAATTATAGTTCCGTACGGTTCCAATTAAAGTTTATCGAGTTTCTGTGATCTTCGCGGGCGATGATTATTTCTCAGATGACTTCCGCATCTTTTGGCTTGATACCGTCCAGTAGGATGTCCTCGATGATACCCTCTTTTCGTAATCTTGTCTAACGTCAAGATATGTTTGTAAAGGTATCTGGAGTATTGTAAACTGTTTTTGTAATTTCTTAAAAATAAATAATTGCAATTAAATTATTTGGTGAGAACGACTACCCTGTCTGCTCTTCGGATGAACACATACACGCGACTGTCTATCTTCAGCCCAACTCGCTCAAAAACCTCCCCGTCTACGGATCTATCCTAATACAAATTCCCTTGGAACACGAAGTCTATTTTAATTTAAATTGCAAATTACGATCCAAATTAAAATAATGTCTTTAACTTCTCAATTCATGCAATATTTAACATGTCAAAATTTGTTATATGTGAACCCGCTTCCCTATAATCGAACTATTTCCCCAATCTCAACTGAAAGAGTACTCGTGCCGTTTTGCTTGCTACATCCGTTATCTTCGCCGACTATCAAGAGAGTGATTATTTCGACATTTTCACAAAATCACGGCTTCCACACAGAGTTTAATGGGGGGGGGGCAAAGGGTTCCCTGAATAAGATGCTTAAAAGTTGCCCTAAAACAAAAGGCACACGAGTAGTTACATTATAATTCTAACATAAACATAATAATTTTGAAAGATTTCTTAGCCGCCGTCCCACCGCCCACACCCCTCTAAAGCCAGAAACGTATTTTTTAATTTTAATATTTTCTCGAACTAAACAATATTTTCTTTGATTGAAAAAATATGAAAAATCACAAAATAATATATACTATCAGAATTTTTTTTGTTGATATTTTCTCAGCGCCAAATTTAAACGCGAAGTTTACTTTTTGAAAAAATATATTTTTTCTTGTCTTAGAGCCCTGGAACGGGCTTGAAAAACATCTCAAAAGCTCTTCTTAAAACACAAAACGTAAAATTTTCCAGATATTTTCGATCGCTGAGCTGTAGTAAAAAAATTATCATTTTAATCCTGAATTACAAAGGCGTTGACAGTCAGACGACGCAACTAGTGCAATCATTTAGCAATCATAATGGGACGACGGCTATCATAAGAAAGGTTCGCATGAAGAGGTACTACTGCGGACACTTTTCAAAAGCCATGTGTGGACAGCACCAAGCAAGTGTGTGCTGTGAGAGTGAAGTTATTATCTATAAAACCTTTAAATGTATTTTGTAACTCCATATCACACATGTTCAATCCTTTAAATTTAGTGTTTCATTGTAAAAATGAGTTTTTCCTGATTTTTACCCGAAGTAGTCCGTTACTACGCTTTGTAATAACGCTTGGTACAGGTCGCCTTTAGAATCTAGGGTTAAATCCTGCAGGACAAAAGTTGCTGGGTGAGGAAAAAGTGGATAAATCAAATTTCTAAGTATAGAAAAGAATTCGTTCAAAACGTGCTGTAGTTAGAATCCATGTTTTGTGCATCCTTCATACCGAAAAATCGATTGACGACAAAACGTCTGCCTGTCTGTCCGTCCGTCTGTGCACAACGCCAGCACATAAACTGTTCAACCGATTATCACCCAAATTGATATTATAATATCAATTTGAAGATCCGCAAAATGAAATGTTATTTTTTTTTAATTGACCCAACATTGGGAGGGGAAGTTGCCCCTCTTGCCCCCCCCCCCTGAATCCCACGTTGCATCCACTGCCCCCTTCACATCTTCTGTATGCAATGTCCTCGGGGCCGTGTTCCCATTCCTTCCGCAAATTAATAATGCTATGTCATCAAGCATGGAATCTAATAACTTGTTTATAGGTCGTCCTAACAACGTATATTCTTTGGCTCTAAGTGTCCTTATTGCATACATTTACATTGTGTAATGCTTGATGCAATTATATTTGATATAAAACTTGTGGTACTACAGAATTGCACAACCTTTCCCGTATTAGTTTTCTATTTCCATTGGTCTCGGCTAGCTGTACGGACTTGCCACATACTCTTGCCAGCTATTCCCGCCCAAAGTACATTTTTTCTTAATTTTACGGCTTCCTTATGGTAGAATTGTTACTTTAAAAGTATTAAAAATATAAAAAGCATCTTCCCAAATGACAATTTTCATTGGAAATTTATTAGCTGCTAAAAAAGGCGTTTAAGCCCTACTTTACATTCGAAAAATATAACCTTTCACCGAAAACTATTGAGTTTTGGAAAAACTTCGTATGATGACATTTCAAGCACTTTCTTTCACAAATGCAATAGTGTTTACGAATTGCTAGAAATGTGCAAAATAAAGATGTGAAAGATTTAAAAAAAAATTTGTTTAATTAATTTGAAAAAAAATAAATGAATCAACAAAATTAAATCTATGTCATCTTAAATAGTGCAATTAGCACAATCTGTTGGAAAATTTGGAATAAAAAAATTGCAGCCGTTTTAGAGAAAATGATGTTTCAGCGTTTCTGACAATGCGGAATTTTAAGCTAATTTTCACGCAAAACTGTTGTTTTGGGAACACAATATCACACAATATTTAAAGTACACGTACTCATAAATACATTAATGTAAAGAAATTGCCGCTAATGTAAATATTAACGACGTGAGAGACGAGTCAAAAAATTAAATTTTACAAATTACATTTTTGTAATTTATGAAAAAACAAAAGAATAGAGCAATATGGCGTTTATATCATCTTATAGAGTGCATTTAACAAAATATCTAACAAGAGCTTAAAGAAAACGTTTGGAGCCGTTTTTGAAAAAATCTAATTTTTCAAAATTGCAAATATTGGTCACAATATTGCGTGAAACTACCACAGTTAAAAAATATACATGACCTTAATGAAAGAACTCACTATGGAGAATACATTTTATTCAATTTTGTAGTTGTAAGAAGACGCCCCAAAATATTGAAATTTTCGAAAATTCAGAGCTAAACCTGAAAATCTGACCTATGCCATCTTTATAAGTTCATTTTACTATATTCTTTCAAGAAATTTAAAGTAAAAAATTTGGGCAGTTTTTGAGTAAATCTTTACAATGTCCGGAGGGCTCTATGTAAAATAACCCCAAATTTGAAAGATTTTTTTCAAAATTTCAAAGATTCGATTCGATCAAGATCGACACGGGTTTCTTTAATTTGGAAAACATTCTACGCATGGTTTAGGCGCTAGTAATGTTCAGAGACACAAGACGGGCTGACGGACTGACAGACAAACTGACGTTCAGAAAAAAAACAACACTTTTCGGTATCAGGGGACCACAAAACATGTATTTACGTTGAAATCTCGAAATCGATTTTCCGCAGCTTTACATAACTTTCCCTACACTATGTACATTACTCCGTATGCACGTACGTATACAGCAAATTAAAAATAGAATATGTACCGTATGTCTTTAAGCAATATAAATATTCTAAATACTTTTAAATACGTAATTAAAATATTTCAATAGTCTTATTTTAATTAATACCTATATAATAAATTTAAAAATGTTTCATAATTGAAATAATATTGAATGTAATAATCTGAAAGCACATTTTATTGTTATGTACCATATTGTTTAGAATTACTAGGAACATACATATATTATGATTAAATAAATTTTTTTCCATTAAACATGTTCTAGCGTTTTAAAATATTTCAATACAGAAAATTTATATAAAATAAAAAAATTCAATACAGGTGCTTCTCTCAAAAACACTTTTCGTGGGTACACGGTGCGATAAAATGCACTTTTTCCAGCATTCATTGTAATCTATGGAAGCCTAGTCGACAAACGGAAAATTTTAGGCAGTTGGCCATGTATTAAAACTATTTTCTTTAACATAACTTCGAATTAGAGATGCTACAGAATGGCACAGACTTTCTAGTATTATTTTTTTTATTATCTTTGGTCTACGCTAGCTATTCGGACTTGCCTCATACTCTTGCCTGCTGCCATCTTATGACTCCGCACATTTTTTTGGAAATTTTCTAATTTCATTTGTTTTTTAATAACAGAACCAAAATATTAGTTTAAGAATATTAATGAATAGTAAAACGTCATCCAAAATGTAGAATTTTCATTGAAAACGTTGGAGCCTTTATAAGAAAATGGCGTTTAAGCGTTATTGTAAATGCAGATTTTAAGCTCTTATTCTCAGAAAACAATTTAGTTTTCAAAAAACTTCTTTGGAAGTAATTTACAGCACTTCCACTCACAAATGTAATAGTGTTTACAAATCGCTGGAAATGTGCAAATAAACGGCGTGAGAGATATTTAAAAACAATATTGTGTAATTAAAAAAAGAAGAATATCCCAAATTGAACTTAAAGTCATATTAAAAAGGGCAATTAACGAACATCCGTTCGACAAGTTTGAAGAAAAAATTTGGAACCACCTTGGAGAAAATAGCAATTGACCGTTTCTGAAAATACGGAGTTTTAAGCTTATTTTCACAAAATACCGTTGGGTTTTCGAGAAACTTTATATGACATAATTTAAAACACGTGTACTTGTAAATACATTCAATAATGTTAACAAATAGCAAAATATATTTATGTATTTTTTGAAAAAACAAAAGAATAGAGCAATATGAAATTTGTCATCATGTAGAGTACATCTAGCTCTATCACTACCAAAAGTTTTTAAGAAAAAAATTGGAGCTGCTTTTGAAAAAATCTCGTATTTTAATTCTTAAAATGGCACATATTGCACCCAGTATTGCGCGAGAACTACTAAAAGTTTCAAAAAAATGTATCTGACCTCAATGAAAGAACAAAATATGGAGAACAAATTGCTTGCGACAGGAGAAATCTCTCTTCAGTTTTGTAGTTGTAGGAAGACGCTGTAGAAAGGCTCCGAAAAAAGCATACTTTTACAATTTTTTAAAATTGTAGAGTAAGCAGTGGAAAACGGAACTATGGCGCGTTATAGTGTAGTTTATTCTTACAAGAAATTGGAGCCATTTTTGAGAAAATTTTGAAAATGTCCCAAGGGCTCCATGTAAAGTACCCCCAATATAATTAATGAATGTTTTTCAAAATCGCAGAGCTTTGGCCCAGGCGAGATCGACAGGGGTTTATTTAGTTTAGAAAAAATCGTACGCCTAAATTAGGCGCTTATGTTGCTCTCATACACCAGATGGACACACACGGACGGACGGACATTTTGAAAAACACAACAGTTTTTCGGTATCAGAGAACTCCAAAACGTCTATTTCCGTTGAAATCTCGAAATCGATTTTCCGCAGTATTATATAACTTTCTCTGTACTATACGCATATTATTCCGAACATACATGTGTATGAAAGAAAGTAAAAATATTACATATGCACGAGCGAGCGAGTTCGAGAGAGAGCAAAAGGAAGTGTGTGTGTTGATGTTGCGCTACTTTTTGGAAAACCATTTGGGGTGGTTTTGTTCAGCATTTTTTTGCTGAAGCGGCCATTAGTATCCATTACTAAATTGCATTTGAAAAAATTGAAAGAAAACAATGTCGCCTCCAGCCATGAGAAAGGTGCCTATGGTTTCGTTAGGTACCCGGGAACTCAGGAAAAAATCCAGCAACGATGAAACGTTTCGATTCGATTGAAAAATGCAAGTATTTGATTGTGTTACTCCGCCTATTCTCATACTGCGCGTACCTACGGAGCGTCACTTCTTACAACACAGTTAATGTGCGACAGCAAGGCTCCAAGAAAGAGGCGCCCGCAATTAAATGGTTGCTATTTTCATGTTGCGTTACGGAACATCAACTTTCTGATATTGTTATTAAGGAAAAGAACTATTGAACTGTTTACACAGTGCGTTATTGGAGATTCGTAAAGATTTTGTATTCTCAAAATTTTTAATCCATTGTAATATTAAACGGGAGTATTTTGTTGGTTGTTCTTGAGCAGTGTGCGTGATACTTTTGGAAAAGTACAATATATTGCATGGTTGTATTCTTCATCATTTGTGCAGCTTGCATTTTTTCTGCTGCAGATATTAAATGAGCCGTAATGATTTCATCTGTCGTAATGGAACGCACCCTTGGCGGAAACCGCGTTTCGTCGTGTCACTCTCGGGACGGCGTTCGCGCGTGTGTGTGTGTGGCTGGTGTCGCCACCGCTTCTAATTCGTATATTAGATTCATACTCACGAGAATTTCGCCGCCGG
>BOPP01000011.1:3746387-3771743 GCA_017312745.1 Gryllus bimaculatus | reverse complement strand
GCGTGGCCGGGGCCCCCGAGGGGTCGTGTCTCCCCCGCGGCAACGAGCCCGCCCCTGCCCATGCCCCTGCCCCCCGTGTTTGTTATTCATGGTGGAGGCCGGCAATTTGCCGCCACTTCGCTGCCATAAATCACGGGTTACCGAGCTCCCCGGGAAGTCACACGTCATCGTCTTTAGTTCGCGCGCGCGACGCGAGAGGGCAGGCGCTGCCTCCGCTCGCTTTGCCCCACGACGCCCTTTCTGTGCTTGTGGCTTTATTTCGGGCTGATCATTTTTCTATTGGAGATTTTTTCTACTTCAGAGAGAGTTTTTATATGTTCGATGTTTTGCTAGTGTTGTTATAGAAATGTCAATAATTCAATATTTTTTCGTGTGTTGAGAAAGGTTTGTTTCAATTGATATTGACAAAATGATTAATTTTGTCCAATTTTGGATTTAGTGTTAATGCCGAAGTAGAGGAACACCATTTGTGATGTGATTGATAAGAGAATATGAAATGCAATTTAACACTGTATTTAAATATATTTTTTACAAAAATCCTAAATGAAATAAAAAAATTTAAAAAAAATCTAAATGAAATAAACAATATGATTGAAAGTGGAGAATACAAGAAATCAAAATTTTACCTTGATGTTTACAAGACTAATTTTCAGAACATTAGAACATACCCATTCTCAAACAAATTGAAAATGAAATTGTTAAATTATTTCCCAAGTTAAATAATTTTTGTTACTCCTCAGCCATCAACATCACGTCTTCCGTTGGCATTCAGAGGCCCGAAGGTTTCAGCATCGTCAGAGGAAAGAAGACATTTAAAGTAGTGTCGATGAACAGGAAGGGTAAATGGCAAAAAGCCTACCTTCTTTCTCTTTTGTAATTGGCCGTGGCCCTCTGTTTAGCTTTGTCTGAAGCACGTTAGCGCGAGAAATTGGTTGTCCGTTTTTTATCCCGACTTAAAATATTGCAAAATGGTATGTATTCAGAAAGGGATCCTTTTAAACGTGTTGTGAATGGTTCATTCATTTGGTACCTTTTGAAAATTCACGAATTGATACGTAAATAAACCATTTACAGCTGAAATGGAGTAACTCAAAACTACACTACTTTGGCTGTAAGCTGACGATGGCTCCATCAAAAGTAGAATAAACTTGTGTCCATATGCTACTTGCTAAACATGATTATCATACTTAATTTAAAAAAAAATGGAGTTACACATTTTGGTTTTAAGGGGTTAACACAAAAATGTGAACTTGCAGTCGTTCGAATTGACATTTTTTTGTTCGGTGACCAATACAAGTATATTCAATCAGATATATAATATAGAATTAGTGTGTTGCTGGTGACGTTGATACCTTTGAATATATAAATGAACAAGCGTTGCCTTTGTTTCTTAGATGTTTTCTTATAGGCTTAAGATGTTTCCAGTTGCATAGAGATCATAATCATCATCATCATCAGAGCAGAAAAATTATGAAAAATACTATATTATACTACTATACTATAAAAAAATAATTTATTTACAAACATGTTTTACGATAGGGACTTTGAAAGATAAGTAAGCAAACTGGATCGTACATAATTCGAACATAAATGGTATATACAATGTAAGATACCTGAGAACACTGTTTCATTAATTTAATAAAGCGTGTAGGTCAAGTGTTGGATTATGAGGAAGCAATCATAGATTGGCATATATTTATTTCTTATTTGTTTTAATTACATTGAAAAGTGTGTGTATAAACTTGTGATTTTCCATGTTTTATGAGATTGGGATTGAACATGGAAGATATGGGATAATGAGATAACATGCGCTGTACTATTGGGACTAATGGCCATAGCAGTAGAAAACAAAATAATCAGTCTATCCTGAAGGGATCGTTGACGTTCCCGTTGAGAAAGACTATTTTCAAAACTGGAATTAGTGGCAGCGTCAACATTTCTAGCGTGCGCCGCTCATTGCGCTGACAGTACTCTAGCAGTGGTATTGTTATTAATGTACTCGGCCTAGTCATGTGATCAAGTGTTGGGCCTTGGTCGGTGGGGAAGTAATTCGAATTCATATTCATTCCACGAAGGTTGGCAAAATTGCGCTTGTGCTTTAAATGTTGAAAGCGTGCACATTTTCGTTAAGATAGTGGAAGCAGCTCCACAGCTGTGGCGGGAGAGAATGCGGCTGACGTAAACCTTCCGTGATGTCGCGTTGTCGTGAGCCCCGTTTGTTCTGCGAGAGCAGTCCACCAATATGACGTAATAACTCGAGTACAAAGTATGCAACACACTTCCGCCACATGTGGGAACCAATTCCAGTTATCATGATCACGTGACGTGTGTCGTAGACTATTCGAGATACCTGATTACCAACCATTCTAGTCGACTATCGATGATCGATCTGCCCTCGGGGGCTCGTTGGTTAGCGGGCTCACCCTCCGCGGCGCAACTCCGGGTTCGATTCTCGGTGGGGGCAAAATATAATTGTGCGCTTTCCTTGCAATGTCAAGGCAATTTCCTTGCTGTTGAGAATGCCCACTTGTCAGGTTGAAAAGTCCATGCTACAACGTAGGGATGGCTATGTGTTAACCACACGTGCCCCTTTAAATCCATGGCCCTAATGCCGGGACGCTGCTAGTAGGTCTTAGCGCCTAAAGAGCTGTCGTGCGAAGTACACACATACTATCGAATGTCGATATAACTGCGAGGTAAAGTTAAAGTTCGCGCTGCGCAGTGGTCCAAATATATCATTAGCATATGGTCCTTCGCGCAACAGCTTTCTTTTATCGGGGCTGACAGATCCGACACCATCGCACTTGGTGTGTGGGAAGAGCGGCGAAGTTGCTGCCTGACCAGAGGCTTCCAGCAGCGGCGGTGGCCCTCTCCGCAGGCGCTATTGATCACGCAGCGAAGTGCTGAGCAGCGGGCGAGCGGGCGCACGCACACAAGAGGCGCGCGGCGCGGCGGCGGGCGGCGCGAGGCGGGCGGCGGCGGGCGCGGCGGTCGGCGCGGCGGCGGCGGGGGCGGCGGCGGCGGGCGACCGACCGACCGGAGCGGGGCGGTGGCGGGCGCTATTCCTCCGCATGAAAATTTAAGACATCTGGATAGCGGGGCGGCGCATTGTCCATGCGCTCGGCAGAGAGGCCCCGCTGATGGCCGGCGCGACCCCGCCCCCGCCCCCGCTCCAGCCCCAGCGCCGCCGTCATCGCAGCGGCAGCACAGGACCCACGCAGCCCACTCTGGCTGCGCCTCAGAGTGGCCTCTCCCTGCGGAAACACCACCACCACCACATCTACCTCTACATCCCACCTCCTACCTACGTCCTACCCCTACTTGCTACCTCCTACCTCTTCTACCTCTACCTGTGCGACTTTCATACCTCTACCTCTACTTCCACCACCACCACCATCTCTACCCCTGTCAACACATCACAATCCACTATTAACATTTACCCATTGACAAGTCCCGTTCTGAAATCTGAATGCCTGAATCTTCATCCATTTTCATCCACCACAACTGTTAGAATGTAATATTCAACACTCGCTTGCGATGATCTTCGAACATGCATTTAAACCTCCAATAGCAACAGACGATTTTCACCAACGCTGCGAGACTTCAAGGTAGTCTCATCCTCTAGACTTCGAATCCGCGACAATTCTACCATCACCATTACTACGATCACCACACTCACCACCACCATCACCACCACTACCATCACCAACTTCATTAACACTATCAACTACTAAACTTTAATCAATGACACTAACTAGTCCGATCTCCGAATGTACTACCCCCCGTATCGTCACATCATTTTCATGGAACAATTACGTTGAAAGGCAATATTTTTCAATGGATACTTTGACATTCACTATTTACAGACCGCCACCACGTTTACCTGCCTAATCTCCGACCACGATCCCTACTCGGAATTTGGGTTTGCGATTATTACACAAATAACAGGTTTTATAAAAACTTTTTTTTAAATTTTCGGATTAACCTGATGGTTGTACCTGGTTTCTTATATAATAGTTTTTCGTTTCACAAAATGCATGTGTTGTTATGCATATCAATAGTATCTTATCCTACTTAGAGACGTGCATCTCGTGTATGGCGGGTTGCCTAATATCCATGCTCCATCCACCACATTTTTAAGTTCAAATATGTCCTAATTAAAAATATCCGTAGCTTGTTCGGAAAGTTACAGCAGAAACCTTAAATGTATAGCCGGTATTCATATACACATACGCGTGCTGTTTGAATGACTCTATAAAATTTTTGTGCTAATGTGTGCGCAACGCACATTAGAAATTACGTGCTCAATGCTCTCTTAGCATTTCGACCTAAATGCTTTCTAAGAAAACGCAAAGGTAAGAACTCAAATACGCGAATTTCTAGGAAGCGTTTTATCTGCTTGTTCTTTTCTTCTGTCATTTTCCTCCTCTTATAGCCGACGTCTGAGTTCATTGAAAGAAGGGTCAATAATTTAGTCTGGTGATCGCAAATGAAGATGTCTGATGGGTAGGGTCATTCGTACGTAAGCAAAGGAGCCCAAAGTGAAAGGTCCAAGCTAGGAGAATTCATCGCACTTGAGATACATCGCATAGGTGAGAGATGAAGTGAAAATTGCGAAACGTCTAGCTCTGATTTCCCCAGGTCGCTGGTTAGACCGAATCCTGAGATTGGAAGAGTCTCCTGTCCCGGCGGCCGCTCCCATCGCCCGTTAGAGCGGCAAAATTCCTAACTCGGTCCCTAATGCGAACGCGGCGTGGTGGCCGGCGCGGAAGGCTCCCACTCCCCGCTCCCACTGCCACTCCCGCTCCCACTCCCTGCATACGCTCCCCGCTCTCACTGCCTGCTCCCACTCCCCGCTCCCACGCCCCACGGCCCACATCCCACACCTATTCCACCACCTACCCCCTGCATACGCTCCCCGCTCCCACGCCCCGCACCCACTCCTCGTACCCATTCTCTACCGCCCTGTTTCACTCGTTTATGTTCTTCGATCTTCTGCGTCTCGCTCTCCTCACATTTCGCACCGCTCTCTCTCTCTCTCTCTCTCTCTGTCTCTCTCTCTCCCCGCTCCCCGTCCTGTTGCTCCTTCTCGACTGCGAGAGGAGGCTCAAGTGGTATCGCTGCAGTTCCTCTGACCGGGAAGTCCTAGGTTCGACTAAGTTGAACGGTAGCAGGCATTCGACACCAGCTAGGCAGCTACGTCGAGTTCAGCCGCCGCCTGGAGGAGAAGTCTAGAGCCCGGCTGCTCTGATCGGTACATTTCTGTGATTTCTATGCCAGGCGAATGCCAGAGCAGTGCAAAAAGTAGACAAACGGGCCACGGAGCGTGCGTGATTGTAGCTTCCTCTTCCTTGTTCTGTCCTCACCCTTTACTGACACACACACACACACACACACTAACATACACTACACAACCACATGTGCCTGGAGATCGGTGGAGATCTTTAGAGCTTGTCCCGGCTGCGGCGGTGCCCTGCTGGTGGGAGATACTCGGTTGAGGAAAACCCCACTAGCCGTCGGTAGTCTCCCCGCCCCCTCCTCGCTGTATCCCCCTTCCCGTCCCGCCCCACCGGAATGAAACATGTCAAATTATTTATTGCTAATTAATTACTAATTATTTGCTAATTAATTGCCACATTTTGGAGTTAATTGCGACATTTAATTCTCAATAAAGTATTTGAGGGTATTCGTCGAGCTATGGCGCGAATTTGACTTATGTGTGTATTGACGCCCAGCTCAAATCCGTTTTCGCCATGAAGATACGTGGCAATTACTTCCAAATTGTGGCAATTAATTAGCAATAAAGCATCTGACATGTTTCTTTCCACTGTGTTGACATTGCTGTTTTAGCTTACCACACCTGAAGAGGACGGATGTGAAAGGAAAGATCGGCGGACCGTGACCCGTTTGTTAGGGTTCTGATCCGGCTTTCGCCTGGTTTTGATCGTAGAAACCAGAGAAAACTATTGATCAAAACAGTCGGCCTCTGGCTGCTTCTCCAGTCAGCCCCTGAACCAGTAGGAGTCTCAAATATACCTCCATCGACACTCGAGTCCTAGGGCCTCCTGGCAGAGACGTTGCGTTGGCAATAATCGTTGCCGAGAGTTATCGCCGCTGGTGTATTGTTCGGATGTTACGTGTGCGTTTCAGGCTTTGGGCTTACGTGTGAAATAAGTTGATCTTAAATTGCATACTAACCTAGAAACTATGTGTTGGATACCGGCCCTTAGTAAAACTGTAAAAGTAACCTCTTCTTGTTGACTGAAATAACTCTATGAAGTAATTTATTGAAGATACAAGATCTTTATGCAATCCTCTTGACTGAGAGAAGCCAGACGAATATTTATTTGCTTATTGAAATAGCGATCTCTCTGAAAAGGATGGGAAAGTGCGGAGCTGACTTTACGTAAAGGTCTGGAGACGTAACAATGTTGAGCCCTAATAGCACTTGCTCTCCACTTGAATTCTCACAACTCTTTGCTTCCGTGTCATGCTTTATTTACGTCTTTCTTTCCATTCGTTTTACTATGATGTGTCAGTTCTTCAGATCGAAAGTTTCGAGCTCCGGACCTCCCATCTCCTTCCGTCTCTCCACCGTGGTGCGTGATACAGTTTCGTGATAACCCACACCAACTCTGCTGGAGTAGCGTTTTCTGATATAACTCTAACACAACGGTTTAGGTGGATCTGGGCATCAATTGGTGTCACTGCAGTGCCTCGGACCGGGAGGCGCAGGAGTTCGAGTTCCGGCGGTGGCCGAATTTTCGACATTAGCCAGATAGCTCGGTCGAATTCAGCCGCTGTCTGGACAATTCTAGCGGCCGGCTCTTCTACTATTTTCCGTAGTTTCTCCAGAGAAAACAGGCGAACGTTGGAGCAGTACCCTAATAAATGAGCCAGGTATGCGTTCGATCTTTCTTTTCCCTTACTTATTCTAACTTCCCCCTTTGCAGACACTTAAAGATAGAAAATGTACTACGCTAACAACACCAATGGCCTAAGCGAACGCGGCGCGGCGAAGTTGAAAAATTGTCAAAATCGTTTAGGATGTGACGCCTCGTAAACATGACTCTGTGCAAATAGTCTCTATTCCGTAAGTAAAGTGTCGACTATGAATTAGGCGCTTCCGTCCTCCCTCTCGCCCCAGGCTCGTGGCGGGGAGGCCCCATCGCTTGCCGCGGCTGCGCGGAGGGGGGGTGGGCGGCTCCTGGCAAAGTCACTGGCGAAGCCAAGTGGCGAAGCCCCCATCGCCCAATATGAACAAGCGCGCGCTTTCGTATTTCCATACGCTTTCACCTAAATTCGCGGTGAATGGACTTTCAAGAAAAAGGTAGTCCACGTAAGTAATATTTATATAAATAGAAGGGTTTGAAGAGTACTTTTCTTGCATTCAGGCTGCTTTAATAGGTTGGTATCATGCGAACATTCCCCAGTTGTTAGAATGACAAAAAAGTAGGGGGTACCCCAGTTAGTGTTAAAAAAAGTTTATGAAATGAATACCCTATGAATGAATGAAATATGAATCATTTCTTAGGTTACTCACTGACCCCACCCCAGTACGATTAGGCAGAAATGTGCGTCAAAATAATCTCTCACGTGACTAAGCAGAGTGAAACCAAAGTCGTGGATATCAACCCACGTAGCGCCTCCGCTCCCCTTAAAAAAATCGGGTGTATCAGAACGTCTGCGGAGGTTAGTGACGTCGACGACGAGCGGAGAGGTCGGCGCCGCCAGGTCAGGAGAGATCGGCGGCGGAGGCAGCCGGCCTGGGCGCCGCTTTTCACCCGCCCCCAATTAGCGCGCCTCGCCCCTCCCCCTCCGCGGCCGGCGGGGGCAGATTGCACGTCAGGTTTTCAAAATACAGCAGCGCCCGCCCGCTCGCCCGCCGCACCGCCGGCCTTGCTTGTGAGCCCGTCTCGCGGAGCGGCGCGGAGCAAGAGCAGCGCTAGCTTATAAGCCCCCGGCGGGCCGGCGGGCCGCGCATTTGTGCGCGCCCTGACACATTCACAGTCGTGAAGGCCGCTGAGATGGGCGGTGCGTCCCGCGCGAACAGCCTCCCCGACGACCACGTTCACACGCGCATTTCTCAAAGAAATAGCGCGCGACTTTCACGCGGCCTATATAAGGTTATCCCGTGCCCTTCTCCTCGGCTTCCGGCCCGTATATTACACACGCCTACAGCCACCGGTTTTTGTATATACAATGTCTGTGGAACACGAGAGGGAGGCGGGGGTTAGGTGGTAGTGTTAAAAAGCCGAGTCCGGAAGGGTTGACAGGCGCGAATTTCAGCCGGATGCGACGTTCCTGGGAAAAAAAAGATTCTCGCGAGGTGTGCACAGCGGGGGCGCGGCGTCTCGCGACGCCTCCACGGACGCCCCGGGCGGCAGGCGGCGCCACACCGTGGGGGGGCGGGAGGGCGGGAGGGGCGCGGCGCCGATGGCCACTTGGGTGGTGAGCGGGATGCCTTGCTTGAGGAGTGGACGCGGACAGCCGCTGGCGGATGACAGCAAGTCTTGTAGGGGACTTGTACGTAAAACGCGTTCTTTTATCTGAAACGAACGTTTTGTTATCTCACCTCTTGGAATGTAAAATATTTCTTTTGAATGCTATATTTATAAGGATACTATGTTAAAAGGAAAGCAAACTTTCCTTAAAACAAAGTATGTATTCTCTTTTCAATTCCACCTGCTGTTAGAAGGGGCTTTGCCTACAGGGATGGATTCGTACGTGAGCACATTGTTTAGTGTTAGATGAGCTCCAATAATTGTCTAGCAACATTTTTATTAGAAACGTAAATATAGTTCTTTGCCAATTTATTTTCTGCATATAAAAATAATCTATTTAATTCAGAGTAAAAAATAGATAACGCATTTTTGAAAAAAGTGGACCTACAAAAATGTACAGTAACTCGTTTGAAAATATATATTGTATTTATTAATTGAATATTAAATTTGAAAATTCAAAATTTCTAGTAATATAATCATATTGGTTTTACTTTCATAAATGCAATAATCAGAGAGAAGTCAGTGCTTAAAGAAAAATGCGGACCGGCATGATATGCATACCAGCCCTGAGGAAGGCCACGACAGGATGGTCGAAACGTCGGCACCTCAGCCTTCGAAGCGGCGTCATCCGGACAGCCCAGATCACCCACATGACTCTGGCCGCGGAAGCCTACGACTGCATACATTTTGTATTTGTATTCCTTGATCAACAATTACCGAAAATGAAAAATATAAATCAAGCACAAACAGAAAACAACATTACTTCATTTTCATTTTCCAATTTCAAGAAAATATTAATTGATATAATATGATTTCTAGATGTATAGATTGCGCATGTGTAGAGAAATAATAGAAATAAATTTGGTGATAGCGAAAGTAAAAGTTTCTGCAAAGGCATGTAAGGGGAGTAAAATTTCCTGGCGGCACAGGTAATTGTTTTATTAATCATAAAAAACAAATTTAATAATGCATTGAAATAAATATCGTAATCATTACAAATAAAATATTAATAATAGGCACAATATCACTGACCACTCTTTCGTGAAAAAAGTGTCCTTTTCGAGGGGTGGTCGCTTAATTAAGTAAAGCATGTTTAGGAATTTGTCTATTATATCGTCTGATTATGAAGAGCGTTTAGTAAACGAGGCCGAATTATGGAAAATGAAATATTTTGACTTTTATTTCTATGTTGTCGAATATTATTTTTTGAATGATTTCCTTTCCTTTTAAATAATTTCTTCTTTTCTTGGTTAACAATAAACGTTTAAATCATATTTAGTGTTAGTATTTCGAATAGTTTTCTATTGATAACGCACGTCATTTTCTTGGGAAGGATGAATGCCATTTGACGCAATTCATGTCTGTGAATGGAATTTGACGCAATCCATATCCTAGAAGCTCAAACCTTGCTTTTGTCGCACGTCTTCGCGCGCACACGTACACACACACGCACACAGACACACAGAGACATACAAAGTGTAGGCAATAAAAGGATTTCTATCGATGGTTCTTGGGCGATCTCTGAGCTTAGACTCCGGAAGCAACACAAGCACTTGCGTGTCACTGGCCAAGTCGATATTCCTCACTTCCGAGATTGATATTCTACCGCAGTACTTGTTCTTCTAGGAAGGTAAGTAAAGAAAGACTTCGTTAATCCAAGAAATTAAACATTAGGTCACCTTCATATCTCATAAGAAATGAAACTGAAATGAAGCGAGCAGCCGTGATACCAGATCAGTGGCCAAGGTTTATGCTTCCTGGTTCCCGGATCCATACACCCGCGAATTTCCTCCAGAGTGAAGCTGAAGCACAGCTTCGTGCGAATGCTTTTGTTAACGTCGCCAATTTCCAATTTAACCAGTGACAATTCGTTGTACTTACAATTTTCCTGAAACGGCCTCATAAAATGGTTAAATGAAGCAAACTGCTATTGAGAGGTTATTGGGTGGTTGGGGAGAGGGGTAATCTGTTAACAGGGGTGACATTTTATTACAATGTATGGGCTCATGGGTTTCAGTGTCCGTTCCAAGAAAAATCGGTCATTTAGAGGGCTGTTCTTTCAGAGAGGTTTCACTGTACATACACCCTCTAGTTCTGAAAGATTTCATTAAATGAACTGAATTTCAAATCCTGCTAGCCTAAAGCCTGTTTTACACGATCATTTTTTAAAATCATTTTTGCCTATACAGAAAAGAGACAGGCCACACTGGATGCATTTTGTACGACAAACCATTTTTCGGTACAGATTTCATTTAGTTTGACTACCGCGATCCTGGCGTTACTTTTCGGAACTTTCTCTGTTTGGTTATGCGTGTGGTGCGGTTTGTCCATTTTGTACAGTTTCGAGAGCGTTTTGATGTGTTGAATTGTAATGTGAAGTAATTTGTTGTGGGAAATTATGTACTGTGTTCTAATGTCGTCGCGTTTCGTGCTCAGTCCTAATATAATCTAACTTAATTTGTTTCCATAGATGCGATGTACAAATGTTTGAATGTCATCGCTTTTTGCAGCCTCCGTAGGAAGTATTTTCACCGCGATTGCGTACACAGACAGAAATGACCGTGTAAAACACTGGAATCACTTTCATCCAATTTCGGCATCGAAACATAGCCCCTAGAAACGAACCTCCTTTTCCCATCCTCTTTCTATAGAGAAAAATGATGAAAAAATGACTGTAAAACAGGCTTAAGTATAGTCAAGGTGACATTGTGACATGTAAACCCTCACGAAGAAAGTTAACTATCGGCTATGAGTGCAGGAGAGGATGGTCTTGATGCCAATAATTCCTCTGGAGAGGATGGTCTTCATAAACGCAATGTTGTGTAGAAAAATAACATATGTAGTGATGGAAATTTTATATTATGAATATCCACTAGAAGAAGTGGTGATAAAATGGACCCTGCTGTTTTCTCAAAGATTTCGCAAGACATTCTTCTCCTATTTCATATTATTGCCGTGAAATTGTACAGCATGTCCCACCATTTTCACATTTCATAAATAAACAAACAAACTATTATTGTGCTTTATGTCTAATAATTCATCGCTTCAAAATTAATAAAGAACATGCTATTAATTGTATCAGTACAAAGATTGAACGAAGAAAATAGAACTTGATCGGTATTGACTTATCAAATGAGAGGTCCTTATTACCACCTTTTGCTTTACTGTTATTATCATTATGAGAAAGTGATAGAAACTAACAGACTAAATTTTAAATATGCAGAAAATAAACAGAGCACAGAAAAGGACATATACTGTTAACGTGAAGAATTATACGCACACCTTTGGAAAGTAAATAAGTGCTATCAAATTTTAAAAGTAATACGATACAGTTGTTATTCTGTGAAGAAATAAAACGAATAATTATGTAGGAGAAATCATATTCTGATATCATTTTTGATCTTGTGGTTAGTTGTGCGTTTTCATTAAACCAGACTAAATTCATTATGATATTATGGGGAAACTATCCCAACGTAGCCCCTAGTTCTGTTGTATTTGTATACAGTTCGGTAAACAAAAGGGTTATAGAGGGGAAAAATAATACAAGTTGTTTTCTCGCGGTATTTGTTTCGAGTAATTGGAAGATAAACATGATAAAAGTCTTAGGTTATAGATATAATACGACCTGAGGTGTTGGGAGGGAGTGAAAAGGTATTTTTTTGTTTCTCGTTAACGCTGGATTGTATCATAATAAATTACTATTAGCAAATTGAAATCTTATAAAATGTGCTACAAAATTACCTCTGCTCAGTTTTTTTACTGTTCCTCGTAGTTTTTTATTTAGATATCCACTGGCGAAAATTGTCAATTTACAACAAATCAAAATTTTCCTCAGTTTTCGATAAGATTTGGTTTCTAGCTCTAGAACCCTTCATTCTACAGTATAATTTTAATAGCAACAGAGGTATAGAGTTAAATTTTCCTTGCAATGGTTTGTACATACATTTACTATTTTATCCGCAACTGAGACAAAATTATAGAAATTTAAGGACAATTACCTATTTTGAAGGAAAATCCAAAATATTATCTTCATTGAAATGTTATACTACAATTAATTTTAAGTTGTATTTTGTATTTTTTAATAGTCGAGAAGAAATATTTTTAATAACAGAATGATTAAATGGTTTAGAGAAGATGGCCGAATTATATAATTGTAACATTTGTAACAACTGAATTTATTTCCAAAAAAGGTTTTCACACCATTGGCGGAGTTTTCTGAAGTACCATTGCCGAATGTAGTACTAAAGGTGGTCGTGGGAGTACTCCTCATTTCAGATAAGAAGCACAGGGATTTTGGAAAATACTTTCAGAAAGATAGTTTTAAAACTGGTTAATTTATTACATTATAAATTCATTTACCCATACTTCAAACACATGTCATGAATTTGCATTTGGAATAAAATAATGCAACTCCTATAAATTTGCATTTTATTATTATATTACTTGAACCCTTTCAACGTTCAAAACTGTCGGAATATTTGCTTCTGAGGAAAAAGTTACTCGTTTACTCTGCACGAGTGAGCCGGCATTAAATTTCGAAAACACGGCCCGCACTACTCTCCGGTGCGACGCGAAGCACATCCACGCGAATACAGATCATCAATCATTCGCAATCTGAATTTCGGGCAGTTTGCTCGCTACGGTAAGCTCATGATTAATTGCCGCCGCTGTTGATAAACACCAGGTGTGTTCTTGGACAGATGACGCGCGCGGCGCGCGCCGGCCGCCCTTCGCCGCCGCGCTTTCGCAGCGCTGCACTCGCCCGAGCACACGGCGGCACCTGGCGGCGGCCGCGCGAAGCACCAGCAGCCGCCAGCAGCTGCGCGCCATGGCCGATGGATTTCCAATGCCGCTTGCGTAATCGAGGCGGAAGCTAGAAGATGGGCCTATAGGGCTGGGGGGCCTTTTCTCGGAGAACGCAGAAATGAATTCTGCGTACTTTAATCTATATCCAAACAAATTTTCATTATTGTATCTCAATTCGTTAGGTTGGCAGAGCAATACTCCGTTACATGAAGAGATTTCCCCAGAATATTGCACTTTAATCTGTAATTCGAATTCCAGTTAATCCGGCGAAAGTAAGAGATATTCTGAACTTCTAAGGATACTTAAAGGAAGAGCTAAACATTTCACAAAAAAACTTGTTTGAAGAGTGTACTCCTCAAGAAGTGTCCACTGGAAATGTTGACAAAAGTGAGACCGAATCTGGTAGCTCACAAGATGAACTGTGAGGTAAAAAGTAACAAATCACGTTATGATTTGTATTAGCAGTTTATAAATGAAAGAAAATTAAAATGTAATAATATTTATAATTTACACGATTTCAAAAATAAATATAAAATATTCTCCAGAAGAAGGGTATATAACGCATTTTTTTTGCGCCACGTTTGATAATACGGAGAATTTAATTATGTTCTAAATGAAATTAAGTTTTAAAATAATTATAATATATTAAAATAATTTATATTTTCAATTAAAAAGACCAGTGTGTACAATGTTGTGAACGAAAAGTTGCAATGCGTTTTTCTCAAAACGCAGTTTTGGAGTATAGGTACATCTAGCCACCGCCTCAATTAATTCCAGGCGGATCTAGACATTCAGTGAAAGGGTTCAAGTTCGTAGGGATTTGGTGTAATATTTCATGTTTTTTCTTAAATTAAGGTAATTTCGTCAAAGACAAGTGAAGGTAAAAGTTAAAAATGCTGCCAGAGAACTTTATTAATGGGTTAATCCTAGAACAAATGAGAAGTGTCACACCTCTTTACAAATTGCTCTTCGTGCAATCTTCTACTTTTATTTTACGTGTTCAATTATTTTCGTGAAATATCGATTTTTATCTACTTTTTTTTCTTTTTTGCGAAATTATACTCTCTAATTCCACCAATGTGACTTATTTTCTAATTTGCGCACGAATTAATAGAAAACTATGCAGTCTCTGGCAATGTGAGAGAGTTGTCTGGGGTTTCGCTAGACACACAAGAACTCGGAGAAAAACACAAGACAATAAAAGCTTCGATTGTGATTCAAAAATGCTTATTTTTAGTTGTGTTTTTCCGCATAGTCTCATACTGCGTGTACCGATTGAATTCTTACCACTCAGTGCCTCCAGCCATGGAGTTGACGTCATTTAACAACCGCCCAACATTAAATATTTGCAATTTATGTGATGTGTTATGAAACTGCAAAGATTTTAATATTCTTCATGTGGAAAGATCTATTGAACTGTACTATTTAATGTATTCTAGTGTTATTCAAGAGTAATTTATTTTCTGTTCTTCTGAATGCTACGTTTGGGAAAATTGTTTTGTGGGGTTTTATTCTATACGATTTTAGCTGCTGCAGTCCAGTAGTAGTTGTATTAAGCGGATGTGGTTCGTTTGTGAGGCACCTTTTGCTGCGGTTTGAAAAAAATGTAGTCTTACTAATGATATCTTTTCATATGTGTTGCTTTTACCCTCTCGCAAATCTTTCCGTTTTGCAGAAGAAATATTTAACCCACTTCTGCTATCGAAATATATGGTTGATATCAGTAAAAAGATTGGTGATCTAATTTATTTTTATGTGAATTGAGAAATATATAATATTTGTGACAACATGAATTGATGTATACAATTCAAGGGAAAGACAAATGATCCCTTCGTTTTAATAGAAATTTTGAAATAAATATCTAGATTCATTGATCTGTTTGAAAGTACGGCGTAAAGTATTTTTAATTTCCATTTTCTTCTATTGAATAGTTTTGTACCGAAATTACACACTTTAACGTACTAAACTGCTGATAATTACGTATTTTCTAAGACCGTATTTTGTAAAAAGAATGTTTTTATTCAAATAACAAATATGAATAGGGAATCTTCTAAGAGTGGCAGATAGTCGACTAAATTATACCATGATCTCATTTTCAGTGACTTTGTAATTAATGTATCATTTTATAACATATTTTCAACAACATTCTGGTTAGAACGTAATGATTGGTTCATGAAAATAAACAGTATCCCTTTGCGAGGAAAGCATATTTAATTTCGGACTCCAGTCTCGTGTATTGCGATGACACTATTACCTTCGACTCGCCTGAAATGCCTGATAATTGTGCAGCTTTCCCTCCGCTGCCCGCCCTCCCTGCAGTTGCTGACGTCTGTAGTACGCTCGCGGACACCTTCATCCCTAGTGCAAACACAGGGCCCGAACGCGATAGGGATACAAGTAACGGTGGAAGCACGGCGAGCAGTCCGAGTGGGCTGGGCCCGGAATTGCAATACGAGGCGTGAATTAACGTCGCTCTGTTCATCCGAGTTTAGAAATTGATTCTCGAACTGCATCGAGAAGTGCGAGCCGAGATTGCAACCACAATCTGAGTAGTATTGCTCATGCGATGCGTTCATAATATGTGGATTAAAATTAAGGAAGTAGCTGGTGTGCAACACCGATTTACTCATCCTCTAGATTACAACATACATCGAGGAATTATAAAGTGAAAACTATACTTACTGGAAAATTTGGAGTGTTTTAATACCACTGGATTATCATATTAGATGTCATTCTGAAATATTAGAGAATGAATAATACTTTGAAGAAGATCATAGTCAAATATTTCTCTTTGTAATCTGGCTCAAATTTTAAAATTTTAATGTATTAAAAATATTTGTAAATATTATTGTCAATTTTTGTTCTTCATTTCTATTAATATATACTCCGAACAAACGTTAAGTTAATAAAGAATAATCGATTTAATTAATTAGTTTAAAACTAGTGGTGCTGCCAAAGCACATGCTTTCGCGCAATGTTTGTAAACGGTTCGCAATATAATATTGATTTGAATATTATATTGAACAATTGATTTAATATGACATACATTTTACAAATGGGAAAAGAGAGTTGTTAACGTATTTAAAATGTCAAAATATGAAAATGCCATACAACAGACACTTCCACTTGATTTATAATCTTAATAGACAGTACATATGAGAAGAATTGCTTCAATTGATTTTCAATAAAGTTTCTGAAATTCTCAAAAGTTTTCTGCCGCAAGAGAGAGTTGTGACAAATAACTATCCCCGAGCCAGTGGCCCTTCCCTCCGAAACGCTGAGACCAAAACCGACATTTAACCCCTTGGGCCACCCGGATTTTACAGAGAGTTGATATAATAGTCATAAGCGCCTAAAGACAACAATTGATTTTATTGTTCATACGTTTTTACAAACCCAATAAGAGATGTGAAAAATTGTTTAAAAGTTGAAAATACCAAAATCACGTACCGACACTTCCATTGTACCGACACTTCCAGTCTTGATTAATAGTATTTGCGATTGGAATTGCTTCAAATGGGTTTCAATAACCTTTCTGTAATTATCAATCATTTCCTGCAGGAACACAGTATTGTCACAAATAATAGTTCTAGGCTAAGACTCGAACCAGCCAATCTGCCCTCCGAAGGTCTCACGTTTTTGAGATTTTTTGTTGTTAGAAATTTCAAGTCCACATTACGCCAAAACTACTCGTTTCTTAAAAAAATTGTATATGACCTTTTCTAAAGATGTAATTATGAACAACAGTCTTTTGCCTGAGTCCAAAATCTTCATCTTTGTTTAATTAATAGATAATTAATAGATAATTTAATTAATAGATAATTTACGACGTAAAATACTTTATTGTGTACGGCGAAACAGAAACATACATTATTATGTGTTACTCTTTGTGTTGTCCCAAAGAGCTAAGCACAAGGTAGAAGTTGAAAGGCGCCAGACTTAGGCGTCAATTACCTTCATTGAAAATGCAATTGACATATCATTTAATACTCTATTCTATTATTCTCAACAACACTAGAGGACAGTCTGCATTTGCGATGTCGAGTGTCCGACGTGGCGAGTTCTTAACTTTGGTTCATGAGCAGAAAAAATATTATCATGGTATACAATTGAATATTTTATTGTGATTTGCAATGAATGTTTATCTTAAATACCGATAATAGAATTGAGAGAGTAATTGATGTTCTGACGAGTGTAAAGAACAATATTAACAAAATACAATCAGCTGTATTTGAAATGAAAATTCATTTGAGTTATCAGTTGGTATTGAATTCTTTTTACGTCAATAATGCCAATAGGAAGTCTACGTTTGCGGTGTCGCAGCATCCGACCACTAGTGAACTCTTTGACTCGGTTCGTCAGAAGAAAAGAGACAATTGCTGTAGTGCACAGGCCCGAGATAGTATTGAAGACGTTTTTGTTCGTTCACATTGCATTTGTAGTAAATACCCAGTGCTTGATTTATAAAACTTTAGGTCTCGGAACGGACCCCCGCGTCGATTTTCTACTAATTTTATTTAATTCGTAGAACTGATAATTAATATGTAAAATTATTTAATTTTGAGTCTTCGAAAGTTGGTGAAACTAAAAGTGCAAGTGTTTGTCTTCTAATTGTTTCTTCTTTTCTTCTTCTTCATCTTCTTCTTCTGCCTTCAATGATTAGGGCGATGCCAGTTCCGGCCTCTCAGTCCATCTTCTTGAGCGACCTAGATCTCTTCTTCCTAGGGGCCTATATTTCAATGCTACTCTTAGGAATCTTACATCAGTCATTCTTTTGTTTCAGGTGTTCTTTCCATTTCGTTTTATTTCCTTCTATACGAGTGGTTAGTGAGAAGATATTGAGTTCACTTCGTATGCCAGTATTTCTTATTCAATCGAGTCTAGTGCAACGTTTAACAGATCTCAGGAAGCTCAACTCAGCTGCCTGTACTCTTGACATGTCTTTCTTACGAGTAACCCATGATTCTAAGCTATAGAGAAGTGCTGGTTCTGCCATTATTTTGTATAAATTTATTTGAGCCTTTTTTCTAGTGTTATTTTGAGATGTTTTTAAAACATCCATAATACATTAGTTATCCATCCATTAATACAAATTCTTTGAAATTTACGTAATTTATTTTCTATATCTTCATCGCACTCATAATAATATTACAACCTAAGTAATTAAATGTTTTTACTTGTTCCAGAATGTGTCCATCCACAACGATCTTAGTTCTGACAGAATATTTCCCATAGTTTTAGTTTTTGGAACGGATATTTTCATGTTATATTCATATCCGATTCCTTGGAGGAAGTGTACCAATTTTAGCAAATTATCTTCTGTTTCTGTTGTTGTTCTCCTGTTCTATAATTTCTGCAAATTATTCTGTACTTTCTGTTGTTTTTTCTATTTCATTCCTGAGGTCCCGGGACGCCGTTCCGTGGCGGTCCGCCGGAAATCAAGCCCCATAAATACCGAAGTGCAAGTTTGAAGTTAGAAAGACAATTATGCCTTGATGACTGTAAAGATGTGATTTACATGCATTTATTCTATTGAATTATCCCTTGGCGTTCAATTTTATTCGAGTCAATAACGCCGCAATAGTCTATGTTCGTTGCATCGAAGAGCACAAACAGTCCTTGCGCTCGGCTCGAAGACAAAAAAAAGTTAAAACTATTTAATAGTACACCGTATTGAACTGGATGCATACAATACTTTATAGTGAATTATACATTGCATCGCTCTTTTTGACAGCAGCCAAAAGACTTATTAATTTGTACATGGGCTCTTAAGTGATTGGTATCTTAAGCGAAAATTCTATTGAATGGGTGAAAACCAAAAGGGTACAGTAACATTTCATAAATTCCGAGAAAGACATGTTTATTTTAAGCTATATTCCAGTGGCAGTGTCTTTTCGTGGTTTTAATCAACAATTGAAAAGCCGAGGTTGTAATGATGAAACAGAGCATTACGACTTTAGAGTAATATTGACTTCAATAAAGAGACTTCTCTGAATGTATAAAATGCGACTTATATCTTTGTGGCTTTCGCCCATTCAATAGATTCATCAGTGGGCGTTGAATTCTAGTCGTGACAACATTCTCTAGGGCCAGGGCTACGTTTTGCGTTCGCGGGCGTCCGATCAGCGCAGAAGCCCTCCGACTCGTCAACCGACGGTGCGTGGGCGCGGCGCGGGCGCGCGGGCGGGGTGGGCGGCGCGGGCGGGGCGGGCGGGCGGGCGTCCCCCTCCTACCGCGCCGCCCGCGCCCGTCTCATTCTTGGCCGGCTTATCCAGGGGGCTCTCTCCGGGGCCTCGCCACCGAGCCGGAGGCTGCAGCAGCGGCGGCCGTTGTTGTCTGGCGGCCGGGCCGCGCCGGGCGTGCGGTCGGGCGCTCGGGGACGCAACGCCCAGAATGAACTCGTCTCGCCGACAGCGGAAGGCCCTTCTGCGCCGCCGTTCGTGCGTCGGCGGGGCGGCCGCCCCATTCAGATCCGCCGCGGGGAACGCTGCTCCTCCGGCGGTGTTTGTGTTGGGGGAGGCAGAGGCGAACACGCATTCTGGAGAGAAACTACGGAACCTATGTTCACCGTTCCCACATTAGGACAAATATTATTGTTGAATACATCGAATTTTGAGTGAGACGTTTGTCAGGGGTTCTTTGGTCGTGATATTGTAATAGTGAAACACACTATATAACATTGTTTATTTTTATTTATTTAACATAAGAAAAACAGTAAAAATTGTATGCGTATTTTTAGCTGGACAACAAGCTTGATTGACAAGTTTGTTATTGTATTCACAAGTTCTCTCTTTGAAATGTTGGTGCCATTATACATTTAGTTAAAGCTCAACCTTAACTGTATAGTTCCTCAGCGTATTTCAATGTTATATTAATATTGGAAAATAGTAATACTTTCGTTTCGTTACGGACAAACATTTTTGTGAAGAAATGATTTTCGTACATTTTAGTTTTTCTTGTTATGAAGGCGCTGTTGTAAATTATCCCGTTTCCATTTCGTAAAATATCCACACCACCTACACATCTTGAATTCTTACCAAAATACAATATCGTTTCGTTCGGGTAAAAATTAGTCATTAAAAATACGCCCTATTCAAGTATTTAGATGGGAATTTTCTTAGAGAATATTTTGAAACTTGTATGAATTTTGCGTTTCACAAGAGGAAAGAAAACTCTCCTATTAATTATTCCAATTTCTAAGTATTTCCTTCATTGCAATTAAATGGAATATTCAAAAAGCTTCTTAGTAAATATCTGCTCAATAACAAGTCAAAAATTCAATTTTTATTGTTTATTGTCTGCTAAGTTTCCATTCTTTCTAGATTTAGTCAGAGCAAATTTCAACCGCGTAGCTTACACCTGTATTGTTGCCTTGCTTCTATGGCACACAATTTCTGCCGTAAACCATCTATCCCATATGAATAGACGAAGCACTATTAACGGACATTAATGGACATGTACTATATGTGATTAACGGACATGGTCTATATATGAATTTTTTACAATGGCTATTAACAACCTTTCTATTTTTATTTCCTAAAACGGAAGTAAATAGTGCCTTCATGGATTGTCTAACATGGAGTGTCTAACCGATTCTAAGACTGGAATCATATGAGTAAATAACATAAATATTAAACAAAAATAAATATGAGTTTGTTTGATTGAAGTGAAAGGTAAAACATACCCAGATAAGGTAAGGTAACATCTACTCGTGTTAAAGTGCCAAGATGTAAGACGCGACATATTATTCACTTAAAAAAAAAAAAAGTACGTGTTTTTGCGAAAACTTTCAATATTTTGCATATTGTTTACTTTTATGAAACTCTTCAAAGGCTTCTTATACTTTGAGGAGAGCCTTCAGAATGCGTTTGACAGAGCAAACCTCCAGGAGTGGCTGTCCGCTCGACGCCCCTCGCCCGTCAGAACGAGGGCCTTGGAGTGTTGTCGTTTCGCTCGTGTATTCAAGGAGCAGGCAGCTTGGGACGCAAAATATTTCCGTAATACGACGTAAGGGTCGTTGCACGTCAAAAGACATAATCACAATGCGCAAACGAAAACGGCAAAGAATATATCTATACAAAAACATTCAAAGGACAAACAGTAACAACTTTTGAAAAAATAAAAGCGTCCTCTGAGCTTCATATACAGTGCAATTTAAAATGAAGCCGTGTGTGACTGTGTGTGGCTTAGGCACTAGCGTTGTTCCAGACAGACGCACAGGAAGACAAACAATCAATTTTGGAGAACCCTCTTTGTCGGTATTATACACCACAAAACCGCAAACTTCAATCAAAATCTCGCAGTTTACTATTGGCAGTATTACATGATTTTCTCTGTACCATATATAACTAAAAATAAAAATAAATGTATTGGAGGAGCATTTTAAGTATTAAACATAGCCCGCAAAGTGCATCAACAATTATTATCTTTAATCCTTCCTCTATTTTTCTCTTGAAAGAGAAATTGCAACTTTTTGGCATTACTAGGTCTTTCAGTGCCCTGACAAGTGAGTTTAAAACTGCTACTGAGAATTAAATATAGTGCGGATCATTTGCTTTTTATGAGATGTTATTTTTCTGTGAGAAGAACGAAGAAATTTAAACATGTTTTGAATATTACAAATAAAAATAGTAGATGAGAAAATATGTAATAATTTTTTAATTTTTTTGCCTCAAATATTACATCATTTTGCGCTGAACATCAAAAGAAAACTTGCTCCTCATTCTTTTCAAATAGTTGTTTAGTTAGCATCGTAGACTTTCACGGCCGGAGTCAATAGAAGATACATTTTCCGGCTGGTAGGCTGTGGTCCAGTTGGCATTGAATGGCCCTTCAATGCCAACTGGACCACGGCCTACCAGCCCGGAAAATGTATCTTCAGTTGTTTAGTTATTCGACATTGAGACATTCGCTGCTCCTAGCACGTAGTGTATTTGTTAGTTGTCCATTTGTTCAAATGAGGGCCAAAAGAAAGAAATGTTTGTTTTTTTATTTAGAAGAAAGCAACAATTCACAACACAGGTTCCAATCACTTTACGCAAGTCGATGTGGTTTTTATTCAAATAAAAAGCAGTTTTTTTATTCCATATAGCGTCTAAGTATCCAATATTGTTTTCGGATTTGGTGGGCTGCATTGTGGAGTCTTACAAGGGCGAATGTCTTGATCAATTTATTCTTAGAAACTTTTAAATCTAATCACGTTTAAGTTAATGAATAATTAGTCCCAAATAGAATACCTTTCAGGAAATGAGAAGGCATGCTGATAACGCTTAGAATGAAAAAAATCAGGCATTTGATCGAGAACCATTTGTATGAAATGCATTCCTCATATTCATCCCCCCTTTTGAAACAATTTATCAGCTCTCAGACTCTGAATTTGAAGGTCTCAAAAGACTGTCTGTATGAGTATATTTCTCTAGATCCACGGGGTAGATATGGTTCAGGATCGAGCCAGGGGCGTAGCAAGGCTGCTGTAACCGGTGCGTGGAACCCGGGCCCCCAAAGTCATGGCCCCCAATGAGGATGGCAATGGCAATGACGGGCCCCTTTGGGACTTCTTGCACCGGAGACCCGAGAACGTACGTACGCCTCTGAAAGTAGATTGCATGCGTATGAACTGACTTTTTCAAATATTATCGAAAAAGCGGGTTCAAATGAGGCATAAACATATTAAGCCATCCTGGATGGCTGAGGGTCAGAAAATGTTTTTAATTTGAAAAGTACTTTTGGACCTAAAGACCGGAAGTGAATTAATATACGAAAAAGCTTTCATTTTAGAAGATTGTACTCGTATGGCATATTTTTATTTTAGATGTAAAAGGAGAAAAGGTGTAAATACTCACCTTAAAAAACCATTAACCTGAAATTATTTCTTCAGGGCAAGACATTTAGACTTATTCCCCGTACTAGGGAAGAAGAGTAGGGATGATAATCCTTCCGCGTATTCACCTCCCCTGCCGTAACGTGAGTCTTTCATCTTCAGGCGCTGGGTCTGATCTCAACGCCCTGGGCCCCCGTCCTCCCGTCCAGAAGGTAAAGGGGTGATCCCATCCAGGTCGACCACACCTTCCACTCTTTACATGAGCTTGAGTGTATTCTTCTTTGACGATCCAGGTGCATTTCCTTCATAGAATGCAATCAGGTGGAAAATGCTCAAGTTCAACTGATGAGGATTCAAATATTTGATTCGTGTTCCGCCACCACAGTCATCAGCTGAAAACGGTTCGGGAACCGAACTCTATTTATCTCGGAGGTTTTCTTCTCGGTACAATTCAGGGACTCTTAGCTCTTTGAAGTTGTGTAGGAAACTCAAAGGTGTAAGGGCTATTGATGAAAATAAGGAGGGATGCGTGTATAATTTACCAATGCATTTCAACAAATGATTTTCCGTTTCTTTCCTTAACAGAACTTTAGAGCGATTTTACGCCCCACTAATCAATTCCTTGCAACGCTTAACAACCAGGCATACGAGGTATCTATTATGTGGGTCTTCGGAAATCTCACAAAAGTATGGGTACATTTCGTTGGTATCCTGAATTTTAAGATTAAAATATACTATCCATGGAATATTATATTCACTTGAAGTATTCATCACAACGAGAATGTAATTTGGATAAAAGATTAGAATTTAAATTATGTTTATTTAAGATTTCTCCAAGTCTTTACTATTAATAGACTACACCTTCCTTCAATGACATGTAATGTTCAATGTTATGTAAATTTCTCAAATGCCTAGTTAGGTTGGTGGTTTGAAATATAAAAGAGGTAAGAAGACGTCCTACATGTTCTCAAGCGTCATTGTCCTTGCGAAGAGATAGAGAATAACGATAGAAGAAATGAGGTTTGAGTATATTTACCAACATTAAGCGATTACGCCGCGATAATGTCGACAAAGTTATTGAACAATTACCTTCAATTCAAACCTTGAATTGAAGGGCTCAATAAAAATAACAAGAGGCTATCCCACATTGACATAGTTCTGAGATATTGAGGATTTTATTTGAACTTCTATAATATACCTCAGTCCAATTTTAAACTTTTAAACAATAGCATGTAAGTCCATACTGAATTTAAATAATATATTACACTAAAATAATAATATTTGAAGTTTTATTTAATAGTGTATCTTTATTTTAATGTTCTTTCCTTCTCCTCTACGTCACTAGGTGATCATAAACACAGAGTACAAGTCCCACTTGTTCAAAATAAATATAATGTCACGGAATGCATGTCTTGAAAGAGATAAAAGTTCTCAGAATTAAAATTATTCTTAAAGGAAACGAATAAATATCGAACGTAACTCGTGGATAAAGGGGTAAGATTGCATTCGCGATCATAACAAAACTCTTCCAACCGTCGTTCGTTTTCTTGAACTAGCGCAATTATTTTTCTTTATCCACTAGTTTCCATTACTAAAACATAACCGTTTAAAAGTCTTTTAACCTCGTATAATTTGATTTCTTAAATGTCATTGAATGAATTTTTATATTACTAGTCCATTTAATTTAGAATAGTCTTTGAATTACTCTTCAGACTGGATGTCACCCCCTAGTGATTTCCTATTTTCTTGCACTTTAAGAATTTTCTGCTCGGTCAGCATCACGCGTAGCACATGATGCAGTTGCAGGTGGCACTAGGACCTTCCGCAGGCTTGTACGACACAGGACGACACACGTCTATTCCACGGCATGGTACATGCGTCTGGTCAGGTGGTCATTAGGTGCAACAACAGAACAACATGTATCTACATCTGCTTCAATAAAGTTTTTTTCCGTGAAATTTTGTTGTTGTTGACGACTTAGGGAAACATAGTTTCGGGATGCGCATCGTAGTATATTCAATTTAGTTGTGATTGCATAAGATGCAATGTTGCGCCCCGCACTCTGCACAGGGCCTTGAGCCATCGGCCTCATGCGCGGGGCGGGTCGACGCCTTTCTCCCGAGAGTCCCCGGCGCGGCTGGGCTGCGCGCGGAGGCTGCTCGCTCGCGCCAACCGACCGTTAGGAGCCCTCGCTGCGCCTCGTCCCGCCCTCTCCCACGTCCCCCC
>BOPP01000011.1:3729827-3743470 GCA_017312745.1 Gryllus bimaculatus | reverse complement strand
CGATCACCCGGCGCGCTTATTTGCGTTTTCGATGTATGAAACATTCATGTTTGTGTTTCCATAAGTTGCCTCGTAATTCGACATCCATTAGTATCTTTAAAATGTGAATCAAAAATGCATGAGTGTTCACACGGGCGTTGCAGCGCCAGTTGGTGTTAATCCTTCATCAATATGGGATGTTAAAGAAATACATTAAATATGTTTATAATGACATTTTGCATGTTAAGTAGGTTTCAAACTAAATGCAGGGAGAGGAGGATTAAAAAGCGTTAGTACACCATTACACTGTCAACATAGCCCGCCATGTAACTAAAGAAGATTAAAACAGAACGAAATAAAAGCGTATATTTTACCAATGCTTCAAATATTCATTTAAAAAAATTACGTATCCTGTTAGGGTTTGGGCTTAATGACCGGCAAACCACGCGTCCAGCGTCCCGTTAAGCTGATAATGAGGAGACGCGCAAACAGACGCCCGCGCGCCGCCCGCTGTCGCCCGCAGGCGGGCCGGGCCGGGCGGGGCCCACGACACCGGGAATAGGGGGTGCAGGGGGCAAGGTATTCAAGAATAAGATTGCCTCGAGATTCTGTGAGAAGGTTCCGGCAGGAAGTGGCTTGGAGTGGGGAGAATGTAGTGAGGCCGGGACAGGTTAAGAAGACGGGCTGATGTGGTGCATTTGGTCATGATGCACTATCATCCATTCAGTCGAGTGCCAAAAGGGTACATTTCGCTCCTGTGTGTTTCTTGACAATCCATTAAAAGACAATTTGAAAAAAAAAGTTTTTTTCAATTACACATAAAATACAGATGGGCCAAAAGGCGAACATTATTTTTTTTAACTTAAACGTGACCATTTGAATCTGAATGCACTAGAGACTAGGTGAAAAGCGTGTTCACGGAATATTATAGTTATAAAACGTACTCGTAATCGTATACAGCTAATTGAATGCGTTCAAGTAGTATCACTTCAACCCAAAGTATTCCAATATTCAAAAAATGTAATCAAATTAAAATTAAAAGAGATGACAATTTCACGATACTACTGTTCCAAATTGATTGTATCCAGTTTCTGTATTCAATGGAGTTGTAATTTATGAATACCGTATTGTTTTGTCTGAAACTAATGTATTATTATTTTATCTAAATATGAAGATAAAAATATAGTACTCCAGAGCTATCTGCAAAAAATTACCCAGGCCATCAAGTCCTCTGCCCCTCCCCATAGTTCCAGCGCCAAGATTTTACCCGAACGTTTTCCATGTAAACACTAAAGATTATTGTTATTTAAACACCTAATGATGATATGACTTTAATTAAATTTGTACCGGGCTTTTAATTATCCTTACCAGATTGTTTTCAATAACCTTAAAACTTAGTAGTGATTTTTGGAATACCTTCTCAAAGGAAAAATTCATTTCTAAATTTCCTTAGTTTTTTCTTCCTTGAACTACCTTCGATCAGCTCCCTTGTCCTTCCTTGATCTCTTGAGCTCTTTTTCGACACGTTTGGTCACAGCTGTTTTATTGATTTGAAAATACACTTGAGTGATACTAACAAGATAATTAAGAAAATTATGACTGATCAATTAATACTTCTAATAAATGGGATAGAAAATCTAGTTTTCTTGCGGGGACCCTTTGAAAATATGTTATAATGATAAAAGAACTTTTAGATAAAACAGTGCCAAGTAAAAGCTTGTTACCCTTTGATTTCTACTAAATATCATCCTCGATTTGCGATTATACATTAATTACTGTTGTAGAAACTTCAGATATACCAAAAAATGTCAACTCAAACCTCTCATTCTGTCAACCAGATATCTTTAATATAAATATTTTTTTCTAGCCTTTAGACATTGCAAGTTTGTACAACAAAAGAGAAAGTCATTTGGAGAATTACGGAAATAGTAACTTTCCTCTAGAAATCAAATTGATGTCACAAATTTATCATTGGATGCATCTTCTACAGAATTAAATCTTCAATTTTAACAGTCTAATAAGTTGTATACTGTCATGAACACCTGTAAAATATGGATGGACAACTAATATATTCAAAGTGTGACTATCCATTCAACCAAACACTCTCGCATTCAATGATTTTATCCTGTTCATTACTCTCCCCTCGCGTGACAAACAAGAGAACACATTTATTCATTTATTCACACCGCGCTGGAGTTTGAATGCAGTTACACACCCCTCTTTATAATTAACAGCGACGAGGGAAATTCTTAAAATGTATCGAATAAGATAGATTGTAACGATAAAATGTGAGGACGTCGATAACGATATTGTGAGGACGTCGATCAGAGATAAGGGCAGATCTGAGAGTAACAACTACAGACGAGTGTTTGAACGACTACCAATGTATTATGTTATCTATATAAAACATGTTCAATGGAAAAGGGGATCCAGAAATGTAATTGCCACCTCCTTGTTTGTGACTGCGCTGGCCTGTCTGAACAAACAAGTAATATTTCTGTCATTTAAACTATCAATGATCACTGATAATAAATAATTACAAAAAGCTAAAATACATATGAATATAGTTTCTATTCGACACACACAGTTAAAATGTGAAGACTCAGAATGTAGGCTACTGTTTTGTCTCCGATAAGTCATCTCAGAATTTTGAAGTCACTTTTGGTGAACTCTAACACGAAATATACTGTAAATTAACAAATGTGAAACTAATCGACTGTTATGTAATAAAATATTACATTGAAATAATTAAATAATTCAAATAAAAATAATATTCAATACATAAACTTGAATGGAATTGGTACTTGAGATATTCAAAACTGCTCATTTTATTTCCAGCTCTTGTTTGCACGACCTTAAGGACGATAATCTTAAAAAAAGTAGTTTTTGTGATATGAATGGGTGAAAATCAGAATGGTATAAGTGACATTTTATAAATTGAGAGAAATCTGTTTATATAAGTCAGTATTATTTTAAAGTCGAGGTGCTTTGTTTCATCATTCAAAAACCTCGGCATTTCTGTTGCCACTGAAATATGCCCTGAAATGAACACATTTTTCTCAGAATTTATAAAATGACACTTATACCGTTCTGGTTTTCACCCATTCATATGATAATATTCTTTTCGACTCCTATAGTTTGTTGTTGAGTATCATCCGGGACACTCAAATAGCTCAATGAATGCATTCTATCGTTGGCCTCCGTTAATCGTAATGTTTACGCATCTCACTTAAACCTTGAACCTAATCGCTCACTAGCTTGTATCTCGAAAGGGTTTCCCGGTAGGTTCTTACTTTTTGCGCCGTTCAAATATCTCGGACCTCAAGAGTCCAACCGGGAGAAATAGCTCAGGGCATAATCTTATGTCATTGCTGTCCCTCTGAGTGGGAGGTTCTAGGATCTAGTCCCGACGGTGGCAGGATTTTCGACACTAGCTTGTCAGCTAGGTGGAATTCAGTCGCTGTCTGAAGGGAATTCTAGAGGCTGGCTGCTCTGATCAGTAGATTTCGGCGGCTTTTCCGATCAACGCCAGGCGAATGCCGGAGCAGTAACCTTTCATACGGGCCACGGACCGCGCGCGATCATTCCTACCTCTTGTTTGTCCTATTCTCTCCCCTTACACACACACGCACTTCACAAGCACATATGTCGGGATATCGGTCGGGAGCTTAGAGCTACTCCCGGCTGGGGCGGTGAACAGCTGGCGGGAGATATCTGGTTGAGGAAAACCCCACTAGTAGACGGTAGGACTGCGCTGGATCTCGTCATATAGCGAGGGAAAGATTACCGTCACCTCCCGAACAAACACATGCACTACACTAACGTGACTAATTATTCCTGGTCGTTGCCGTGCCCGGAATCCCTAAAATACTCCATGGAGCAGATGGCGAGGCGTGCCTCTGCGTGTGAGCGCGTGTGGCGCGGGGGCCCCTGGACGCGAGACACGCGCGCCGCACGCCTTCGTCGCAAGAGGCCCCCGCCCCCGCCCTCGCGCGAGCGCTTTAAGCGCGGCCTCTTCATCTGCATCCGTGCTGGAGAAAGCAACATCAACAATCTATGGTCCGAGATAATCCCCCGTATGAGAGTGTAGTGTAGTCAACTGTAGGGAATAGAACAAGTGTATATATATATATATATATATATATTATATATATATTATTCATATCATGTCACATCATGTATAACACCATATTCATATGTCTTTCACAGTTTACCATACTTGTAAATGCAAAAGTGCGTTCGCTCAATGACCTAGAAAGTCGTATTACGACCCAATAATCATCATATCACTGATATATATATTATATATATGATATACTCATATAGTATATACTATATACTACCGTCATATACTGGTAACGGTGAAGATGACATGTATGGTGGATGATAGCGAAGTCGAAACGAAGGGTTCAATTTTTATCTAAAACATATGAAATCAGCAAGTAGCTGCCTCTCCTGCTCCACAATTTAAAAAAAAATGTGCATGCACATTATTTAAACATCTACAACTGACGGATAAAATGTATGTAAGAAAGAACTCCAGGTCCTTCCTTGATCTATGGTAGGGAAGTCAAGGATTGAAAAATAAATTTCAACTTTTGTAATTTCCCTTAAAATTCTGCATTGTTTTCAATGAAAATTGAATTCTTTTTATGTATTCACTTTATCTCTACTGCCACCATGAAAAAATTATAAACATTGACGCCATTTTTCCAGAAAAAATTTGAAAAAAGCACACGTTTGCTCTCTCTCCCCCCTCTCCCGCGTATCGCTTGTGGCTGCTTGCACCCGCACCTGTTATTCTGCCATCCTTAGTTGCAGCTCCGCGCGCTCCGGTCCCGACCCCCGCCTTTAAACTTCCCCGACGACCCCGCTCTTTTTCACGGGCGGCCGCCACAGCGCTGGCAGCAACAGCCACCGTCCGAGGCCACGAAAACACGTTTCTGGCCGCCGCGGACGGGCAATCTCCGCCCGGCATCGCCCCGACTTCGGGCCGCAAATTCGCCTTTCGGCCCCCCTCTTTACGACCAGCTGGCGGCCCGCGCCCGGCCCGGCCCATTAGGCCAGGATGAGGAGCGGCCTCCGGTGGAGAACTCGCCCCGGGGCAAAACACGGCGGCGCCGGGCCGGGGGGCTGGCCGGGCGGTGACGGGCGCAGCGGTGTGGTGGCGGAAGGCGGGGGCGGGGGGCTGTGACGGACGCAGCGGCGTGCGGAGGCGGAGGCCGGAGGCGGAGGCGGGGCGGCGGCGGAGCGGTCGAGGCCGGGGGCGGCGGCGGAGCGGAGGCGTGGCTGGAGGCTGGTTGGCCGGTGCGGGGGGGCGGGGCGGGTGGCGGCCGGCGGGTGGCGCGGAGGCGGCGGGCGGGCGTGGAGGTGGCGGAGGCGGGGGCAGGGGCGGATGGCGGACGGTTTGGGCGGAGGCGGGGCGGCGGCGGTGGGGAGGCGGGTGGATTGGCGGAGGCGGAAAAGGCGGAGGACGGTGGCGTGGCGGTGCGGTCTGCCGGTGGCGGCGGAGGCCGGCGACGGGGGCGGCGGGTGCGCGGAGCGGTGGCCGGAGGCGGAAGGGCGAGTGGCGGAGGCGTGCGGTTGTCGGGTGGCGGTGGCGGAGGCGGTGGCGGAGGCGGGGCGCGGCGGTGGATGGAGGCGGGGCGGGGCGTGGCTTGGCGGAAAGGCGGCGGCGGGCGGCTGGGGGAAGAGCGGTTTGGCGGAGGGGGAGGGGCGGGGGGCCGCTGGCGGCCTGGGGTTTGGAGAGAGTCGGGGCGGAGCGCGGTGACGTTTTGCGGAAGGAAGCGGGTGTGGCGGAGGCGGTTGTCGGGGGCGCGGTGCGGAAAGCGGTCTTTGGCGGAGGCGGGGTGCGGAAGCAGGGGGGGGAGACGGGTTGCGGAGGGGCGGGGGGGTGGACGAGAGAGGCTGGGGGGCTGGCGCGAGGCGGAGGCGTGTGGCGGAGGCGGGAGTGCGGAGCGGTGGCGGAGCGGTGGCAGGGGGCGGTGGCGGAAGGCGGTGGCGGAGGCGTGGCGGAGACGGTGGGCGGAGGCGGGGCCGGTGCGGCAGGCGGGGCGGAGGCGGGCAGAGGCGGTGGCGGAAGGCGGTGGCGGAGGCGGTTGGCGCGAGACGGTTGGCCGGAGGCGGATGCGGTGCGGAGGCGGTGGCGGAGGCGGTGGCGGAGGCGGTGGCGGTGGCGGTGGAGGCGGTGCGGAGGCGGGGCGGAGGCGGTGGCGGAGGCGGTGGCGGAGCGGTGCGGTGGCGGTGGCGGTGGCGGAGGCGGTGGCCTAAGGCGGGTGGCGGTTGGCGGTGGCGGAGGCGGTGGCGGAGGCGAGGCTGGTGCCGGAGGGCGGTGGCGGAGACGGTGGCGGAGGCGGGGGCGGGGGCGGGTGGCGGAGGGTGCAGGCGGGGGCGGGCGGCGGTTGGAGGAAGGCGGTGGCGGAGGCGGTGGCGGGAGCGGTGGCGGAGGCCGGGGCGGTGGCCAGTGTTGGCTCGACGCCCCTTACGGTTCTAGCAGTGCGGTGGGCGGAGCGGTGGCGGAGCACGGATGCCAGCGGAGGCTCGTATCTCTATTAGGATAGCGGATCAGTTCGACTCTCCATGAGGCGGGGCGGTTGGCGAGGCAGGGTGGCGGAACGGTGCGGAACGGAGGTGCACGGGAGTGAGAGGCGAGGGTTGCGATCGTTTTATGTTTCTCGCGTTCTAAGTCATTTACACGTGGAATACTGAGGTGTCTCGGAAGGCAATATTATGAAGTTGGGTTCAGGAGAGGCTTATAGCTCGGGGCGAACACATTTGTTGGGCGTGCCTCGCATTAAGAGTCTCGGTGGTGTGACGTGCGTGCGCGTCAAGGAGCACCACAATAGCTGTCTTTTAACATGGTGTAGGCCTCAGGTGACTTGCTGCTATAAAAGCTCCTTTTAACAGCTGAAGATACCATCACCATTTAGTATTCATTTAACATGATGACATTCCTCTTTGATCCCTTAAGTGTCTAGGTTCGTTGCCTGTCAAGGTTTTGCCTAATGCCAAACAATATATGTAATGCACTTGTTTGGACACTTTACCAAAAGTCACTCTCTCTTTTCGTTGAATTATCTAACATATAATTCTTCTTTGTTGTCGCATCCTCTCATAGGACATGCAGATAATTGGAATTCGATATCTTATGTGTACTGCTTTGAAGATGGTGAAGTGAGTTATCCTAACGACAGCGTTAGCTACTACGCTACTAGTACGGCGTTTAGCTGCAAAAACTACTAGAGCTACCAACACACTGACTTCTATTTCATTAACCCAAAGAAATCTTGAGAGCATTGAGTTATTAAATATTTTCAATGCATCAGAACAGTGAAAGTTTTCACATTTCGCACTCTTCAGCATAGCTTCTTCATGAGCCTAAAAGGAATTGGCAATAATATTCACACAAAGGATACAACCTAGCAGTCTAATTTTTGCATCTACCTTTCAACAATATACAAATATGATTTCAAATGAATGTCAATTGTGAACTACTGTAATTGAAGCGCACGTTGATAAGATTCCACTCACGGCCGCCGTTTTTCCTATCAAACATGATCGTCACTCTTCTAACAAAACGGATTTACATATGAGCTATCTATATAATAGACAACATTGATGTAATAACTAATTAGACATATACTATAGTACTTGCGATATTAGGTATGAGAATCGAACACGCAGTTTAAGCACCTCATCCTTCTGAAGGCGAGGGATTTACCTATCCATATGAGGCAGCAGATTATGTTAATACACGGCGGCAGTTCCAGGGTGGGCGTGTCCCTTAGGCGACTGTAGTACTCTTTGTTTGGAGCTGTAGACGGTGGTGCGGGAGGACTTACGGAAAGAGTTATCGGGTAGTGGCAGGGCTTTTCCTCTCTTCGTGGCCACGGATAAAGGCGTCAGAGAGGGAAGCAAGTCCGGTGGGCGGTGAGAGGCTTCTGTCTGACATGTGTGCTTTCTGATACGCAATCTTCTGTCAAGGGGATAGTTACTAAAGGTTTAAGGAGTGCATGAAAGAATATTGGTGCGATGGGAGCGCGATTTTGACTGGTTACTAGTCGAATTGGCCATGGTGACTCCGCGACTCTTTGCGGGTAGGTATTTTCCGTGGTGAGCGGTTACGATTGGCAGAAAGACCAGTTTAAAAAATAAAGTATTCACACGTTGGGCTTGAGGCGTTGTACCTGAAGCGCGAGGGCACAAAAAGATGAAGAGCTGGAACTCTAAAAAAATTGTGTATGTTTTTAACTGTATTAGTAAAGAGATATAATTATTTGCCCGTGATTTACAAGCGATTCAAATGACAGTGTTAGCAAAAGGTGGCGTGAGAGTCCCATTGTCATGTTTTGTTGGAATAAGAGTTAGCGCCAGTTAGGAATTAGGTGGCTGTGCTTGGTCTTTTTATTTAGAACCAAGTGTTATTAGGTTGAGCTCAATTATTTCCTAAATATTAGTCAGATTCAAAAAAATACTTGTACCTAAATTAGTTTTGGCTTCTGAGAAGAGTACTCTCAGGAAAAAAAAAACTTCGTTATTTGCGTGTTCTTTCGAGACGATGTTGAATTTTTAAAAAAAAACAGAGATTGGAATGAAAAATGACTTGCAGATGTGCGCACGGCAATTGCCTTTTCACTCCCCGGGCTTTCACAACTTACGATTGTGACACACTTGAGAGAGATGCAGGGGAGGAACACATCGCACTCAGCCCCAAAGAGCGTCGACACTCTGCCGCAGCTGATTGTTGGACCAACACACGTGCTGAAGGAAAAGCCGGATTTGTATTGACTATGCAGACCAGAGGAGACAAATCTCAACATGTTCTTCTTCTTCGAACTTAGAAGTTAGTCTAGCGAATTATGTTTTCTTTGTCATAGAGGCAATACAGTAGGTCCGAAGGTAATTATTACGTATCGGTATGCTTAGGTGCCCTTAACGGTAGTTATAATTCAACGATTCGAATTTTGTTTGAGACATCTGGTCAAATAATGCAAATGTGTTGAGACATCTGTCGATTATCCAAGCAATGATATGCCAGGATGAATATATTTTAATATTTACATTCTTTCTCAATTATTGAAAATATTTAATTGTTTTGGGCTCGTTTGTCCATGTTCTGAAGGACTAGGGTAACGGTAACATTTCTCGGCCTCTAGGTTAAAATAAGAGCAACGGCAATAATTTATTATAATTTTTATTTTGACTCTCGTCGTTGGACTGCCAAGTCAAGACAGTTAATCATCTAGCAAGATTGTAAACTTCCTCAAGAATGTACCTGCATTGCCGAAAAGTATCCCTGGAGAAGCTATTGTTTCTTTCTTCTAAGGGCGAAAAACCTTAATAAAATTAAATGTTGACGATAATAAGTATCCTTTTTTTCGTAATCCCTAACTTACCGAGACTACCAGGTCTGGGCTTAATTTAATAAATAGAGCAAATATACGTGCAATGTACATGAATAACGAAAAACAATCGAGCTATAACTATGAATAGACTCAAAACAGAAAATATGTATACTGCGAGGGAAAATTCTAACCCGAAATCAAGAGAAACGGGGGCTTTCAATTTATCATTTTTTTCAGGCTGCTTCTAGATGCAGAATGCCTGAAGTTAGAGATCCCCGGCGTTTAGCTTCTTGTTCGAAATGGTTTTTTACTAGAAACCTTTGAAATGTACCGAGACCGATATGCAGAAAGTTGCTTGTCTAATGAGAGGTACATATGTTGTGTCATAACTGTTAGACAGAAATGACATTCTCAGGTGTGTCATAAATAGAGAAAGTAGTATTTTCTCATTTACGTGCCAAAGCAAGAAACCTGATCGGGGTAGAAATTGCAGACTACTGTACACTTTCTTGGAAGGGATGATGCACCTTATAAGCAATATAAAATAACTTTCGCTTGATTTGAACAAAATGTCTTCAATTGGAATAGTTTCTCTATAAACGTTAATCACCGGCTTTTAAACACATCACTAATCATTCAAAAGGTAAACAACACGAGTGGGCCAATAGTGAAAAATTGTAATATAAGTTTCAGTTATTTTTTGGAAAATAAAGCTAAAAGATAATCATGAGACTGCTATGGAGGACTACAATTTGAGCCTCGAATTAAATGAACTGCTTGAAAGAATGTAAATAAACCTTCAAGAAACGTGGAAATTTGATCCTTTAATATGACCTTGTCCCATATTTACGATGAGAAAACGATTACCGCCCGAGAGAGTTAAAGAAAAAGACCAATCTTGAATAATCATCGATCTGACCAAGAATATCAAAACTAATTACGACGAAACGTCGAGCATCTTTTCATTATCTTGCGTTTGTAACGTTACGATAGTTACGGCTAGAGGATGAAAAAGACAAACGGAAAGCATAAGTTAGGGATGTACTCAGCTACTGTTGATTCTATTGAGCTGAGTTATTTTCAGCAGTTTCGTTTTGGAACAGATTTGGTTTACAAATTAACACACTAAAGCGAGTGTAATTACCGAGCCAACATCGCTTCGCTGGATGACGATGTCATGGTGCGTCTGAATCATGGATGCGAAAGAAAGAGTAGAATTCTAACCGAGGGGGAATATTAAATAACATATTTTTGCCCTGAAATGATTCTACAATTTTTCCAGACAATAGTTAAGCGTTGTGTCGCCAGGAATTACTTACGTTTATTGTGAAGAAAGAATTAAATTAATTTATTGCGTTGAGAATTACACCTCTAATAACCTCGCCCTGACCCATCCCCCACTCTTGAAGATTTGAGTGTCCGTGTTACATGGTCACGGATACGAATGTGCGCAGCATGTTAATATTATTAATTAAATATAAAACAGAGACATTCTTTTTTAAGGACATTATATTTATTCTATAAAATTTAAAAGGTTGGCTTGGAAACTGAATTGATTTAATCTAGTATAAACCACGTTTAGCCAAACGTTCCCGTCTGGAGGTCCTGCTCCTTGATTCTGAATATTCCCCGCGACCAGAGACGAAAAAAGAGAGCTGAGTGATCATTTACTGGAGACTCCGCGAACGGGGGGGATATTCGATGACGGCGGCGGCGGCGCGACGGCGGTGGTGGGTCGTGGTGAGTGGTGTGGGTGGTGGTGGTGGTTGCGGTCCTTCACTTCCCAGCGGAAGCCGCCAGTCTGCTGCCGCCGCGTGCGGTCCCCGGACTTTGGTGCACCCGCGCACAAACAGCGGTTAGTCCCAGCCGGGCGCAGCACTTCCGCTGTCGCTCCCGGTCATTAGTTTCAGCTGCTTTTCTCCGCACCACGCGCCGCCTCCACCCCATTCCGCTAGGCTCAATTTCGCGCCGCACCAACATCCATCATCACCAATCACCGGCCCAACTCCATTGAATCGCCAGCGAACTCCACCATCCGAGTCAGCCGACCTCCGGTCACGATCGCAACTCCACCCGACCCCACCGTTCGACCATTGTCAACTCTTATAACTCCCACCCCGAACTGCACAACGCGCAAGTCACCATCTCTCAACGAACTCCACTCCACAAACTATTCAAGTTTACGGGACCATCAATTTCAACAACTTTCCAGCCACTTACTTACTACGGACATCAATCAAAACCCCATCTCGTACTGCACGTGCACCGCAATCAATTCTGAATTCATGAACTTCACCATCAACACCAAGCACACAAACGGCGGAAAACCACTGGCATCTAGGGCCGACAGGGAAGTCTGGGACAGGTCAACGGAAATGACAGACTCAAGAGCGCCAGAATCGTCACTAACAGCACAGAGGGCAAGGCGCTGTAACCGTTTACGCAAGAGTGGTTGAACCATAATCACAAATTCACCATTCACCGATGAACAAGTACACTTTTCGTAGTGCTGTGTTCCACCAGCGCGCAGCGCGCGCGACCACTTTCCAATGCAAAACCAAATTTTTACATAACAGAAACAGCAAATAAAAAGCCCTTGATCCCTTCACCTCCACGCACAAGCGAAACTCCGTTCCTGCCATCACTAACTCCTCTACCATCTCCACCACTACCAAATCCGAAAACTCCTCTCTTGCCGCCTCCACGCGTCAGCCTTCGCGTCTGCAGAGCTAGGAGAGCGCGCCCGCGGCCGCCCGCGTGAGGCCGAAGGTCCCACGTCGACGCGACCTCGTTTTATCTCGCTGCGGGAGAATAAGAAAGGAAACGAACAGATCGGCAGCCGTTCGTAAGCTCGTTACCTTTGAACTGTTGGAAGTGCTTCCACATGCGCATTCTGATGGGCATCCTTCTGAGCAGATCGACATTTTTTCCGCTGAATCTATCACGATATTCCTCGTTCTGAGTTTAATGAACAAGAGAGTAGTTCTATAGAATTGGGAGGAAGTACTATAGCGCACTTATGATCTTGCCTAATGGTACATATACAAATCAATATACGAGGTCTACCATGTGTCTGATGCGGGCTGTTAACGGAAAAATCACAGTTTAAGTTTTAGAGCTAGTGTATAAGGCAGAGGCCGAGTTTCTATAGAACGTCTTTTTCGGCCAACCGTTAAACAGTTTGGGTTGAAACAAGTGAATATTAATTCTACATCGGAGACTTCAGCCTTTGCGCGATCCTGAACCACGGGGAGCGGGCTACGTGGTTTATGTGCATCCGAACAGCTACGGACAGAGCAATGGCAGGGCTTCAATATCTATCAATGATTCATAATTGCCGATTACTGACTACATTGTATGCATTCCAGTTGACAAGTCCGCTGGCGCGAGGCTGGTCAGGCTGTAGGGTGTCATACGAGGCGATGTCTACCTACTCTCGAGGCCTACCATTCCCTCACAGCCATCAACCGCACCACATGCGCGAAAACAAATCCTCCTCCGTCTGGTGCCTGGGCGACGCCCCGGTGAGACTTGTGAATGCGCGCGGCCGTCCGTGTGCACACACTCGGGTTATATCTTGCGCAGGGCACTACTATTACTCTTGTGCTTCTCTTGCTGTTGTATCGTTTAAACTGATCGACCTTGGCCCGGGCTATCATTGCGGCTGCGAAGTGACTAGGGTGCTTGTATCGTCCAAACTCCGCGACCTCATGTAAGAGAAGAACCGATGTCCATTCCTTTGCTTCTGTTTCTCCTGCCACACAAACGTTCATGTGATTCCGTGTGCGTTTGAATTTGGCGAGTGTTGAAGCCTAAACGTGACGACTTGCGTCTTCATTTCTTGAGCGCGTCGGCCTAGTGGAGATATGTCTTTCCATCTTAAAGCTTTTTTACTTCTCGTGATTTCGCGTGTTACGGTGCGGCGTGAATGGGGTATTGCTGAGGCGCGTTGTTTTAGAGACAAGCAAAGCACTAAGACGCAAAGGACATGGTTGTCAGTCTGCCGCATGGTCTACCCTCATTCGACCAATGCGTAGCGCAAGCGATCGACTACCCGACCAACTTCCGATCCATAGGTGTGATAAGTACAAGGCACCCTTGGGGTCATCAAGCATCAAATGTAGATATTTGGTTTCACTCTCGGTATGTTAAACCTCTACGAGGGAAGAATGTACCATATGTGAGAAGCAACATTTTCCAAATGACAAGATGCGACCAAACTTCCTCCGGTAAGCACACTGCGCAGTTTCGGAGCTCCCGCCGCCTAGTCGACCCCGTCGGCAGATTTCCGTCGCTTATCTCCTCTCTCTCTCGGTTGTG
>BOPP01000011.1:3639625-3729802 GCA_017312745.1 Gryllus bimaculatus | reverse complement strand
GAGTGGACGCTTCGGGCCGCCCGCCCGCCGCCGCGCCGCACCTCACCGCTCCGCGCCGTGGCCGCCCCGGCCCGCAGTGGCGCGCCCCCGGCTGCTTCCCTGTCGCACTGTGCGCTCCGTGGAGTGCGGCATGCCGTGTGGCGAATGCACGTGGAAACGTCGCTTGCGGTCACTGTTGCCACGTGTGACGTGTCCACGTGTATTGTTGACGTAGCTTTTGTCGATGTGATTGTCCTTGAGTTGCGTTGTGTTGGCGATCTACATTTGTTTCGAACTGTGCCTACTTAAGTAAAAGTTCTTTCGCATTTTGATTTGTTTTCGTAGTGCTTTTGCTAGTATTATTGCGAGTTTCGTTTTTGTTTACCGCACTGTATTCATTTGTTTTAATAATATGTGTAGAATTTTTTTTCAAAGGCAGTCGTTTCGAAATAAGAATTGTTTAACTTTTGCGCAGTTTTGCATGAATTATACGCATTTTTTCTGAGTTTGCTGATTTATATTATTTGCTATCAGAGTTCTTTCGCAAGTAAAATAGCAACGCAGTGTTGTAGTGAGCGTGTCGAACCATAGTTGCCTTTTCTTGGTTCTGGAATGCAAATAGTGGGTGAATAAATAAATATGAATCATCGCAGCTTTATGGCACGCTCATCTTCAGATTACATGAACACGTGAGTACATGTTTTAATGGAATTAATGGAAGGCAGTACCGTGTATTCTGAATAATGTTCAGTGCTGATATATTACGCAATATCAATTACTTTGATCAATTACTTTGTCTCAGTTTTGTTATAATTGTCTTTACATAAAAAGAATTGATACAATTAAATTGCAAAATATTAGATTGCTAATACTTTGAACTACTTTACATTATTATCGGATTTCGATACTTCAGTTCCATTGAAATATTAATTATATTCAATATCTTCATGAGTTTCATTCACTTGGAACATATTCACTTGGAATTTGCTTCTTCTCGTATTGTCATTTTTATACTCTCGTTTAAAATGTTTTCATAAAGACGTATTCTTTGAAAGAAGGAAATAGAAGTTAACTGTTCTGTTTTACAGAACTATGATTACCCTTTGTGTTGATCCAAGAACTATTTCCGATTTAGAATGAAAAGTGCTCCTCCAGCACATATTAGTGTCAGTTGGTGATTTGTAAACAATGCCCCCACAATGCCACGTTGAAAATTCTATTAAATATTACACTATGTGTACTAATTTGTGATTTAAAGTAAAGTTATTTTTGAAGGCATTTTCTCTTGCAAAGCAAATTTTTCCAGCATTTCTATTATCTTTCATTCAAGGATTTGGACTTAATTGATCTATTATTGCTTTCGAAGTGTATAATACTGGATTTCAACTAGTGGACATTTCACTTCGTACCTAGTTCTTCTTGCAGATATGAGAGTTAAACGAAAATACAAAGATCTGTTAAAAACAAATTAATATTAAAGAACCTCATTGAGTGGAGTGCGTGTAATTGCACCTAAAATAAAATTCGATATTATTGTAAAAGTGTGAGAATGTGCGACGACGTACCCTTGTTTCTCCCGTACATTCTGACAACTTATTTTTGATTTGTAAATAAATAACTGTTATTTTACATTTTATCTGTTCTGTCAGACAATTATTATTTGAAAAACGAGTAATATTTTTAGACATGTTATCATAACGCAAGAATGATTGGATTTCCAATTCTCATTTGAACGATAAATATAATGTTGGGAATATTTTTTGGGCCTTAGAAATATTACATCTGAGATGTTAAAAAATAAGTACAGAAATATTTAAATATACATTCAAAGAAGAAATATTTTCAATCAAAAATGAAATTTTTTAAATATAAGCGTTACTTTATTCAATAAGATCTTCAGAACTGTGAAAAATTGAAACTTGAAAACAATTCAGCTGTAAGAGTGTTAATTAATTTTGAACAATTATAATCTTATTGCAATCTGTTTTATAATATTGATATTTCAAAATTTCTTTTAAAATGTGAAGATACAAATGGTTCGCAATTCTCTCGAGGTGTAAACTGTTATTTCAGTCACTTGTGAAGAGTTCAATGAAAATATCTTTTTCTCTTTTTATGCACGTTTTGTAGATTGTAAGTTACCATCATTGTTTTGTAATGTTTAATCCACTACTGTTTAATTGAAAGTTTGCGTATATTTGCACGTTTTCTGAGTCAAATACTGTTTTATTCCTTTCTTTAATATACAGAAAGTCATACGTATACTTTTCGTGGAAAAGTACCTCGTATACGTTTCCCACTAACAACACACGCCCACTCTTATATTCCTCTGAATTTATAAAAACAGACCTCGCTTCATTTTACTCCTCCATTTGATCTCAATTGATTGCTTTCACTAACATTTTATTAGAAGTCACTCGTTTGTTTGGTGAATCCTTCATTCTTATCATGTTTGTTTTCATCTCCTAATAATCATCACTTTATTTATTTCTGTAGATGTCAATATTCATTCGTGCTCTCTCTTCATTTAACATTTTATTTTCTCCTTTCCCGAGTATTAAATGAAAAAAAGCCTGCAGTCATATTAGTTATTTGAACGAGAGTTGTAAAGCTCAGAATTGTCAACAGTGTGAGTGAGCGTTTCATTTCTTTAAAATAATGTAACTTATTTTACGAGGAATCTTCTTTGGGAAACTTATTTTTGAAAGAATGGTGAGTCTCTTAAAGTAAAAGATATTCAGACCCTGAAGAGCAAAACATTTTTATTCACGATATGTATGTGGGAATATTTTCCATTTAGAGTGAATTAAGTATTCAAATAACGTTTTTTACGATTAATATATTCCAATTATGGGTTTGAAATATAATGCTGATTGCAAAAGACAGTTTAGCTGCTAATTAATTATTAGTTAAGAGTTTGATCTGGGAAGGTCTGGTGGTGGAATAGTGTGTGTGACATGAAATGAAGCAACAGAAGAATAACATCACGAATGAAGCACGCTATTGATTTCGCATTTTTTGCATTACAAAACACAATCTATTGCATTACATTACACCATAGCCCTGCTTGCAAACCAAATTGTGAACAACAATATTATTTCTATTTCATTATAATTCTATTAAGGTTTTAAATGTATAATTTAGTTTCGTTGCACAAGTAGAAAAATATTGTTCGGAAGACTCTTACTGACAGATTACCTTCTCTTGTAGTCGGGAATATTGAGGAGTTAAACACGTACGTAAAATATTGCGCAGCTAAGATTAGGAACACAAATATAACGTATATTATTATAACATTTTATTGTTAATAAGATTGCTTTGAATTCTGCATCGCGATTTGAAAGATGTTCGCACATTTGCTTTAATATGTATCCATTTTTGGCTGTGGGAGTGAGTTTCCATATTTTCAATTGAACAGTAGATTTATGAAATTACCGCTGGGTAGCGGATGCAAACGCCGTCCGCAGCAAAGTTCCATTAAATTCCTGGTTGCTCCAGTGGGCCACGTGTCAGATTAGCGCACTGCTCTCTGTTATTGGAAAAGTGCGATCGCGCAAGGTGAAATAACGTGGATGAAATAAACCTCTCGGTACTGGTGAACCCGACGCCACGGTGACATTTGCCAGGATTGTCACCCATTAAGTTTTGCTAATCATAAATGAGAAGTCAAATTAATGAAATTTATTTAAAATGACTTGTGAAAACGCGCAGCACACCCAAACGCTTCGTCCTCCTGGTGTCATTATTACTACTCATATTTTTGGTATCATTTCAAAATCTAAATTTGAAGGATGAGTTGATAAAGAAATCTCTAGCTTTAATATTAGAAGAGTAGAACAGGTTCCAAAAAACCTTTCGCCATTTTTTAAATTTCAAAAGTTTTAATAAAATCAGAATTATGTCATTTTTAGAAAAGCATTTTCTTCCATTCCGGCAAAAATTTGAAGACAAAATTGTCAGCCGCTTTGTAGTAGACAAGTTTGAAAATGTTTCAGAGAATTCATGTAACGTTCCTCAAAAATTAAAATTTCTTAATGATCTTCGTTACAGCAGAGGAAAATCTTACTCCTGGTGTGTTTTTCCAAGCTTCATCTCAAAAGCTTTTAATCTGAGAGAGTTATGCGTGTCACATATTTCCATTATCCCATCCATCAATTCATCCGTCCATCCCTACATACAGGCAGTCAGATAGATAATCAGACCGATAGACGGACAGAGACATACAGAGAGATGTAGAGCCAGACATAGACATTCCGATTTTGAAGTACAAAATTTTGTGCATCTCCTCGGCACCTCCGCCAATCTTAATCAACTCTGAAACAATAATAACAGACCTTTACTCTTATGTGCGTGCGAAGAAACGAAGAACTAGTCCCTACGGGCGCATGTAACTGATTTATCACAAAAAACAAACAAACTAGAATTGCGTAGAAAGAGATGTTAATAGTGCAAATGTAATCTGCAACACATGTGACGCTGTTCCTGACAAATCCAGCATACTTACCTTGGAGGGGCGCAAAGTATGCACTTACACTCAGTTTTTGGACGTTCTGTTAAGTGTTTAGATGGTCTGCGCTACTGGGTTCCAACCCTCCGCAGCGAGTGCGGTCACAAAAGCTCAGAATCTATAAAATGAAGTAAAAATAAATCGACTACTCGATATTCTGCTTAATTTAATCGCGCGGGTCTCCGTATTTTCCTTTCTTAATAAACGCTTAGAAATATATTTGTAAAATGTTTACCCCTCCCCTACGGTGCCGGACTTATAATGCACAAATGACACCCTGGCCCACCGAAGTTTGAATGCAGTGTTAATAGAGGATTGGAGCAGTGCAATATTTAGAGGATGAGGTATAAAACACTGATATATGACCATTGTATTTTTGACTTACCATATTACGATACACGCCGATATTACTATGTCACTAGAACAGTACAGACTTTCATTAAGTTCAATTAACTCTTAGCAATGAGAACCAAGAATCTGGCAAAGCCCGTTTTGTTGACCTAATCTCAATTACACAATATTCTACTTGCAATTAAAAAAAATGAACTCTTACCAGTTTCATTATTAACTTTATTAATATTTTTACTTTCTACAAAAATATTTATCCGTCAGTTGAGTCCAATATGATTATTTTACACAAATACAATTATCTTGTGTCAAAATGGCACATCTACGTCTTATTAGGCTCACTGTTCAATTGTCTTACCAATCAGCCGATTTGATGTGACTAGTACAGATCCAAGAGGAACTTATAAATTAAGTCAATAAATGTGAGCAATTAATAAAGAATTTATCTTGCTAAATTTTATCAATAAAATTAAGAGTATGCCCTTCTAGTGTTCATATTCAATTATTCTCGGTTGAGAAATACGTTTTGAAAGTTTATATAAATTTTACAAAAATCACTTCGTAAATAAAAACTAATTTATTCCTCAACATTCGTTAATTATTAAAATTTTATCAAAATATGCTCCAAGTATTTGTATTTCGACAACGTCATGGATTCCCACAAAAAATAAAAGATTTTGGGAGAGTTTCGGTGCAAAATTTCTCTTTAACCATAACAACAACCGACCTGGTCAGTCATTCAGTGGGTTTGTACATTTTGATACAAACAATACGTCGTTGAGAAGTCGTTCCATCAAAATTATAAAAAATATTTTATTCTTATTTTAAGGCTTATTTTTCTGGTGTTTTATTACATCTCTAGCACTACCCAATTTCTTCCCTGTGGTCAGCAAATTGAATAAAAATCTAAGTAACCTTTCAAAAGTGATATAATAAGTTCAACTGCAATGGAGAATTACTTTGACAGGTTCTAAAATAGGTGATTAGATATAATATAAAATATTAAATGACATCATTATTTAAATTAATTTGATGTATAATATGTAACTGTATTACTTTTACGTCTTTCAAAGAGTATGTTCATTTATAAGCAATTTGAAAATAATTAAAACTATATTTTTTTCAAATCTCTTTTTCAGCCGTATTCCTTTCCTTACAATTTAAAAATAATATTTCTAACAGTTTAAAATAGTGTTTGAATTAATATATTTTCAAGAATTTCATGGTCCCCCATGAATTCCCTCCAGAGAAGCCCTTGATGAATACCGACTGATTCATAAGGATTGTAGTTCATTTTATTTCTAAATTCTTAAACAACATTATTGGAAATGTATCCTATATTATTCTACTATTTTCACTCTGAATTTCACGCCTTGTGAACTAATTATTAGGGATCGGACATCGTTGCATATTCCTATTTCCCCCTGCTCTGATGAAGAAAGCTCACTTGGTGAAAGTATTAAACATACAATTCTCAATCATATAGCTACGATATTCTGGTCTATAATGTAAATTTGCCTCTTTCCTTAATAAGCATCATGTTTCTGAAAACTGCTTATTCTTCTGCATACGTTCCTTGAAAGTGTTTGTTTTATTCCTATTTATTTTAGTGATCAAATGTATCTTATATATTTTTGTATTGTGTTTTTTATGCGAAGGTCATTGCTAGCGAATATGAATTTTCTCTGTATTAACTAGGCACGACACTTAACTGGGAAATCACGATTGTTTGGAGCAATATGTCTCATCAAGTCTATTTCGACAATTCGTAATTGCTAACGCTGATGAATTTTCGCATATTACTTATATTGCCTCCAGGTCAATATCTCACAATGGGATATCCCCTACAAATATGATCCATAAAATGCGAAACCAGAAAATGACTTCCCTTTTTAAGGCGTCTCAACACATTCGGCATTCGCCGAGTAGCGAGCTACTGCCCGCCCAATCCCGAGCAGCTGATATGTTTGGCTTCCTTTGTAGTGTTTAAAAGACCTTCATGCGGTGGATAGGGCCAGCACTGAGCAAGCAACTCATCCACACTATTCAGGTTTCGGCGAGCGGTTGCTCGCTACTCGCCGAATAACGATTGTGTGGAGCCGCCATCGGTAACTACACAGATAACATATTATTGCATATTTCAGTGCAATTTTTTCTGCTTATTTTCTGGATATATTCGGAATAATGGATTATAAGAGCATGTAAGGCCGCTCCTTACAATCACGTGAGTTGTGTCCTGGAGTTGAAGAGTGTTGCAAAGCGAGGTTAGGCCGTTCTCCACTCGGAGTAACTCGGTGTCTGTGAGTTCACCTGCCAGAGTCGATCGCCGACAGGGAGGCTGCGGGGGCGGCCGGAAGCGCACGGCGCGCCGGCCAATGGCGGCGGCGGAGGTCGCCGTTCGCCATCCGCCCTTTTGCCCCGCGGGAGCGCCGGCGAGTTCTTCGCCCCCCCCCCGAGCGTCTCCGGCTCACCTTCGGCGCGGCCCTGCCTCACTTCCGCGCCTCTCTCTGCTCCGCTCTCTCTACTCTCTCTGCTCTCTCTTCTCTCCTCTCTCTCGTTCTCTCTCCTCCCTTGCCTTCCTTCCCTTTCCATTGCGCTTCCTCCCATATTCTCACTGGCCTTTGAGGAATGGACCTCGGTCACAGCGCATCTGCGCTTACGCGCAGCAGGAAACGCGTCACCGCCCTGTTCGTCCGCGCCTCACACCTCCAGCACGAGAGAAATTTAGGTGGCGGCGGGCCTGGGGGCGGAGCCGGGGCGGGGGCGGGGGCGTGAGCGCTGAGAGCAAAGTTGCGTCGCTGTCGGTGGCGGCGGCGCTTCTCTGGGCAGAGCGAGGAGGCGTTCGGGGGGCGGGCGAGAAGGAGGGGGGCTGCTACTCAGAAATATTCAGCGGGCCTTCCTGTAAAAAGGAGGGCGACCAAAAAAGACAGTCGCGGACACCCAGTTCGGTGAAAGAAGAGCGAAGAGAGGCGCGCAGGAAAGAAAAGAAGAAACAAAAACTCGCCAGCCCGTTCTGTCTGCCGTAAAAGAATATTCTGAGCGAGAAGTACCTGGGATGAGACAGGTAATGATGATGTAGACTAAATGGGCTCCCTGATGAACGTAGAAGAGATAAGAAGTTATGCAAAATTAACAAACCCCAAAATGTTTGTTAGAAGTCGGGAAATACCCGTATCAAAAATACATACGTATAGTTAATACTTTCTAAATAAAAGTAGAAGTGATAAACTAAAAACAGATTCATACCACGTATTGATTTCGAATTGTAACAAGAGGTTTTTGAACTTTTGTTTTTTATATTTCCCAAGCTCCTAATTTTTGTAGTTACACAGTCTTGGTCGATGTTTGGTATTTTTTCAGATATGACAAAAATTGAATTAGTACAAAATCAGTTCTTAGATGCATGGTAAACATATTTACACGGTCTTGTTTTATCTTCCTCTGAAAGTTATGTGAAAATATCATCAGTAAATTAATAATGTATCTATTTAACACAAATCCGTCATATGTTTTGTGTTAGTACAAAAACATGGATGATTTTCACAGCACGATATTTGTGTCTCTTTGAAATACATCACTCAAAAATATTTAGATTAATTTGCTTATTACCCTTTATAAAATAATGAAATAGTTTATACATTTTTCAATTTAATGAAATAAAATGTATCAGAATTTTGTTTTCGTATTCGGAGGAATCCACAAAATTTAAATAATCGCTCTTAAGTACATTTTTAAGATGAAATAACTAAAATGTGTGTAAGTAAGTGGCGATATATCGGTAAATACAAGGCATGCCACAACATCTACAGCGGTGAATCTCGTAGTTAACGTGCAGTGTTTTTTCCTTAAATCCAGAGCAACCTAATATTTTCAGGGAAAGTTATTTCAAAACTTTTCTTGTCAAAAGAACTGAAAAGCGACTTGTCTTTTGACTTCTTTAAACCTCACATTCTTTCAGTCGTTTGCGCTCAGACTTTTTCCGAACCGGATGCAAAATCTGCTTTTCTTTTAAAGATCCTCTTTGAGGACAGCTCTTGAGCCGCGTGTTTCGCTCGTTCATGTGCAATTTTATCAGCGAGGATTTCATCGCACTCGTGCAACGCAAAAGGAAGAAACTGCCTGTCAACATGCTCTACCCGATTTTAGACATCTTGAAAAGTGATACTGCTTTCTATGCAAATGTCTTTACTTGGAATTTCATCTCTTTCTGGTGAGCGGTTCCAAAAGAGTTTTTGTAACGCAAACCATCCCACTGGCATTGTACTAACGGATGTATTCAAACCTTTTTCTTTTTTTACTGAACGAGTTTTAAAAATTATTCCAAGGTTTGATATTCGAAATCGTACAACACATTATTCTAACATATTTTATTCAATGTCTTTTCTTATCGCTTTTTAGAGACACGTAATTGCTTACCAACATCAAATTAATGGAGCCCTTTTTAATTCTAGTGTATGCTGTACCTACATTTATTTAAATACTTTAACCTTTGTCTTATTTATATCTATATTCAGATTGTTTTGGAAGAATTCCTTTATTTCATTCCAAATATTTCATGTTTTGTCGGTATGCAGGTATTGTTAAAGGGGTTGCGGTGTATTTTCCCTAAATTTATTTACTGCATTACGTTTTATGAGTTTTATATTTTCTCCTCATTGATATCTCTTACCTAGAATCACACTTTTTAGTATTATCGTTTTCCATTACTTCATGCTGAGTAAGCAGTGGCTCCTTGCTAGTGCTTGAGCTAGTGCTAGTGCTAGTGCTTGAGAGTGCTGGTAACGGAAATGATGGTGGTAGCACGAGCTGCTGCTTGAAAACGTAAATTGTATACCTACTACAATCATAATAGATACTGGCAGTGTGGCCTCCTTCACTTGTTCCCCAGTGATCTGGTTGCTACCAACATAAATGCAATTTTTTGTAGGAGGCCGCGATTAGGCTCACTGCGGAGACTTTCCTGGTGCACTGTTCTATCGGTATGCTTTGTAAAATCAAGAAGGTCGTTCGATCTTTTCTGGTAAGGGAGACGCTCTTAACTACAGTAACGAGAAATGCGAAATGTAGATCACGGAATGTGGTCGGAGTGAATTAAGACATTAAAACATGGCTTCCCCTCGTTTCGGAATATTTTTATTGCATCCTCAGCGCTGGTGGTAAAACAAAATTATAACTACAATAAACGTATGGATATACAAATGATAATTACAACACAAAATCCTACTATACGTAATGGTCACAAACTGCACTGACCTTACTGCAAGATAGACATATGGTCACAACCTCTCACAAACATAGTGGCAAGATTCCAACACTGCTACGTTTGAACTTTGTTTGTGTAGGCGTTTAACGCATAAGTACGAAGTGCGAAGGAAGAAGCGGGGGCTCATTTGCTATCAGCTCATCTGTTTCATTGTTCTGTTTGCAATAGAATGAGTAGGACGTTGGGAAAATACGAATATAAGGAAATATTAGGATCGGAACAAAAGTGAAGTAAAATGAACAAAAACGATGGAAAATAAAAGAAAGTAAGGGGTGTCCAAAATTCGCGCGCGTAGTGTCCAAAATTCGATCAGTTATTGAGTGTGGTAAACGCGCTGATCTCACAGGGAAACAAAACCGAACTCTACATTAATAATTTTGTTATGGATGTTGCATCTTCAGATTTTGGTAAAAACCATATATCTCATCATTGTGCCTGATCATCATGTCATCGTCATCGTGTCTACATCGTTCTTCTCATCAATTGTGGCCTCATTTTCTTTTCGAGTTTTACCCTCGTATTCATCGATGTAATTTATTTAAATCATTGTAGTTTCTTGGATTTCATTGGAACAGTCATTTTCGTGTCCTGTTTCGTTTCATGTTTTTTATTGTTTCCAGTGTGTTTACTTACACGTGACAAGCGACGCTGGTAGGTGAAGTTGACAAAACCCGAAACCGTTACTCTCTGACAGGCGCCCGAACAGATGACAACTGTGACGCCTCGAAGATTCGTAAGTCCCTTCTAACGCGAAGTCGTTTTTCGTGTAGTCTGGAGAAGCACGATGAACAGACCAAGATTCGAATACCGTTTGGGTTTAAATGTCTACATCAGTTTTGTGACACTTTCTGTTGCCTCTAAAAGAATGAAATAAATGCAGATCTTCGGAAAGTCCAGCACTAGAATACAACAAAATAATTATATCCAATGTCTTGACGGGATAGGCAAGAGTGATGTTTTTGCTACTTGACCACTTACAAACAGAAATAAACATTACAATTATAGGTGAGCTAAAAGCGAATTGTTGTAATGAAATAATTAACGATTGAGATTACTTACCTTTATGAATAAAAAGAACAAATAAGTATGGTGAGTGTAAATAATATAATGAACACTATTGATCAATGTATATGATGGGATGAATGCTCTGTTCCATAAAAATATATGATAGCGCTTTTCTGTGATATCTAACAATTCTATTGTCATTTTGATATAGAATTCTAAACAACACACCTTTTTGAAGTTAAATTTTTTATATTTCCGCTGAACAAGTGATGAAATGTTCATGTGAACAGAAACCTTGAATTAAACTAATTTATTTCATTTTCTGTTGTTTCCACTACCCAGAAATATTTCTCGTTAATTATTTAAATAATATCGGCACGTCATATTTATTGTATAACACTGCATCTCAGTGGTTTATTGTAACCAGCAATGAAAATTAAAACTTAAGAGATTATTTAGCGCTGAATGTAAATTCTTACAACCTTATTCTATATCTATTTTGGGCTTAAAATAAGTTTTATTAGTCTGGAATCAATTCATTGAATGAACAGAAACTATTAAGTCTTCATGATATGCTATTTTCATGTAGATTGTTCCACAAATCCAAAAAATGAGGAGAATAATTACACAATCTGTAGCGATTAGACTTTTCAATGCGCTCACAACGAAATATCATTATACGCTTAGGACCTTCCTCTGGACTTGAATCCTTTCCTATGACAATCGTTCTCTCATGAGGACTTGGGGGCAAAATAAAGTGTCCATTCGAATAGTAGGATCGCTACATCACATAATAAGGAGATATGCGAATTTAATCAATACGCAAGTTCCTTTCCTTGGTCTATCAGACGTGATTCTGCCGGTGGGAGGGGAGTGCTCGTATTGGGACGAGGAGGGCTTGGGGACTGGGCGCTGTAGCAGCGCGGCGGCGGCGGCGGCGGCGGCGGGAGTGCGCAGGGCCCTGGAAGGCAGGCCAGCGCGGTGGCTGGGCGCAGCAGAATTTTCAGCGTCGTATTGATCGTGTAGGCGCGGCGGCGGCGGCGAGGCGGGCGGGGGAGGCGGCGGCAGCAAAGAGTCGGTTGCGGCGGGGGCGGGGGCGGCGAGGTTTGCCGCGCAGCTGCAGGGCGAGTGGGGGCGAGCGGGGGCGAGCGGGGGCGAGGGCCAGAGAGGTGGGAAAGGTGTTCGGTTCAGAGGCGGCGAAAGACGGGTTGCGGGCGGAGAGTGCGCAGGAATATTAAGGGAGGCGAAAGCCCCGAGTCGAAGGGGCGGAGGCACATAAGGGCGATGAAGGAACCCGCTTGATAAGCGAATGATACGGAATTGCTGTAGAGTACGAACATCGGTGACAATGAGAAGGTGAGAGCTTCTTCGCATATCGGCTGGGGATTCTCTGCAGCGATCGTAAAATCGCAAGGTCTGCCAGAGGTCGTAATGGTCACGTGCTGGCGAACAATGCTGCCTGTAGACAGAATTGGGTGAACAACGTGCCTGTAGACACGTGACGACAGAATTGTTGTGACCAGGAGAGGAGATAAGGATAGTGAAGTGTTAGAACTAAACAAGAGGATCCTGATTCGTAGGTACCAATAGTAAAGCTAAGCGGTCAAAGAATGAAAAAAGTTACTGAGAGACTGTGATTGCGATTGGAAAATTTGATATTATGGTTGCGTATGTTCAACATCTTCCGTACCGAATCACATTATTAGTAACTTTAATTATAAATGAATTGGTTAGTATTCAATGATGTGAAATGTTCTTTCAATCTCGTTGTAATAATTTTAATCTTCGTACTTGGTACAATGTGATTCGGTATGGATCGTTTGGTATGGATATAACGTTTTTTGGAAAAGAATGCACATTAACACATACTAAAGAACTTATACAGTATATTGAGTGCCAAAAGAACAAAGAAACACGCTAGTATATTTTGAAAAGTGTATTTGCTATTGAGAGGAAACGCTGTTTATTCTTTTGTTCAATTTTCATTGTGTCTAATGGAGAATAAGAATAGATGAGATTCACAAGCGTATTTTCTATATAATCATACAATGTGATTATGAATATCGGTAAAAAATTTTAATTGAAAACTAATTTAGTTTAAATCAGTTTTAATTAAAACTGTTTAGGACACTTATCATAATTCTCAATTCTTGTTGTATTTGTACCTGTCAGTACATACTACTTTACAGTTCTCTTCTCATTTTCATTGAAACTGTGTTTGAAGTTTTTTTTGTTATTCTGATGGTTTATTAAATCAGAAAAAATCAGGAAATTTGCAATAAGTTGTGGTTCAAATGCCAAACATTTTGCTATAATATTGAAAACGAAAAATTATCTTTGTGAATCTCTTACTGTTCTAATGGTCTGAGACTCACCATTAATAAATGTATTATTATTATTATTATTATTATTATTATTATTATTATTATTATTGTTGTTGTTCAAGGCAGCGCAGTTTTGCGGCTCCTTCCATTAAATACATAGCTATTAGTCTACACGAGATACACTGTCCCTTGCGATCTACCAATTTGTTCTTCTTTCGATGTGTTCTTTGCCGAGTTTTGTATTTTCTGAGCTAGTACCGTAATATTTTCTTTCCGACTGGATTCTACGTGATTCCTTCTAATCTTCTATTTTACCTGAAGTACTATAACTTCGCAAACCTTCACTAATATAACTTTTTCTTCTCTAAGAAATATTTTCCATCTATTTATGAGTTTCATTGATTTATATCGTCTCATTGTACATTGTCTTCATAAATTACATCACCACAGTAATTGATGTCTGTACATGTTAATATCCTCCCATTGCACCTTTTTGTAGTAATAGCCATTCATGTCGGCAACTTGTGACTTTATCGCTGCCTCTACTGAGACCGTAATTGTGAAAAGTCTTGACCACAATTTAAAAAAAAAAAAATCGGATTTGCATTTGCTTCGATCGTTTCCCTAGGATTGTAGTAGTAAATGGGGCGCTCGGAGTCGCCGGCCGTGTTCCGCCTCTGGCGCAGGTCGCGCTCTTAGGCCAGCGCTTGGGCCAACCAGCTGCAGCAAATAGGTTCCGCCCCCGCGTTGCGCAGCTCCGCGATGCACGAGCTTGTCGCGGCGGCGGCGGCGGCGGGCGGGCTGTTAGCGCTAATGAAGCGGCGCGGCGAGGGCGCAGGCGAGCGAGGGCGCGGCGTCCAATCATCCTCTTCCTCTCGCCCCGTACCTGCGGGTCGCCCCGGGCGCCGCGTCGCTCGTCAGGCGTCAGGCAGCCTACGGCCGCCCGGCAGCCGGCTCCACGCCGCCCGGTGGCGACGGCGCAGCAGCGGCAGCAGCCGCCTCTTTCGCGAGCATGTTTCTGGATTGGCGAGCGGGATTAGCCGCGTTGCCATGGAGACGGCCCCCCCCGCGCCCCGCCCCGCCCCGCCACGGCGTTGCCGGCCCCGGCCGCGCCGCAGGGGAGCGCGCGCCGCCCTCGCCCTCGCCCGCGCCTCCGCCATCGAATCCCTCTTGCAGCGCCTCTTCGCTGAATGACATGTGGAGCGCATAAAGCAATTTCTGTGTTCGATTTGATGAATGCCGCCCCGCCGCGTCGCCTCCCGGGGATCATTGGGGCCGCAAGTCATATTTCCGTCTTATTTCCCTCCCCCGCATTCGACGACCGCCCCCCTGCGGATTTGCTTTATTGCGGCCTCCGCTCGTTCCGCCGGCGATGTTTTCCCTTTTTTCTTCCTTTCCGTTTTGTGTTCTTTGGCGCCAAACGCTTTAATGCGCCAAACGTGAAGGGCGGACGCGCGGCATATTTTGACTTTGAAATGAAAAGCGTTCGTCTGTTGCTTGCTCAAACTTTCGTAATGCTTAAATAATCCCAAGTAAAATTCGAAACTACTTTTTACATTTTAAAAATAATTTGATGAACAGTACTTTTATGTAAAGCATTAGATAAAAAGTGAAAATTCTAATGAAAGAATTTTTTTTTTGTGCAAATGGATATGAAAACGGGAAGGAAAATTCGCATCGTGAGAGTTACAATGTTTCATAATGCGTTGTAAATAATCATACAGATTTACGTTGAAAGACATGTATAAATTGCTTATACTCCAATTTGTATTTAATTGTTGTCCGTAACATACGAAAAATGTGTCCCAAACAGACTTCTGATAAACTACACTGCGACGCAACATTCTGTCAGATATATCGGGGAAGAATTTAAGGTGAACAACAGAAAACATGTTAATTTTTTCTTACGTGAAGATGTAGACATTGATTTTTGCTTTACTTTATTGAAGTATAAAAAATACATCAATAATAATAATAATAATAATAATAATAAAGGGACGCCAAGGCGCTTTGAATCTGGTTCTTTTTCAGTGTATAAATATGGTTGAAACAGTGTAGTTCTACTTCGTATTGTGTAATCACATATGGATTTGATCTATCAAGAAAATGCTTTAATTTAAATTGCAGTTATTACTATCAGATATAAAAGCGCAAACCTACTATGATAAAAGTGATAAAAGCGTTAAACTATAGCGTTATTGCTCTATGTATTTGAATATTTTTTATTATAAAAAGTAATTTATGTCTGTTATATTTGAATGAGTGCTTTGTCTCTGTTATCAATTACACTGTGTAATTCAATGCTTTTTCTCTGTCTGATAGAACTCTCATTGGCTTTTTTGATATTAAACTGAATTGCTGGTAACAGTTTCTGTTACACTAATTGCTCATTGAAATTAGGTGTTATGTCTCAGTCTAATATAACTGTTTTAGTAAATTCATGTGTTTTGAGTGAAAGACTCCGCCTCTTCTGAGATTACGCAGTCGTTAGATCAAAACTAATCTCAGCAAAAGTGTCATTGCAGAAAAGCGAAAAAAAACAAACAAATATTTTTAATGTGTTGGTGTGCACACATTAAAGTTCGGTTGTTTTCATAGAATATTTTCTCTAGTTGCTGTTTTATTATGATCTCGTGAGCATATAATACTTCACATACAATGTGAGTGTCTTTAATATTTTTTGAGCTTTAAACTAATCTTCTCACGTATTCTGAAAACTACAACATTACTCTCTTCGAATGTATTTAGACTCACTTAGTTTTTAATATTCATGAAACAGATTATACTATTTCTTGTTGATTGAAATGAACACTACCTCCTTCTTCTTCCTTTTCTTTTTCTTAATCTCTTTCTTCTTACTTATGTCTTCTATTTTTTTCCGCACTCTCTGTGTATCAATCCTCCGCAGGAAGCAACATTCACAAGAAAGTACGCCATGTTGCACAAGGACAGGAGCAGATCATTTCCACTCGTTAATGTCTCATCATTAAAAATGGTTTGTCTGCAATTATTGCGGAATCCATATAAATGTACTTGGCTTCCAATGTAAGTGAAAAAGAAACCGACTTGATCTATTGATTCAAATAATCTTGTTTTTATTTCGTAGCGGTTTTGATTCTACTCACACTGTATGTACTAATCTCTTATTGGATACCTGACTCCAAAGGAAAAAAGCGTCTTGACCCAAAATTCGGGGCGTATCATTACATTTTTTTAATATGGCTCATCCTTTAAATTTCGATTTAACTTACTCGATTTCTTCTTCTTCATAGGGCTTTTTCCAGCCGCCCGTCCGTCACCCTTTGCACGCCGATGGGACACATATTCGACCACACACCGGAGAATAACACATATTGCGGGTTTCTCGGATCTGTGGTCAGCCCTCCGCGAAAACACATACATTAGAGACAAGGGACAATCAACCATGCTGCAGGCGGGACTCGAACCCGCGGCCTTTCGGACTGAAGTGCAGAGTCTCTACAAGCTCTTAGTCTTTCAAGCCATCCACGTCAGCACTTACTCGATTTAATTGGATTAATATTCGTTTTCGATTTAACTTATTATTGTTTCCTAAATAAATTTCACTATGTAGCCGTTAGTAAGTAGTCCACGGTAATTTACTCTAATGTCCAAGATTTATCTTGTTTTCTACCGCGCTTTTACATTTTGCATCTTACAAAATATGCAGCTTTACGCTTTTCAAAATGTATTTCCACGTACTTCGCTTTGAGGCAATTTTCAGTTTCGGTACTTGTGCTCTTTTGACCCCGCTCTGCACGTGTTCCAATCCCCCGCTGGAAGCGTTGCTCGAAGGAAGAAGGCCCTGCGAGGGGAAGGGGAGGGGGTGGGGGTGTAGTGCGGCCGCTCGCCACCTCGCGCGCCGCGTCTTTGCCAGGGGACGACATTAGTGCAGCTTAGGGATGTTTTATGCATGCGGCTCTGCTCCGCCCCGCTCCGCTCTACGGCGCGCCGGTCGCGGCGTCGCGTCGCTTGCTGCCCCGGCGGCCGCGTGCCACGTTTTTGGATTAACGTTGCACCCACGCTGGTGTATTTGTTGCAGGCACTACACCCTGGTGTCTACACACGAAGCTATTCTGTTTAAAACTGTTGAGAAAATGTTGTCATCCTTTCTTTAAACGAAAGGTAGTGGGCCGATTTATCACTCTTATTAACCGATTGTGGAAGTCCCCATTTAGTGTTTAAAAACTTCATTTAAGTATCTTAAAATTAATAGAATGAACGACACTCTGCCTCCATTACTTCATTTTGTTTCGAAAGCAGTCTTGCAGTGCGAGCAAACGGGTGAGTGATAGGTTATTGTTTGCGAAGTGGAAACAGCGAATTTTTTAAAATGCGAAGCTCAAGAAGTGCTTTTCATTTGGAAGGTCAGTGTATATAAATCGTCAAATGTTGACAGGCTTCTACTTGTGTGTTTTATTTTTAAGAAATTTGGATAGGTCATGTGCAGTATCACCGAGGGCATGGTTGATAAATAGTATCAGCAGGAAAACTTTTGTATGCACTTCAAAATGTGAACTGACGAACTTTGTGTCAACATCTTGACCTAAATGTCGATAGTACCCACAGTTTACACATTGTTGTCAATTGTTATTTTATTACTGCCGAAATCGGTCTCATTTTAGACTTTATTTATGACTGCAATGGTGCACCGCAACTTGGATAGTACATAAAACATTTCAAAATGTACATATATGCAACCTCAACACCCACATCAAACACAGTATACACTTGGGGACGATTTACAAACAAGGCGAACACTCAACAATAGGGCACGTACCACACTATAAATGAATGGTTGAAAACCAGAACGGTTTAAGTTGCATTTTATAAATTCTGAGAAATCTGCTTATTTAAGTTACTGTTTATGCTACTGTAAAGTCGTGATGACTTGTTCCATAATTAAAATCACAATATTTCAATTGTTCATTAAAATCACGAAAATATATTGCCACTGAAAATGTAGCATAAAATACACGCGCTTTTCCCAGAATTTATAAAATGTTATTATACCATTGTGGTTTTTACCCATTGAAATACAGGTATTAGTACAGCTTCACTACTCTATCACTATAAATACTTAACACTTCGTTTCCTTTCGTAGTAAACTCATTATATAAATTTTAGTCTGTTCTAATTTACGTATCTATATTTTTCTATTAATTGTATTTTAAATTCAAAATAAATCAGAGCTTACGTGTCCGTTCTTTTCATTTTTCGTAGGGTATTTTTGTACTTTTAATGGAAAAAACATATTATTGTAAATTACTTCCCGTTTCCTCACAGCGTGGCACTTTTCTGTAATGTTCGTGGATTAAAACTACTGCGAGGATACTCTTCATATAGACATAAAATTATAGGTATTTGAAAGCCTGTTATACTCTCGACAAATAATATAATTATTCTTGGGAATAATTGATTGGCTACAGGATACATTTCAGCTAAGAAGAAAATTCGGGGGGGGGGGGGGAAGATCAGTAGAAATGAAGAACCCTTAATTATGAATATTGAAAGAGTGTATAAAATGCTTCTCTGCAAACTTCATCTGGTATTGTACGTTTTATAAGCTGCAATGTAGAGGATATATACCCTGCCCCCATCTCGCCAAATGCAATCGTTTGACTATAAAGTTAAATGGTTTTCAACGGATTAAAATCGCACAGCTTTTTCATTTACAAAAAGATTGAAACACATAACGCATGTGTGACTGGTTATCGCTCATGAATGCCTTTTCCAATGTATATTGATTCTCGATTCGTGTAGTTATTTGGTTTGTTCGGGTGAAATTAGTTGTTTTTTAAAAATATTTGTAGAGTGACGATTTTTTAAACATGTATCCAAAGCTTAGAGATATTTTGTATTGTGTATAAAATATTGTCAGAATATATATTTTAAAATACTAATTTTGCCATTAATATTTTCCAGAAGTCTTTCAATAAATTGTGTTCAAATGGTTTTAAATTTAATTAATATAAGGCTTGGAATGTCCACTACCATATAAATAAACTGCATGAATTATTTTAGACGACGGTTTTGTTGCAAGTGAAAGATATTTAACGTAGTTACATCATACAATTTTGCTAACTCGGTTCAATATTTTTTCCCCTTCGAATTATTTATACAAAATTAAAATTTAATTATATTCCAAGGGTACTCTGAAGCGTGTGTGGTAATAGCATACATGATCATTCGGATTTTTAACTCACTGTTACCGAGCTTCTCTGTTTAGAGTGGATTGCAAACTCCAATGATCCCTTCGTGCACGTTATTTTGTCATCAAATGACATTTTTGCTCTTCAGCGTTAATGTATTTTACTGAAACAAACAGTTGGACGTGAAAGGTGTTGATGTACAATTTCGACGCAAATAAATTTATAATTAATTTAAATTGAATTTGTATAAATTAATTATGAGAACTTCTGTTCGCTTACACGATACCAGAGGAATAAATAAACGCTAATGTTTTTCATTCTAGTTATATTTTCAATTAATGGAGGACTTTTTTTATTTGCTATGTTTGAATATTTAAATGATGAAAAATTAATTTTGCGTTGAAAATTTAAAGTTAATCATATCTACGCACTTATCAAATGCCAATCATACCTATGTCCACTTATCAAAATTGATATCTATTTAACTAAATTTAGATGAACGTACAAAATCAAGGACTGAGGTGAAAATGAATTATTGTATGTGATCCTATGTTGATGAAAAAATACGTTCTATTATTTTATTTGTTGTTGTTGTTGTTGTTATTTTTTAATGAGTGCGAAAATGAACGCTTACATTTTATTAGTTAAATTGACGAACGTGGCTCCATGTATATTTTAGGAAAGGAGCATTTGTTTTCTGTATCCGACTACAAAAAATATTGACCACAACCCAAAGTTCGTCTAGGGTTTGACTTTTTTAATTTCTTACGTTATGACTGTCATATTAATATTGAAATTAGATTACTTGGTTGAGATCCTTTATATACATTTATTACTGATATAACGTTATAATAAATGAAACTCTGTCAGTAATATCATATGACTGTGACTTAGTACCTGATGATGGAAACAAGACAAATTCCTGAAACGTTATATTCACGAATAAGAAAATATTTTAATAATTATCTACATTAGATAATTTACCCAATTTGACATGTTGTTCACAATATTTAAGATTTTCACTGTCTATAAAAATATATATGATAATATTCAAAATAATCTAATTTGACTTTTTTTAGTCTTACTCGTTCTCTCCAGATCAAGGTGAAGTTCAAATCTCTATGCTTTATGAGTACTAATAACATTAACAAAATATTTATAATTGAATCACACGTTTATCTTACCAGCTGCAGTTACGAGAAAAATAGTTATTTACGTACGTATTACAGAACGTGGGTCTTTGGCGTTCGAAGGAAATATTGACGGACGCGGCGACGAATGGAGCCGACTCTGGTATTCTGAAAGAAGTACGCCAAAGACACTTAAATACGAGTTTCCTACATTATTTTTTGTGCGAATTCAAGGAAAGTTACAAATATGTTCTTAACTCTTAAGATTACTCTTAGGATTATTCTCAAATGCGACGCGGCAACCATTTAGATTCAAGTCTACCGAGTGCATTGTTGACTTGCGGTAGGCTTCTCTGTTGTTTGATATGCCCGTGACTTCTTCGCGGTGCACGTACGGTGAAGACTGTTTTGCAATAGTGTGCCTTAAATTAATCCTTTCAAATCAATGAACAGTGAAAGCAAGTTGTAGTTTCATGCAAAAGCGCACGAAAAATATGTTTCAGCATAGGTTATCATTCGCAATACTATTTTATAGCTCTTTCTAATTCATAAATCAATGATAAACGGTCGAAACAGCAGTGAATGCAGTCACTCAGTTTCAAAGACTGTGAGAGAAAAATGACAAAATTAATACATTTTACTAAAGTATTACCCACTATGAAGTGAAAATCTCCATACACTTCAACAATTAAATTTTAATATTTTATATTGTAATTTTTGTAAAAAGAGAGACGTCTTGAGTTTCTCTTTTTCTGTTTCTCACCATTTGAAGAAACGTATTCACAAATATTTTAATAAGAAACTTTCCATAAATTTACAGAAAACATGGTCCTGCAAATTATTATTTCTGAAAACAATAATGTGCACTACAGTGGAGATTCGAGTGAGAATGAACTGGTCTTGTTTATTAACGCACTATGTTCAAAGGGACTTAGAAGGTATAGTGCTTAGATAAAAAAGTAAAAATTCTACATTTTAATTTATACGTGCTGAAATTCATTCACTTTATTTTTAAAGATACTATCTCTACCAATGCTATTTTTACTTCAAATTGAGGGTCTTATAGATGCCGCTCTAGTTCAGTGCGGTGGCATGCTAGCCTGTTTCTCGCAAGTTCGCGATTTCAAATCTCAGCTGAAATGAATGAATATTTTGGATGGCACTCGTGAATAATTACACAATGAGAACATTTAGGATTTCCTGTCCAAAATAAACTCCTTCGAAAAAATACAAAAGGGAGTTAGTACTTGCGTGCGGTACAGCAGCAAGGCTAGCAATCGAAATTCCGCAAAGAATGTAAAATATCTCTTCTCATTGGATGCAGCCTCAAAGAGGACTACTTGCTGGTTGCTGAAACCGTACTATAAATAAATAAATAAATTAGTGTGTAAAATATTTAAATAAAAATTATATAAATGTACTAGATGTATTTGAGAGACAAATCTTGAGAAGAATCTTTGCGCCAGTGCAGGGCAGCGGCAAATGGAGAATCCGACTAGTTGGCGCCCGCAGAGTTGGAAGACCAGCCCTAAGATGGCTGGATGGTGTTGAGGAAGATCTAAAACGCATAGGAGTGAAAAACTGGAGGAGGAAGGCGCGGGAAAGAGGTACATTGAACGAAATCCTGAAGGAGGCCCAAGCTCACTTATGGACTCTTGCTTCCGAAGAAGAAGAAGAGGAAGAAGAAGGAGGAGGAGAAGAAGAAGGAGAAAAAGAAGACGACGAAGAAGAAGAAAACGTTTAAGAAAACTCTTGACAAATAATTAGGGGCAAATTTAGGTTCCCCGCCGTAATTCCTCCCCTAGCGCAGTCCCTCGTGCCGGGACCTGACAGCGGCCGGCCCCCGCCGCTGACAAAAAGAGCGGCCGCACCTCACCACCCCCACACGCCGCAAGAAGGGTTGACACAACTCCGCCCGCTGAATACACACTCCCGTAAGCCACGACCGCCAGTGTATATCCCTCCGTAAGTGTATGCCGCTTGCTAAGCCTTCTTAGGCGGCTGCCTCCGCGCTCTTCCTACACTTGTTAAGCCCTCTCCGGCGTAATGCAGCGCGGGGTTGGCGTCGCCGCGCCGCGCGCTTCTTTTATTTGTGTTGGTTTCTGCGTCGCGGTCACCCGCTGCTCATTGTTGCGCGTAAGCCAGTTGATGTCCGTTTGATAGCCGCGCTAATGTAAATAGCCCGCGCGATCCCCGAACGAACGAGCGAGCGAGTGCTAAACGGGCGCTTCTCGGAACATCCCCGCCCGCCCCCGGCCGCCATGTTTGTTCGTGATGCTCAGCTCTCTCCACTTAACAAACAGCCTTCGGCGCGAGGGGGGGGAGGCGACGGCCTGCGGAAGCGGCGCCGCGACGCCGGCGTGACGGCTCCATCAGCGTCGCGGCGACGGGTCGCGCGTGGGAGGGAGGGCGGAAATCGAACGTCTTAGTGCGAAATGTAAAAATGATGACATTGAAATCAGCAAAACCTCTCGTCAGCGTCGCTCTAACTTCTCGCCAGCGTCCAGGCAAGCCAATCGATTTATATAGCGGCGGCGCTCCCCCATCCATAACCGTGGGAATCTGAGAGAACTAACGAGACTTGTTCAGCATTCGCTAAATCTTCGGTGTGAAGAAACGAGAAAAAATTGCTTGTTTTGTTAATTTTTTATTTGCAACATGTGTTGCAATTCAATTAAAATAAAGCAAAGAAGTTTTCGTAGGATCTATCGCATGGTAGGCTGTAAAATGTTTTCAAACAGCCTTTGACGAGGTGTTCCACAGGGCTCGGGAACGGAAGACGGTTTCTTCAGCGCTGAGATGAGGGATCTCATGAGGAGGAGAGGGGGAACCCACATTCCAGATTCAGCAAAACTCGGCTTCCTGTCTACTTTAGGCAACAAAGGTTGTAATCAGGTCTGAATATTTATTGTATCGTTTTATGGAGATTTTGTACTTTAGCGCACACACGCAAGTTTTAGCAGTTTAGTTATACTGTAAGTTAGTATCATGGGATCATAAAAGCATGAATACTTTTATAAATTCATGGTAATACTTTTTTTCTGGTGAAGAAAAGCATTTTTCAAATATATAAAGCAATATTAGCTTCAAATATTTTTTTAAACATTAAGTTAAATGTCAAATTGCAATGAAATGATACAATACGATATTTACTAGTATAGTGAAACATGCATTTTTTTCCTTTTATCATTCGCTTCCTACTGCATCAAAATGATGCTAAAATTTGTATTTATCGACTGTATTAAGTGAAATGAGTTTAAGTTTGTAAATAAAACTGTAGTCTGTTAAATATCTTAAGATGATTCAGTATTTACTTGAACATGATATATTTTATTTTATTCTGCAAACGGCGGCAATACTCCAGTAATGTAATTTCTTGTCTAAAGTTTTCTTTGTGAATAACATTATGTTTTGTTTTTTTTACTTTTGGTTTTATTTTCACGATGCGATATCAAACTTTTGATAAACAATCTATCCGTTTTTCGTTGCAATTAAAATATTTGTTGTTGAAAATTTGGTATTTATGTTGAGAACACATTTGGTTACAAATTTGATATTCATATTGAGCATACATGTGGTTAAATAATTACATTGTAATTAAATTTCATTATTGCAGATGATCAACTTATTTGAATCATTATAATGTGTGTGTCAACGACTGCCGGTTTACGATGCGAGTAAAATCATATTCGTGGTGAAATTCGCCTATGATAATGGAGCCAAAATTATGAAAATATAACATTATTATAAGATAAATGAAAAAGAAGTGAAATAAAACTGGTTCAGTTGTAACCGAAGAAGAATTCATCTCTGCGTTAAACTGACACTCGTTCTCTAGTAACGCGCGTGGAAGTGGATCATTGGCTGGCGTCTCCCGGGAGCTCTGTTCCCCCGAGCCGCGCCGTCACAACGCTCGCTCTCCGCGGCAGCGGCTCCTCGCTTGAAAGCTCCCTCGCTCTTTAGAGCCCTTTGACGTTAAACCTCAGGGAGATGTTATGTTGCCTCCGATGACGTGTGCGCCCTTCCGACGAATGCGCGTGTGTACGTACGTTGTCATACACGCGAGACGAATTAGTTTCTTTCTCCTCCGGTGAGTGGATAGACATGAGTTTACACTCCGCCGGGGCGGAGAAGATACTGGCCCAGGCAGCAGTGCCTGTGCGCTGCAGGTTAATCCGAGATAGGCGGAAGGCAGGGTGAGGGAGTTCATGTTATGTTATCACAATGGCAACGGCGGGCTGCAGTTGTGCAATGCTTATTTTGAATTAAATTTTAGGGGCTGATAGATTTTAATGTTAGTGACAGTGCATTTTTGAGGCTCGTATTAGTCCGCTAATCCTTCGACTTTCTGTTGCGACAGTAACAGATGTTACTTGCAGATGGTACGTAAGTTACAGTCAAAGGTTATTACGTTTTTTAAACTCATTTAATATAATGAAAGTTTGATTATAGTAATACTATTAAAAATGTATTTTTTAAATATATTATTAATGAATTTTCATATTTTCAGGTTTCGAACGAAACTACCATTTTTATGAAATGCTATATTTTAGAATGTTCATTCTGTTACTAGTCTGCGGAGTGAGAAAACTTTTATTTCTTAGACAGAGCTCTACATTGTGGATGCACGTAATACTTTTTTGGTTTCTCTTTTTTGATAATTGAATATTAAATTTTAATTCCTAACAGAACAAGGAAATTGAAAAAAAACATATGAAAATTAAACTTTACGTGATGATGACATAGAATAGAGCCAAAATGAAAGTTAAAAGCCTACTGAAACGGCAATTCTGTGTATATCTTTGTTTTGCAATTTTTAAAAAATAGTCAAATTTCTTTAATGAAGTTTAATTGACATAAGATTTGTTATAACAAATGTTCAAACATGCATGCTCTTTAGGAAGCAGATTCAACAATATACTTTCGGTCTAAGGAGCTTCAATGGAAGTACTATTCCTTTTCGCACCCCAAAAGTTCTGAGTTAGGTCGAAAGGTTTTCGGGGAATAATGTCTTGCACTCCACACCCTCACGCTTGCAAGTGCTTTCGGTCAGAACATGCGTTTCTACCCGACTGCAAATTGGGTGATGTTTATTTTCGGGAACTTCGTGGGTTTATTTCTGCGCTCAAAACCTTTGAACCCATAAATTGTTTTTATTACCAAAGAACAAAACAATTCTTATCAGCGCTACTGATGTGCATAAATGCATACTAGATTCAATATGGCAGACTTCAGTAACGTAAAGGATAATTTTAATTTTACTCTCTTTCGAATAAATTAGTGTTAGATAAGACTGTTTTTTCTTAATAATAATAATAATAATAATAATAATAATAATAATAATAATAATAATAAAAATAATAGTAGTCTTTGATTTTTAGTAACCCGATGGGGGTTTGTTTGACTCGAGAATACTATACATTTTCCTTCCATTTCTGAAATTGACTGTTTTCGTTTGTAACTACCTGTGCCGTGTACCAATAAGCAGTGTTGTTCAGTTGCACATTCCCCTTTTCTTCAGTTTTTCTATGACTTCAAACCGCAAGAAATCAGTTCGGATGAACTTGGTAGTTGCGAATCTCCACCAGATCATTCGTGAAACTTAGCGAGTTTTCATAGTTAAAAGTTTACAAAAAAATAAATTTATTGTAGACCACTGTGCAACTGCATGGTCATACGAAATCTAAATCTCATTAAATTTAGGAATATAAGTCAAATGAAGTTGAAATTTTATGTACATTATATTTTTAATTTTATGCTTTGCAATAAAACATTATAAAATGTTTTTCTCTTAGTCTTTGTAAGAAAACAGTGCCACAATTTTTGTCTTAACTTACACTGTATGACTACTGTTCATTATATCAAATACTTCAGATGAATTATTTAAAATAATCTATATTTTGTTATTTATATTTCCAAATCGCTGACACTATTTTGTCGTTAACGAGAGTTGTGGTCTTCATCTGAACACTGATGTTAAGATTAAACAGAGCGGAATTAATTTTTGCCGCAATTGTGTTGCCGGAGGTCCAGAAGGCTGCCTAGTTCTTTTTGGGCCACCAGCTGCAGCAAATCATAGCCTCAAAATGACAAGGTTCTGACATTTTCGGTGACAGTTATGTTTTGACATGTTCGAACTTTATTTAGTCAGATCTACGACATATTAAAAGGTTTCAGATCAGACTTGTAGAAGAAGACATACTTTTAACAAAATGACATATTTGCTTATTCATCAGAAGCAAACATGTAAACTAGACACGAAAAAACTTTCTTCATTTTGTTGTTGACATTTTGAGGGTACGATATATATATATATATATATATATATATATATATATATATATATATATATATATATATATATAATACGGGCCTTGTATTTACAATTCCGCGATCTCCGGGTCGTACAGTCCTAAAGTAATGAGCACGTCATTATTTGTCGCTTTTACGTTTTTCTAAAATGCGGCGCGTAACCATCCCCGGCAGCGAAGAGCGCAAAGGCAGCTTAGGGTGCCGGTGACTGAGAGGTCGCGGAGTCGGTGTTTGTCGGGTGAGAGAAATTTCTTGATAGATTATTTTTAACCTATCTCAGTTCGTGACGCCTACCGAATTCCAAATTGTTGGAATGCCCTGATCGGTGGTTCCTGTGGTTTCCCTGATCGCTCCCAGACGAATGCCAGAGCCACACAACGGATCGGGTTCCGCATGCGATCGCATCTTCCCATTCTCTGCCCTCTGCAACCCGAGGCTCCGATAACCTTAATTCCCAGAAAGATGGCTCACGGCGACAACTGATGGCTACTGTTGCCCCTCTGACCTGGATGTCCTAGGATTTTCAACACTAGCTTGTCAGCTAGGACGAATTCAGTCGCGGTGTGCAAGAGTTGGCCGGCTGCTCGCATCCATAGTTTTCCGTGTTTTTCCACATCAACACTGTCGCAGCAGTATCCTAACAAAGCGATCTTTACTTGCACACACACACACACACACACACATGCACTACATTACCACAGATACAGGGAGACAGGTCGGGAGCTTAGAGCTTGTCCCGGCTGGGGCGGTGCCCCGCTGGTGAGAGACATCTGGTTCGGGAAAACCCCACTAGCCGGCGGTAGGACGGTACCGGATCACGGGTAAGATCACATCATGCAACGGGATGGACCATCGCCACCTCCCGAGCAAAAACATGCACTACACTTACAAGACCAACGATCCTAGTAGTTGACGCTGCCGTAACCACTAACAATCAATGAACAACTGCAGTAGTTGACGCGCTCTGAAACGACTGTCAAATGCAAACTTCTCCGTCGGATTTCAACACCGGCCTCCGCAAGCGGCTCGTTTGCCCAGCGCAGCGGGCGCGCGGGCGCGATCAGACGCGGCGCGCGGCTACCGAAACGTGTAGTTAAGCGCGCGCGCGGTCGTTAGGGCGCGCGCGGCACAAAAGGCGCGCGTGACGCTCTCCGGGCCCCCTAATTTGTCGCTTGGGCGCGGGCGGGGCGGGGCATTGTGGGCGGCGAAACGCAGCGTCATGGCCGCGCACGCCCGCGCCTCGCAGAGACGCGCCGCCTCTCTCGCATTTGGCCTCTCGCGCCGGCCGCTGAGTCAGCGCCACTCTAATTGACAATTGAACGCTGCCGGCCCTCGCAGCTGATGTCTTCATCGCTGCCGCGGACACTCGGTGCGCGCCAAGTCGAGCGCCGCGCCGCGCCGCGCTGCGCCGGCGATGCGCCCCTTCTGGACGGGCCCTCCGCCCAGCTGGCGTTCGCGACGCCGTCGCGGGGGTGTGTCGTCCGCCGGCGCGGCGCCGGTGAAAGTGAAGGCGGCCAACCTTCCGCGGGCCACGGTGCCTCACATTCGAGCGCAACTCCAGACTCATTCTACTTAATTAATGATGTTTAATGTTACAATAAGTGGCTTTCTTTGTGCGGCGACAAGGGCAGCGGGAGGCGTTTGTTATGAAGCGTGCGTCAACACACGCCCGGCGGCGCGTCGGTAACTCCCCTCCCGGATGAGCGAGCGACGGCGAGGATTTGCGGAGGCTAACGTGCGGTTAGGTGAACGTCTTCAAATGCGTGTAAAATGCTTAATTGCTACCTGATCTAGCACAGTTTCTTGTTTCGTTCAAGACGGTTTCTCTGCTACCTTTGAGCTAGTGTAGGTCGTTTTATGAAGCTTAGACGCTTTTTAATTGGTTTTGAAAGCCCAAGCACAAAAAGTCCTCGGCGATTATACATCACGGATTATAGTCAGTGATTTTTATTACTATTTTTGCTTTTTTCAAAACAAAAATTTATTTTACATTCTTTTTTTTTGATAAAATCTTAGGAAAATGAAAAATATGAAAATTTAACATTAATTTTGCAGAATAATTTCGAAACATGCGTCTGTAAAAATTCAAGCCGTCTTAGTATATGAAAAACGGCACGTGAAATTATAATTAATTGTTTTACAGCTTTACACATACATGTGGTTGTAAAAAGACATTGTTTTGATACGTCAATCATAAAATTAGCTTACTTTGCTACTGATATAAAAATATCTTGCAAAAATCTGACTTGTAATGATGTTTTTTTTCAGCTCGAAGGTTTCTTATTCTCGTAGTTGCAGGTACAGGAAACTTCCAAGCTAAAAAATTGTGACATTATTCAGTGACTACGTATCAAAACTTACGTCTGAGCTCATGGAATTCCTGAACCATCAGTATTCTGCAAGTCTAAATCGCATGGAAAATAGGTCCCAACCGGAGAAAAATCCAAACTATTCCCGATAAAACACTAATACTTTGGAATCATACTAAGGGCGCAACGACAATGGCATTGTTATTAATGAAACAAAATTTTACCGAACAAAGCTAAAAAAATACACTTTTCCAGAGCGCGGTTCGAGATTTCACAATTGTTGGTGGTGTGTTTTATAAAGCAACGAAAGATAATTTAGAATTTAATATATCATAAATAATTCCGGGCCCTCACACTTTTCGAGGATGAGGCCCGGCCCACTGAAGCTTTTGATGCGAAGGTCCAACACGATGGCCATATTTACAGCTGAGTGAACTAAGACATTTCCTTCGTGTTTTGCGCATCAAACTTAAATATTATCCATTCAGCCAAAGAGCGATCCCACAGGGCGGACGTAAGTTCTATGGCTCGTCTTTCAAAAATGCACGAATATAAATTAAAAAAAAATACTTTTTGAACTATTATAAAAATTCAAGAAGCGAAATATTAATTGCGATTTTTAATTGACTTCATTAATAGAAATACTTATATGAATGTTATTAACAGGTTTTATTTTCAATTTTTTAAATAAATTAAAATTATGTGTACACATTGAAAAACTATAGTAGCAGGTAAAAATATCAGTACCATAAATACATTAAATTAAAAATTTTCATTTTTTTAAAAACTGCTTGCTCCTAATTATTTTCTGATGTCGCCTGATTCAACTGATGCTTGTCGTGTTTAATTCTCTCCGCTGTGCTCTCTCCGGCGAGGGAAGAACACCGCTGCCTCCCGAGGTTCAAGCGTTCGCTACACCAACGAGACTAATGACCGTAGTGGACGCGCCGGGCAAAATCAATCAATCTCCGCACTAATCTGTCTGTTGTTGGCGCGACACCGCGCGTGCGGCCTACCAGAAGCGTCCCGGCCTCGGGGCCGTGGGTGAAGGGGGTACGTGTGGTTAGCACGAAGACATCCCCACGCCGTCTTCCGGTCTTCTCAATCTGAGAAGTGGGCTTTCTCGTCGCCACACAGCAACATATACTGGGACACTACAAGGAAAGCGAGCACTGTAATCTTGCCCGACCGGTAAAAGAAAACGGGGGTGCGTCATGGAACGCGAGCACGCTGACCCAAGAGCTAAACCCGAGGCCTGTACACACTAATTGCTAATACTCGTAACAACATTTTTCCTGGAAACTGTTCGCTTTGGCATGGCACCACCTTGCGCCGCTTCCGCTGAGCGCGTGGGATTCCTTGGGCTTCATAACCGCACGGCTCATTGCACTTCAATGCAATCATTCCTTATTTCTCCGTGGTGAGGCTCAGGCCATCTGGCCTGCTCGAGAATATATCACTCGGACGACGTAATAGGCGATTACAGACTCAGAGAGGTCTTTCAGGCTTGATCTTTTATAGGCAGTAAATCTACAACATGGGAAAGCCGAATTCTCTCATCTGTAGGCATGTTCAAGGAGCAACGTATGAGAGGTGTGCGGTGTAAACCATTAAAATATTTTTTTTCCACTCTGATAATCAAAAGTCAAGGTTTACAAATTTGAAATCACTCTCGAAATAATTATTGAACACAAATGCACTAAAAATCCACGACCTTATACTTCTGACATTCATCATCAACCTGTCACATTTTCAAGAATCATTAGTCTAATTTAAACGAGCAGTATAGTATTTTGTAAGTAGATAAAACGCTGAAGGACATTTTTTATAGTAACATATTAAATTGCTTATCAAACTGTCTTACAGCCGCATTAAATAACTCTTCCATTTCAAATTGTAGCACGATAGCTATTTATTTTGTAAATAACTATTACTTATTGTTAAGTGCCACTTGCAAGCCTAAAATGCGTTTTACATCGCCGCTTTATTTCTCGCTGTTGGAAGTACGAAGGAGGTAGCGGTAGCGGCGGAGTCGTATTTTCAACCCGCACGAAGCAGGCTCGTCGAGTGAAGCCCTTTTGTGGGGTCTACCTTAGCGGAAGCTCAGCACAAGGGAGGTACTGTCTTAGGTCGCCGGGTCATGTTATCGAGCGGGTCATGGGTCCGAGCACTTGTCGCAGTTCATGATGCTGCATTCCGTACTTGTGGAAAAGTAAAAAAGTTCGCTTTATTTACTTCTCAAAAATTAAGAGCCGAAATTTTCCAATATTTGTAATTTCTAATTTCTTTGTTTTACAGTTTTTTTATTGTGAGTTTATAATGAGTCGCGAATTACGTATCGTCATATGTAAATCGATTGTGGATATTTCTCCGATCGTTTTGTAAAGGTTACCACTCAAAGCTGGCAGATAGCGTTTTTCTCTTTAACCGCTGAAGGAAATAGATTGGGGAATTCTGCAGATTGGTCATTCGATGTAACATATTTATGCCATCAAATAAAGAATTAATAACGAAATTAACTTATTTTTTCTCCTAAGAAGTGAACAGGTTTTTGGTTCTTTTGAGCACCTGGATTGTTGACTTCCCCATAAGAACAACTTCAAAACTCTTACCAGTCCTCTAACTCCGTACCAGTAAACTGGTAGCGCACTTGTTGTTGCTACTCAGGATCGTAGCCTCTGAGAGCTCGATACCTCATACTCTATGTAATTACGTAGTGTGTTCTGAGCTGGTGTGTGTATGTCGGGGATGAAGGTTATTGCAACTGCCCCATGATGTGTAAACCGATGGAGGCTAGTTGTCCGATCGGCCAGCAAAGGCTCCCGCCCCAGCACGGGCAGGTGGCGTTTTTCTCTTTAGCCCCCGTAAGAAAGGGACGAGGCCTGTCTGCAGGCTCCTCGCCGGTCGATGGGCTTATGAAGGGCGCGCGGCCACGGAAGAACGCGCTCGAGGCGCTGTGCGCGGCGCGGCGACGAAGCTCCAGCGCTCCAGCGCTCTCGGCGGCGCCCTCTGCCGACGGCGCGTGAGAGCGGCGCTTGTTTTCTTAAATATTGGAGGCGGATGAGAGATTTCGCAGTTCGAATCTGCGGATCAGCGGTTTATCGCCTTTTCGTTTTCGCTCGAAGCACCGAAGGCAATTTTGCGTGACATTTCGACGCTCCTCCATTTTAACTTGAGTGTTTTTCGCAGTTGGAGCTGGAAATGTGTATTTAGGGCTCGAGGACCATAAAAAAGGGGTTTCTTGAATTTAGTTTTCCTCTAATTTTTTCAGCTATTTATGCAATGAAAACATGTTTCTTCAATGGGCTAATAGGAGCTGCACTTTCTACTTATCATTTTCATACCTCTTTAAAGAACTAGAGTAAATTTCTGTTGTTTTTATTGAGAATAAGATAAAAATACAAATATCAATGGTATTTAAATGCAAATTTTCCAATTATCTATTTTTACAACAAAACAATTTTAGCATTTTTTCAATATACGAACTTTCGAAAAGTAAAACAAAATTTAAACAATTTTGAGTGTTAAACAAGAGCGAAAACGCCACTTTGATAATAATGGAGGGTGGAATGTTCTGTATGTGTTATTTATATTAAATCGTTAACATCCTTCGTTGTTCACTGGTTAATCTTATTTTTTCTTCATTACGCTACAAATTGAAAATGTAAAATAGCAAATACAACAATTTCCTTCTAGTCCTAGAAGTTTTCAACATAAACATTCATACGGCTCGCAAACATTGACACTCAGTATGGCTGGTGAATGAATAATCCAACTTTTCAGCTATTTATATTTCCTGTGACGTAATATTTTAAAGTTTTCCTTACAACCGTAATGAATATGAATGCTAAATCGATTGAATAATTAAAAATTTAACTTGAGTAATTTCAAGGTTTCTATTTGTAAGTTTCTTTGAAAAATATACACTTCCTAACAAAAGAACTGTTTTTGCAGATAAAGAGTGGTCTTTGAAGTAATTATGTCCATGAAAGAAGTAAAGCTCTGTTTATTTATCTGCTTGAGAAATTACTCGTATATGCCTTGCGTGACGCAGTAGATAAAATCTGACTTGACGAGCCAGTAGGCTGGATAGAGGATGCGCACACTAGGTGCACTGTACGACTGCCTGAAAAACAGTTTGCTGAAAACAGAGAAGTTGCATCACATTTCAATCCCTCGTTCCGTATATTAATTAGCTGTAATGAAGTAGTAACCCTAAAAGTTACTTCATTATCTTCACGAAATACAGTGCGCCTAGTGATAGCCTGTGGAGCATTTCCAAATCTGGCACATGATCTCAATTCATGTACGCCTAAATTCATGCAACTGAACAGGAAATGGAGAACTTTCCGTTTCCTTTTGAGAACATTAAAATTCTATTTTTGAAATGCATTAAATAGTATTAATATACTAATATGTGTTAGTGAAAATTTTCAATTATTTATTATTATTATTATTATTATTATTATTATTATTATTATTATTATTATTATTATGGCCCGTGACAATCCCTTAGAGGGCAAGGGTCTCCGGTTGTCGGGTGTCTTACTTTTCAATTACGAATTATTAGTTCCTCCTTTAAAACATTTGAATACATACTCACAAATTAAGGTAAGAAAACTCAAGAGAAAATATTATCGGTATATTATTGGTACTCAAGAAAAATGACACATCTAAAAAAATCATTTTACGGGAGATCGATTTTAATATGAGACAAGCACTTCATTTTGTGGTCAAAGACAAAGTGTTTTACTTTATATACCAGCTGCCTTGGCAACTATTCTATGAAACCAAAAACTCTTGTTAATACATTTGTTCATTAAAAAATACGGCGTCTAATAAGACGTTACTTTCCTTGAGTGAAGGCCTTACGTGAAGCATTAAAGTAAGCACGGTGAATAAACACATTGAGCTGACGCCATAGGCCTTCATGTCATAAGTCGTCCAACGAAAGCCACCTGGCGATCCCTTTCGGTGGTGATTTTGGGGCTCCGACGGGCAACACGCTGCAGAGCATAGGGATTCTCATCTGTCTTGGGCTCTCCGCTGCTTTAAGACACAACTTACATTAAACACGTAATTTTTTATTACTAAAGGTAGTGAACCATCATTATAATATTGCTGGTGTAATATGCTTTATATGTTCGAACGATCATGACAAAATTCAAGAGTTACAAAAATTTCGCAAGTTTGTTTCCCGTCGTTCTAAAAAATAAATAATAGAAAGAGATTTTTGTCGAAAAATCGCCGTTTTTTCGGCATCATTACAAAACTTTCTCTATATTGCATAAGGAGTATACGAGAAATTAAGAAAAAATGACGGAAGCCTAGCTGTCTCTTTATGACAAAACATGTATAATGTTACGCTTACGACAGCTACGCCATACAGCAGCTGTCAATCAAGGGCCGGGGGTGAGAATTCTTGGCAGGGTGACGCGGCCGTCGGCGGAGGGGGCGGGTGCAGAGCGGTCACCGCGGGCGCGCAAACGCATCGCGTCGCGTCGCGTCCCCAGAGACAAACAAGGCGGCGGCAAAACAAGGGCGGGCAAGGCGCGCAGGCGACGTGGAAAGGCGACGTAAGCGCTACAAATACTCCGCCCGCAAAACTCCGCCCGACCACCGCCCCGCCCGCCCGCTCGCCCACGCCTCGCCTCGCCTCGCCTCGGCCTCAGATAGATTCAGCCTCAAGATGCATCAAAGAGGAATACCTCAATGCCAATAAGTATAATATCAATAAAAATGGTATTAGTAACGCCACCACAAAATACTTTTTTGATAATATTGTTTAAAACCGCGCGGCTTGTGCGTATTGTCGTTAATTGCTTTACATCTCCAATAAATCGACAAATTACCCTTAATTATATTTTAAATTTGTATAAGAAGTAGCAGAAGGAAATAATGCATAAAATCCAGAAATAAATAAAAACTGAGTGCAAAATTAAGAAAGTACTAGCACAAGTAATAATTATGCACCGCCACCAATTGTTAACGGTCATCTCCTATTAACGATTACCACGATTTGTTTATTAGTAAGAAATAGAATAGTCGATTCGAATTAAGATTAAAATCACAAAAATACACCTAATATTTTGTTGGAAACCTTTTATTTATATGGAGTAAATTTCTCTCTTTTAAATTCAAGGTGAATGTGATATAGTTTGAATTCTTCATAGTTGAATTTTACTAACAATGGCGTTTTATAAACAGCAATTGTTGTTTCACTATAGCGAATACTCTTGTCTTCACTTCTGTTATACTGTTAATCAAAATTCAAAGTATAGGCGATATAGAAATTCAAAAAAACTGAGTATTAAAAATAGCAGTTACAGAAATAAGTAACACATTCAAATGCCCATTCCAAAAAGTGACAGCTTTTATAGAACAATGAATAATATGACCACACTAACCGAACAAGCACTTTTCACGCCTCTTAAACAAGAGTAATTTGACGAACATAAAACGGGAAGTGTGGTTTGAACGTTGTTTGTTATTCACTAATCGCTTTGCAATGGTTTTGAAAACCTTTCGTTTATAGAATATGTTTTCATTTTTTCTGAATTAGAGATTTTAACATTTATACGCTGTCGACCCTTGACAAGTTTCAAATATAAAAACATTGCCCAAAGATTACAAGCTACTATTCTAGTTTTATAACAGTGACATTTATAAAAAAAAATATATGCGTATGCTGAACAACTTAACCCTGGTAATATTTTGCTGATATCTTTGTACCATTTCAAATTGATTTTTTTTTATTTTTAAACCTCTTACCATCGCAACTACAAAACGATTAATGTTAAGTAATAATCGCGTTATTTAAGAGCAAAAATGTTTTTGATAACACGCGTTGATTTTTTAATTATCGCTACTCCATAGCGAGTGGTTTCTAGAATTTATTTGAAACAAATAGTGAGTATACGTTCTTACTCTCCCTAAAAGTTTTGGATGACCGTGCTTGCGTTTATTTCATTAACGTTTCTTACAAAATAACTAATAAAATGAAACTGCCTTAATAAGACAAATTTCAAACTATCTTTCATTCGTTCCTCTTTCTGTAAAAATGAAGTTGTGTAAACAAAGTATTACATTGAAAGACTGCGTATTGTGGTAATTATGTCTATTTTTTATTATAGAAGTCTGTATTGTTATTTTTATGATTATTTTTTTGACGCTGCGGGTAATTTTTTTTATGTGATAAGGTTTGATTATCTACTCCCCCCTCTCTCTCTCTCTCTCTCTCTCTCTCTCACACACACACACACACACACACACACACACACACACACACAGTTTCTTTCTCAACTCCACCACCAGATTCGTCTTCCCCTGAATATTTCTACTCTATGCGCCAATTAAAATTAATAGAATAAAATATTCATATCCTTTTTATTAGATGATAATATTAAATTAAAAAATAGTTTTTGGTTTGAAAGCTATATTATATTCTAGACCAATAGTTATTAGACCTCTTTAAGTTTCCACCGAAATGAAAAGTTTTAAAATCCCTCTGTGTTAATAGATCTCATTTTCGTCAACCAAACGTTATGTTAGAAAATAGATATGTAACAACATGCTAAAAGTAATATAATTTTACTCACATGAAAAAAGAAACATCTGAACGGTGAATGGACGTTGTTAGATTATGTGTAGGAGATTTGTGCATATCTTCTTTAATTTTGGGTTCTCGTTTCCTCTAGCAATAATCATGTCCTCCGAAGGAAGATTGTGCAAGTATGCTACATTGTTTTTTCTCTAAACAATTTCCTCGAATATGTTATTTTATAAATTAATCTACAAATCTTACCCACATGTTACATGACAAGAGCTAATTTTTACGAAAAGTTTTGAATATTTTCAAGCATATTCGTAAAATAATAAATTTATAAAGTATTCCAACCTCGTTTTTCTCAAAATTCCCTTCTTTTGGAAATACCTTGCGAGGGGTATAATTTACTATAATCACATTTTTCGCACTGTAGATGGCGAATGCTCGCAAGTTGCCCAATATTCGTGTTCCTTTCTTCTTTTTTCTGTGACTAGTTGACCACTTTCATGAAATTTTAACAAGAAATAACACGGTGTTTCACGCGAGAACTAAATCACGAATTAAGTAATTTCGTAATATTGGAAATTTAGAAGCCAAAAAGACGTGCTAAAGTGGTTTTATTTCTTCGCAAGAATGTGTCTCTCCTTAGTCAACCTGTTTTTTACTCGCAAGAAAATTATTCTTTATATATTGAATAAGTATTGAGTATAAATTATTGATATGATCCTGAAAACATTACGGCGGATGGTTTGAGCGAGAGCAGTCGGGTACATTGCACCTCTACAACTCCTCCAAATGCTCTGCCGTTCCACGAAATGGACGGCTTCCGAGGGACATTGTGGGGGGCGCAGTCCCCTCTTGAAAATACAGACGGTAAAAATGTTATAACAGTTATAAATATACTTCAATATGTTATATTGTTTGGAAATTTGGAATTCGAAATATATTAAATTATGTTAAAAAATAATGTATTGCAGAAAGATAAGATTTTAAAGTTTGTCTTCTAATATGTAATGAAACTAATTTCTAAGAGAAAAGGAACAAGACTTGCAGAAATATTTTTAAAAAATCGTTTAATGTTTTATTTTTCAATTATTAATAAAATGCAAGTTGAAATATATAAATTTTGATAATAAATAAATTACATAGTTATCACAAATAAATTAATTTTAAAATAGTTTAATTTAGTGATTTAAAATACCCGATCCCCTTAAATATTTTGTAAAGCTAAACTTGCTTAAAATGCTCGTATCATCCTTCTTGTACATTAACGTACGGAAAAGACGAGATTAATTAATTTTTTTAGTTACTTAAAATTTATATAAGAAACTTACTACCCTTTACAAACTATGGGTACTATGGGTACTCTAATTGTATTCCAGGACTGCAATTAAAATTTAAAATATATGGAAAAGGTTTTGGTTGCGGATTCGGGTTTTGCGAAGATTTCACGTACGTTGAGGCAGAGGCAAGCATTGTAAGTTGTGTTGTAGATATCTCTATGTTTTGACATAAAGCTTAAACATTTGGGCTCTCATAACGGGAATTTTGCATCTTACGATATACAATAGGAAAAGTGTGCTATGAAATATCTAAATAATTGTTTTTTAAGTAAGACAGTATTTGTTGATCTTGGTAAGTAGGCTAAATGGAAACCAGTAACATATGATTGAAGTGCAAAGACATTGTTTATAAATACTGTGTAAAATACATTATTTATGAATTTGTTATTAAATAATTAATATGAAGAAGTGGTGTAAATGATTTTATCACAAAAACCACTTACATTCAAAAGAAACAAACCTAAGTAAATTTCATTTAAAAATAAAGCAGTTGCTTGCCTGAACATTGCTTTCTTTACTTACTCGTTTTTAAGCGATTCTTTTGATCGCTTCCGCAATCAGTGTAGGCTTCTTTTCCTGCTCGACACAAATAGCAATTTATCATCTAATTTGCATTCATATTATCGTCGTATGTATTTCGTTTATATATTTCCTTAACGAAACGTTTATACACGCAAGCTATTGCCCTCATTTATTATCGCGTTTGTTTCTTCGATTTTGTTTTACGCTTTCATTGCTTAATTCACAGTATCAAAATCAAAATAAAGCTACACATAGTATTATTTTCTTGCGATTGGCTTGCACCATACGCATTGCTTCCATATTCTTTTCAACCCTTTGATTTTTGTATCTTTGTTTCGTACTTACACTTCTGTATTTCAGAATGGTTTCTTTACCATGAGCTAAATTTATGTTCGTACAATATATTTTAAAATTTTAATCTTTATTGGGATACTTTGAGCAATTTCAGAGTTTTGTGATAGTACATCACAAGGTTTTGCAATGAAAATTTAAGAATTAGTTCACTTTTACCTCCTCAAACCCGTTGTGGAAAGTTAGAGTTCAGTTAATTCTCTCCCTTAAAATGAAGAATCTGCGAATTTGACGCTATTAAATTTGTATATTCTAGATTTTTCAAATGACCGTTAATGAAGTTTCAACTAAACGGAACATGATTTTTGGTCTTAAATAGGTCCTGAATTTTCTAATTATTACACTTATTTTGATCGCAAATTGATAAGGAAAGGAAGCCAATCGGACACTCACTGGAATTAGGTTACCTGATGTTACCTGAATGGTACGCATACAGAAAGTAAGTTTACCTACGCCATCAACAAAAAGAAAACAGTTTCATGGAAACACTTAATTGAAGCTGAAAAATATGTTTTACTATTTTTCCATTTAATTACCACAAGGATTGAGACATTTGTCGTATTGTGGGGTCGAACTTCGTACCCCTGCGCCGTTGAATATGCCACCAGGGGTGGGTGCTAGATTTTGACAGTCACCTGGATTTCTAGTTTGATACGCGAAACGCTGACCCGGCAGGAATGGCCATACGGTCGGTAACACAGCTCGGCTCACTACAGCGCTTCTGGAGCAGTTCCACTGCAGGTGTTTGGCCATCCATCCCACAGTCCGGATCTCGCCCTCGGGAATTTCGGTATTTTCTCACACCTCAAGAAATTCCTGTCCAGTCAGCATTACGCATATCACAGTAAAGTTTACAGGTGGCTGTCAAACGCTCGCATCCATCCCAAGCGGCAGTCGTGTACGTCATAGACTTGCAGATGTTGATCCCACACCATGACAAATGTCTCGATTCTGGTGGTGATTTCGTGGAGGAAAAAAGGCAACATTTAAAATTCTGTTTTCTTTTTGTTGACGACTTAGTGAAACTTACTTTCAGAACGCGCATCGTAGAAAGACTAATTCATGTCGCATTTAATAGTATCCTTGAACTTTGAAAAGAACTCGAATGGTGATAAACAAACAAAATCGATCATTCCCTTCATTCTTAAACACTTGCAAATTCTAGTTCCTTTTTAAAGTTCAAGTGAGAGTTTATTGAATGCTATTAGGCAACACGTTTTAGAAATGTCATACGCAAAAATGTAGACCAGCATATCCGGAAACAGCCCTCATAATTTGTAGAAACCACTCACTCAAGGTCTCCACTTAAATTTACGCAAAATGAATTTTGGCATAAATTGCAGTGGCGTATATGAAAATGAGTGTTTAAGGCGCATGAAATGAACGTAACGCAGATGATTGGTCAGCGCGTCTCGGACGTGCAGCCCCGAATTTACATTTAAAACCCCTTCACTTAAGCACCGCGTGAAATATTTCCGCCGCAACTTCCGCGTGAGGGTGCCGGGCCGAAGCCGAGGGGAAGGGGGATGAGCCGCACCCCAGGCCTCCCCGCCGCTCCTCTAGTGTTTCTTAAACATCGAGAGACTATCGATAGTTCAAACTATCTTTGGCTATCGATATTGTAGTTGATCGTTTTTAGTCTACAGTTTTCTACAAACAAGAACTTTTTTATGATAAAAAAATACTAAGGGCACCCAAAACCGACATGATAAGTATATAAAACAATAAATCAAGAAGTAGTTGTGTTTCTGAATTATGTACCTAATGATTTTAGCATTAAGGAAGATGTAATTAATTTCTGGGAGGGTTCTCCTGTTGAGTTTTTGGGGCAGTAGTACTCAAATACCTACACACTCTCACATCCTCTCTGCTGCCAGAGTGCATTTTTCCAAGCGGGAGATATAATGTTGAACAAAGTGGTCAAATGAAAACTGATACGTTGAACGTATTATTATTCATGCAACAAAATGTTACAAAATTAAGATTTACATTGTAACCGATAGAATCTTGATTAAATTTGTTTGTGTCAAGAATTAAAGCTTGCATGTAGTTGTGTCTTTAATGAAAGAGTCTAATATATACTCAAGTAGTAATTTATTTCGCAGGACTTTGTTTGAAAACACAAATTTCTATCTAAACCCAAATAATTATCTAAATATATTTATTAAAAATGAGAAAATATCAATATTCAATTACGGTAGGATCGCCTCTTCCTGTCGCTCCCCGCCACTCCCCGCCGTTTGCCGCTGCCGCCCCGCCGCCCTTCCGACCCCTCAGCCGCCGCTCCTTGCCGCCACCTCGCACCATCCCCGCCGGCGCGCCGCCGTGTCCATATAAATGGAAGTTTGATTAATAATTAATCGCCGCGGGGGCGCGCATGCAGTGGCCGCGCGGGCAATAGAAGGCGCCGATGAGCCCCCCGAGGTGCCGCGCCGCGCCCGCGCGACGCCTGCCCGGACGGCCGTGTTTGTTCGGCCGGTTTTGTCATGCGCGGTTGCCAGGCCGGGCGGCGGCGCGCTGCGGCAGCTGGCGAGCGGCGGGTGGCGGTGAGGCGGCGGCGGAGCAGGCCAGCCCCCTCCCCCGCCGCCGCCCGCTTCGGTTGTCAGCTATTTCTCCATCAGCGACAGAGCCCCTTCCGGATTATGGCCGCTGCGGGCCGGCGCGGCGCGCGCGGGACGGTGCGGGGCGGGGCTGGTGGCGCGGGGCGGGCGGCGGGCGGCGCGAGACGGGGCGGGGCGGACGGGGCACCGGGGGGGGCGCGGGGAGGCGGGGGGGGCGGCGAAGGTGGCGCCGGGGCGAGCGGGGGCAGCGCTGGGCTGGCGATGCGCGGGGGTGTGCGGCGCGGGCGCGCGGGGGGTAGGTGGGCGGCGCGAGGAATGTTTGGCTCGGGGCGAAGCGTTCCGACAGCCGGGCCGCGCGGAGCCCAGTGCGTGTGTGTGTGTGTGTGTGTGTGGAAGGAAACCCAAGGGGGTGGGACAGGGAATTGTCGTATAATGTTGTCTGGCTGACCCGGTACGGTCACGATGATTAGCAAAACCGATTTTGTGATTCGTAAGATGTTTTGTGTTCGCTTCGTGGAAGAATTATTTCGAAATTATAATTTTTGGATCAAGATTTTTTCTTCTGGTTCCTGGTTCTTTTTCTTATTTGCTAATCATCGAAATACAAGACAAACAAGATGTATGCCAAACTGCAATTTAGAATATGTATTCCAATTCCGAAACAAAATAATATACAGCTGTTGAAATGAAATAAATTTTCAAAGTTTGGGAATACTCGTATTTCAAAATTGGAAACGTTTTTGAAACAAAGTTGGGCAGGTTTCCAATTTCAATAATATAGATAATGCTATTTTTATTACGGTTGAAACCGTTCGTCAAAAACCCAGATCTCTTGCTAAATATTCTAATAACCTTCCTTCCTGAAGACTGTTACCCTACACCCTCGGCTGCTTGACCAATAACCTCTCTAGGGTAAGGTCGTTCTAAGGTAAGTCGTCGGTAAATAAGGAGACAACTCGGTTGTCGGTGTCTCTCGAAGTCTCATGGTCATCAAATGCAACACAAAAACAATTTTGTAGACCAAAATTATTTATTTTGTCTCAAAATGCGTAAGGTGTTGCTTCGGCGATACGCAAACGCAGATGCATTGGCAACCTGACGCACATGAATTTGCTATAAGTTTGCCACTGACACGTTCACTGTCCTGTGATCCATATATGGTTAACAAAACATAACACTCGATGGTTTTACTACGTCCGTGAGCAACATATCGGTCACAGGCGTTTACGTCTACAGCAAATATTTCCTTGGAAGTCCCTGATACAGCACTGATTTTGACGTGGACTTGCTACGACTGTAATAGAATTTAGAAATACGCGGAAAAATATTTTATATTTGGCAATATTACTGTAAAACTTTCTGACAGTCGGGAACGTGTTTGGGTAGTGACATGAAGGATATCACGTCCAAGATCGAAGATAAAGCATCAGGATGAATCTGAATCCATCCTATGTAGTCACCAGATCTTGTCGTTATTTGTTAAAGTAAACATCGAAATACAATTTGCGCTCGTGATTGCAATATTCTCAAAATAAATGAACAGTAAAAAAATCAAACTTTTCTCCATGAGTCTCATGTAATTGTGACAAACCAACTCAAACCTATCGACCCAACAAGTCATAATAGCCAAGCGGAAGGGACTTTGCATATTCATTTTTGAAATCAATCTTTATTTAAGAGAAGAAATATGCTTGGAACGTAGTATATTCTTACTCGAAAAACAGTCAGAATGTTTACAAGAAGCAGGCATACAGAGTAAACCATTTTCTTTTACCGCAAAATCAATGCTCAACACTGAACAAAACCATGCTCCTGAAAACCGCCAACAATTTGAGAAGTCGCGTTTCTTGCGCGCCGACGCGAGTGGCCTCTGGGGGCCGGTGAACGCTAGTTGGCGCGCGCCCAAAGATGTGGGGGGTGGGGGCGATCCCCTACGCCACGCCGTGTCCGTCAGCGGGAAGAGAGACCTCGCAAACGCCGTGGACACTCTGACAGAACGGTCAATTGTGGATGTGGCGATACTTTCCACACATGGACAATCAATTCTTTTGTTATCGATCGTAGCAATATCGGTATCTGTAATTGTGAATGAATGATATCAAAGTACCAAACCCCAATACTGGAGAAAGGATATTGTCCCAACTAATTACGGTATAAAATAAATTTATTCATACCATCATGTAATTTTCAGCGTGGTTCATACTCCCTTTTAGGTGCATCACAGTACTTTTATGTGGTATTCTTAAAAGGGAAATAATATTATTTTTGGTCATATTTAAATTACGAGAATATAATAGGAAAACAAAGTTAAATGATATAAATTTAGAAGAAGAAAATATCCTACAAATAGTATTTTTTTATACAGATCGACATTTATGTTACGTTATATTTACTCTTGTGTGCACAAGGAATACTATTTTAGAAAAATCAATATTCGATCAAATCACCGTACTCATAGATTGCTACCAAAACCCTTATCAAAGCGAATGTTACAACTTCCTTACGCGCCAGTCTCCCCTCCGCCAGAGAGAGAGAGAGAGAGAGAGAGAGAGAGAGAGAGAGAGAGAGAGAGAGAGAGGGAGAGAGAGGGCGGAACCGGGGGCGGAGGGGATGAGTCGCTGGTGGGAGGGGGGGGGCAATGCGATGCGCAACGGGTCAGCTCCCCTGCGGTCGGGCGAATCGGAGTCGCTAACAACGCTCTAACGAGGGGCGCGGGTGCCAACTTTGGTTTTTCGTATTCATAGGAAAACACTTCTGGGGCACCGGGTCAGTGGACGGCAGGAAACTAGATGTACAAGTATGTTTAAATATATATTATTGCAAATAATGGACCATGTGAAGTACATTATATAATTGGTTTCATGTAAGCAGTTGAAACTGTTGATAACGTAAATTAATTTTACTATACACTTGAAATACTTTTAAACAAAGAACAGACATATCCTACTTATCTGAGAAATGTCATTTAGTAAGAGAACGGTTGTAACCTAAATTAAGACGCTTATTTTGCGTCCAAAAATTGTGGGAGTTTGGCTGCTACTCACTAGAGAAACTACTACTTTTAAATTGGCTTATACATTAATTCATGTTTCCGAGCACGTCAACATCCATGGTCATTAGTCCCGTCAGTGTAGTGAATGTTTTATCCCAGGTGGCATTGTTCCTATTTTGCCGGATGGTGAGGTCTGGCTCCAACTTACCGAGTTTGCTGATATATCTCCGACCAGCGGGGCCCCACCCTTGCCGGGACAAGGTCTAACTGGCCTCCCGACATGTGTGATAGTGTAGTGCATGTGTGTGTAAAGGTAGAGGATATAGAAAAAGGAAAAGAAAGGAAAGAAGATGCGCGGTCAGTGGCTCGTTTGTTGTGGTACTGCTCCGGCATTCGCCTGATTTGTTCGGAGAAAGCACAAAAACTACCGATCAGAGCAGCCGGTCGCTAGATTTCTCCTCCAGACAGCGGTTGGATTCTACCTAGCTAATTAGCTAGTCGCTACTGTCGGGAGATTCGAACTCGAGGAACAGATTCTGCAAATACAGCTGGCTCTGAGCTTAACTCAGCTGGGAGAACTATTTTTAAAGATACCTCTTCGCTTAACGAAAAAATGACGAATTTTAAGATGTGTCACTTTTCTTGGACATCACGTTACGCGAATGATATGACTCACGACAATTCATTGTTTAATCATGCAGAAAGTTTCAGGACATGCATATAAAAATAATTCGACTGTGATGTTGGCACGACAATTTCGCGTTTAACTATTTTCAAATGTGAAAAGCCACAGAAGGACAGGCATTCAGGGAACGTTCTGAGAGAATTCCTCGCAGCTCGTGGATGAGTCGTACATCGGCGCGGCGCACCTCGTCAGCAGCGGGTGACGTGGGCGCTGTGACAGCTCGAGTCCGGGAGCAGATTCGTCAGCACAGGCGCCGGCGGGCGGCTAGCGCGTTGAGGGAGAACCACGAAGCACGGACGAAGATTTTGCTCTTCCAGCCGACAGCCGGTTGCCATGGGACGCATATTTGACCGTTCACTAGACACCATCATACTTGCGGGCTCCTCTAACCTGGGGTCAGCAGTATGTGAGGCCCTCCACGTCAACACTTACATGAGAAGCAAGGGGCAAACATTATACTCGAGGTGGGATACGGACCGAAGCGCTGAGTCTGAAATGGCTACCCCAAATAGATGCGCGAAATCGAAGATTTGGGGCCCACTTTACATGAAATCCAGTTGACGTCGAAACTATAATTTAAGTTTTTGTGTCAAGAATTAAGTCAAAGGCTAAACTCACACTAACGTCCATTTTCGTGTAAAGTGTCGTCCAAAGATTGTGGATTTCTTCTCTCCAGGAAAATTTTCCGGAATGGTGGTGGGTTAGCGAATTACAGTGGTGCAGGACTGCAATGTATTAGTCCCATAGTAATGTCACCAAATTGAGAGGCCACTATAGTATTAAAATATATGTAATCAAAATCGATTGCAAAATTGAAATGTCTGTGAAGTTTGCAATTTAAAAATTGTAGTGAATTTCGGAATTATATATATATATATATATATATATATATATATATATATATATATATATATAGAGAGAGAGAGAGAGAGAGAGAGAGAGAGAATTAAAATAATTCTTTCAATATTTTTGCAGTCATCTTAAAAAAGTGCATTTGGAAAATTTAGAATTAAAATGTAATATATTTATCAAAATTGTTAATAAAATAGTTAAAACTGTTTTTACTTCTTAATGTACTAGTGAGCAATTTTGTTTAAAACCTAGGAGTCTCCAAGCACGTGCGTAGTCGCCTGATGCATAATCCACCACTTCGTGGGGCGCGTCCATCTGGCTCTTCCCCAGTGGGGACTCCTGCTCGGGGAACATTGAGGCCCTCTCACTGTCGGAGTCCCTGCTGACGACTAGACGCCTCGCGAATGTCCACAAGCCCCCTCCACGTGAAACACTTTGCGTCGCAAACGCGGTGCTCGCGAGGACAAAGACGCTTTCGCGGCGCCCGGGGGTCCCACTCTCCGTCAGCGGTTCCTCTGCTGGCGAACTGCTCAATTCGCCTCATCGGTTTCCATCATTCCTATTGCTGCGTGTTTGAATTCTTCGCCGGTGAAAAATGAATGGATAAAAACGGAGAACGAGAGCTGAAAGAAGCCAGGCCACGCGATACGGGACGTAAAATACGAAACGAACGAGACCTACAAAACGTGCTCGGAAATTATGTTCGGCGGCGTGCAGCGTTTCAATGTCAGCGAGTGTTGTAAATATTTTATTGTAGCCCCTGCGCTGGAAGGTGGCCAGCGGTTGCCGGACTCTGGAATTTCTCTGGAAGTTTTTTCTCGCGGAGCGCTGACTGCAACGTGGGCGACGTGTCGCGTCGGGAGACGGAGGCTGGGGAGGCGATGGCATCAGCGGCAGCCTTTCAGAGCCCCTCCTGTGGCCGCGTCGCGCTTGTTCCAGTTGTCTACGAGAAGACGAAGTAGAGTTGCTGGTTGAAAGCAAGCGGATGACAGTGTGCATTCACGAAGTCGAGTAGGAAATCATTTTCTGCCTGGATTAAAATATGTCATTTTATTGGAGTAAGATTTAGTATACGTCTGCGTCAGTTTTCTTGTAGATGATTTTTCACGATATGAAAATGTAATTCCGAATCCTTTTTTAAAATTAATTTTTAATTTTTAATTTAAGTGGAAGGTAATAATGAAACTACTGTTACTAACATTATTACATATTTTTGTTATCATACATGACACATACAATTCTTGAAATATTATATATTTTGACACCCCCCCGTTATTTTTCAAATGATTTAAAGTCACATGAAAAATGTTATATTAGGTAATTTTTCTGCCATTATTTAAGGTTGCTTGCAAACTAAGTAGGAAGAAAATTAAATTTAAAATAAGTTTTAATTTTCTTTTCTCAGCTCCCTAACAATTGTGTCCCTAAAATCTATCGCCTATCTATCTATCGAAGGCAACACCATATTATTTTTGTACTTCATTCTTCCAAGATTTCAAAACATTCAATTGGAGTAGTATGGGGGATTTAAAACTTTCAAACTGAACAACTTTACGGGTAGCTTGCGAACGTCTGTACAAAAATGGATCTGGACATTCTTTTTCACAGAAACGTTCTGAGCCTTGTCGTCGTTCAATGTAATATTATTACACGGTAACCTAGGAAAGTACCATTGCAGTAAAGGATTAGTAACATATTTTTGAAACAGCGAACATTCTATTTTGTTATACAAAAAACTTTGATAGTAAGTTACGAGTAATTTACAGCCCACATTGTAAATCTCGTAAATGTCGCGTACTTGTTGCAGTTATCTACAAAATTCAAAACCCGCGTTGCCTTGTATTCGGTTGTTGGTGCATCGGAATCGTAGACTGTTGAAATCCATTTCCCGGTCTCTAACGTAAAACAAGTGTTTGTATATTTTGTTTCTCGCAAAATGATACCAATTTTCTCATCAACAAAGTTTTCTGTTTCGGGAGAGGGGGAGTAACCCGCGTTCCGCCGGGGCGACGGCTGCGAGGGCAGAGGGCGCAGGGAGAGGCCGCGTTCCGCCGGTGCGGGGCTCCGCTGGCGCTTACGCCGCGCCTGCGCACCGCCACCGCCGCCGGGGCTGCCACGCGCCGCCCGACTGGACTGGCGCCCGCCTCCAGGGAGTCTCAAGACAGACCCCGAGCGGGTCACCGGCGAGGTCGCGACGGCTGAAGGGCCCTAGCTGCCTCGGCGTGACGGTGTCGCGGCTTGGAATCCCGCCCCGGGCGTAGATGCTTGTGTATGTGGTTAGTATGTGTTCCCCTACCGTTACCCCAATGTTGAGAGTTATACTGGGCGCTTCATGACTTAGCATGACCGAACTAGAAAAATAAATAAAATGATACTGAATTTATGTTGTGGAGACTAGATTATATACGTGAAGATCAGGACTATATCAACGGCATACCTCAAGGTGTTGTTTAAATAATTCATTTCACAATGTCTAAATTGAAGCAAAACGAATTTTTGTTTAAAAGATAATTGATCAAGTCTAAAAATTATGGATTGAGTTCTCGGAGTTATGAAGTCCACAGATACTCGTGAAATTCGAAAAATGTATTCTTCGAACATGGGCTACTGATCTCGCGAAACTGTTAGATGTTTGAATATTTTCTGCTGCTGGATTCCTTGATATTTTATTGCTCATGTTAAAACACAATTAAGAATGACGCAAGGCAATGCAAATTTACGTGCCGCCAACAACGGAAGTAAAAAGATACATTATTGTGTACGTAACACACACACTTACTTTGAAGGTTTTTTTTCGTCATAGAACAGAAAAATGAATTTGGTGCCATTTGATGAAGTACAGCAGAACATAGTTGTTTAATAATGACACAATAAAATATCACGTGTATTACTCCGTTTATACCAAACAATACGAGAAAGTAATTAGCTGAATACATTATTGTTAAATGATATATTTAAAAAATATTGATTGCGGGGTAAATTGAATTCGTATTTCGGATGCAATATATACAACATTTGACAAAAATATAATTGTTTGTATGTAGTACATAATAGTAGTTTCCAGTCATACAACCTCACAATGAAAAGTGTTTTTAACCTTGTGTCGTTCGAAACGAATGATTTATTAATAAATCTATAACGATGGAAACCTAGGAAAATAGGGCAAATTAAAACGTATTTTAACATCAATTTCTGTATCAGTGCCATTGTGACGCCCTCTCCGCGTCGTGGACGTGGAATTCCGTGTCGTTGCGGTTCGGCTGACATAACCTCCCCCAACGTGCCGGCGTTCGGGCGGGCAGCCCAGTAGCAGCGGCCGCTCCTAATAAGTAATTACGGGCGCGCGTGAACAGCTCGCGAGGAAAGAGGATTTGGCCTCCGCTCCGGAGCTCCGGTTGCATAAATCTCCTCGGCGCAGGCGGGACGCGCTCCCTCAGAACCAGTGGCACAGCGGGTGGGGAGGGGCAGGGCGAGCGGGGCTGGGAAAAACGGAGCGGGGTGGGGAAGGACGGAGCGGGGAGGAGGGGAAGGGACTTTCGGCGAGGACGCTCTGATTTAAACTCGCGCATTCCTCAAAATCTCGCTTCACGTATGTGTTGATTGATTGATTGCAAAAGGTTGTGGGCGCGTCAGCTACTAGGGTCATTAGTCCAGTAAGTGTAGTGCATGTTTTGCTCGGAAGGTGGCGGTGGTCTTTTCCCGCTGGACAGCGATATCCGGCGCCGACCTACCATCAGCTAGCGGGGTTTTCCACAACAAGGTATCTCTCTCCAGTGGGGCACCGCTTCAGCCGAAAGAAGCTCAAAGTTCCTGTCCGGTCTCCCGGCATGTGTGGTTGTGTAATGGATGTTAATGTAAGTGTGTGTAAGTAGGGGGTGAGGAGAAGGAAGAGGTACGAAAGATCGCGCGCGGTCCGAGACCCGTTTGTTAAAGGTACTGCTCCGGCATTAGCCTGGTGTTCATCGTAGAAACCTCGGAAAACTACCCATCAGAGCAGCCGGTCGCCAGAACTCTCCTCTATACAGCGACTGAATTCTATCTAGCTGACAACCTAGTGTCGAAAATCTTGCCACTATCGGGACTCGCACCTCGGACCTCCAGGCCAGACGGACCGCAGTGACATCATTTGATGCCCTGAGCCATTTCTCCATACGTGTGTGTTTTCTCAAGTGTGATGAATGCACGAATGTCCTCCTAAAGACGTCTATGATTCTGGTGATGCGACGTTTCGTAGGATGTTTCTGCCAACATCTCGATCATCATTTCGTGGCTTTTTGAATGCCGAATTACCCTGAAGGCCACAGGTTAACAGAAGAGAGTATTTGAATCCAGCAACTTCACTTTCCAAAACTTAGAGCTGTATCTCTGACTCAGGCGAATAAAGTGATAAATCAATTTATTGGTGAAAATTAGGGGAGTACATGTTTGGAATTAATCTTTAAATTTTTGAATAAGATAAATTTAATAAGTTAAATTTCTTGTGGTTATTGAATAATAGGTGCATTGTATTTAAGTCACGAAGTTAATTTCATAAAATCATTAAACCCAACAAGATAAGTCGAGTTGTCTTGACTCTAAAACAATGACTGGAGATTGTTGGTTAACATCAAATGAGTTATCAACTTATTCACGCTAGATGATTAGTTCGCATATTCGTACGACCATACGATCATCATTCATACAATGGCAATATACTTTGCTCTACTACAACATTTTTTCTTCCACTAGCTTCTTTTTCATCGAGGACAAAAATACGTAGCTAGGGATTCAAAGTTGTGAAGCTCCTCAAGGTGATCCACTTAGCTGCATAAATATTAAATTATTACATTGACGGGTCACAATTCTGATGTCAAAGATTCAAAACAGCAAAATGTGAAATTTTAAAAATATAAATTTTGGGACTAGATAGTGATGAAGTTTCAAAAGTATTTTTAAAGATGATTGTAAAATAATCGAATATTTTTAAGCGTTTGATATTTATTAACGGAGGTGTTTTGGAGAAATTGAAATTTGTTTCGTAAAAAGAACGGAAAGAGTTGAAGTGATGGTAACACAAATTATATCAATATGAAATTTTCAAAATCTGTAAAAGATTTCAGTTTTATCCGGCTTCCAGAGTAAGAGAGGGCATCGGCTCCTACTTCGTTTTCCATTAGGGAAAAAAAGATTCTGCGTTTTGGAGGCCCCTTGCCATTGTCTGCACCTCGAGTTGGGGGAAACAACAATTCAAAGGAGAGCAACAAAGACGCAAAGATAGGGTCCGATAAGTGAGAAAACAGGTCAAGAGAAGAGCGAAACACCCGCAGGACTGGGGTGGGGAGGTTAGTGTGGCTCCACCCCTCGTCCATGTAAATGTTTACAAAAGTAAATAGCGTATAAAAACAGAAACAGGTAGCAAACCTTTCTTAAATTAACATTTTTAGATCTCATAATGACTCCAACGCATGACTCCAAAAATCGCGAAAGGAGGATTAAAAGGGGTGTTGATTTTTTGATGTTCAGACCCCATAACTTGAGTTAAGCCTACATGAGGTCGTGCAGAGAAACAAGTGGGCAAGTGTCAGAGAAACAATTTTCAATAAGCGAAGGATGCTCAGTGCGGAGTGTAGGACATTTTCTGGTGAACTCGTGGTACATTATAATTGATGTGGTTAGTTTAATTAATGTAATTATTTGGCATAAATAAATTATTTATTATTCTAATCTTACTTTGTTCTAGCTCACTAATGAGACATAACAAAATGCATTCGTTCATTAATTTTGTGTTGCATTTATGAAATATTTCTATGTTGATAGAACATAATACGCAGCGATCCAGTAATGTCCATCCAGTGTTAATCAGGGGCGGATCCAGTCGATCATTTTGATGGCGTCCATCATAGATTTTTGTTAAATAATAAATATATTTGTTATTATATTCAGTACTATTTATGTACTGTTGATATGATACTATACAATATTATTATTTTGAATAATTAAATAATTCGAATGTAAGTAAATATTTAAACCAATTTTGCGAAATAAAGGAAGGTAAATGAAAACTCTGTGCCTTTCGGACGAGGCCATGGCCCCCATGCCCCCTGGACCAATGGTGTTAATCAACAATCTTTATTGTTGTAATTAAGTCTCAATAATTTAAAGGTACCATGTTCCAGGGCAGCGTAGAGGTTTGAGCCCAGCGCCTCCCATTGGCGTCCGCAGCGCGAGGAGAGAAAAGCCGAGCCGAGCACAAACGTGGAGTCAAGGGCTGTGCGGCGGGCGGGGCGGGGGCGGGCGGGGGGGAGATGTCGTTGGGCGCGTTGCGTCGGAGGCCGCCGCGATGGCGACTTACGGCCGGGGGGGGCGCAGGAAGCGTTCGTAGCGAGCGGGTAATAATGAGGTTCATTTTTAATAACGCGCCGCCGGCCCTCGCCAACGTGAGCGTGTGTATTAGCGGCTAACTATAATTATGGCTCCCGCGCCTATTCAAGCTGCCGCGGCTACCTTCCGCGCCGGCGCTTCCTGCTCGGCTCGACGCCGCCCTCGGCGTAAATAACCCCGGCGCGGTCCTCCGCCCACCCCCGCCCCCGCGCGCGCCCCCGGCCGATCGGTCCTACGGTTCGAGTCCCACGGTGGCAGCATCCTCCGACACATCTACATCTGCTTGGCCGAAATCAGTTGCTACCTCGGAGAATTCTAGCGTCCTGCTTCACTTATCGGTTCAGTTTTCCGTGGTTTCTCCGATCAACACCAGGCGAATGCTGGAGCAGTAACCTAACAAACGAGCCACGGATCTCGCGCGATATTTCCTACCTCTTCCTTGTTCTAATCCTCTCACCTTACACACGCTTACACTAACTAGCACTACACTACCGCACATGCCGGGTGACAGGTCGGAAGCTTAGAGCTTGTTCCGGCTGGGGCGGTGCCTCGCTGGTGGGAGATTCCTCGTTGGGGAAAACATCGCTAGTAGGTCGGCGCCGGACAGCGGGGGAAGACCACGTCACCTTAGGAGAGAAAAACATGCACTACACTTACGGAAATAATAACCCTGGTAGTTGACGTGCCCGTACTCTATAACAACCAATCAGTCAGGCAATCGATCAGGCTCCTTGCCGGTCGCCTGCGTTCGGATGGAAGATGCCGGTTTGCTCGCAGCTGAACTAATTTGAGTGATACCAGCTACTTTATATTAATGCGCTTACCAAAAATTGTATTTCTGAAACTCAAAGTTCTGTTGATTGTTTGATTTGGTTTTTAAGCGTCTTTTGCGCCCATCGATTTTGTTGATCTTCCGTAAAAAGTACCGCGGGAAAAATCTACACCAATATTTTATTATGTTCTAGTCCGGTTACACTGGACATTCCTACACGGGAATTTTCTTTCCGTAATCGTCAACTTACTTGCGAGGTCCGTGGATGTGAGATCAGACGATCACGGAGGCTTTCGTTTCAGGCACACAGGAGAGGATCATGCCACGGCCGATGTCGCCAAGAGCGGGTTTCGGGCAGAGAAATTAGGTCGGTTCGCTCTCTAAACATCTCGTCTGTGCAGGGCCGCTTCTTTACTACAAGGACTACTTCTTTACTAAAGTTCTGAGTCTGAAATTTCAGTTTGACTATAGTCTGAGTCTGAAATTTTAAACGGAATTCAAAATCTAAGTGAAGTGTTGCAACGACAGTTGGTGCTAATGCAGGAAATAAGCAAAAGTATCACGTTTGGTTTGTAGTGCTGCCAAGGAACTCGATTAACCAGGCTTTTGAAGGTTCGGTTTTCCTCGAACATCCACTCCACTAGAGCGCTTGCAAGAATGAACTTGGCTGTCCAAGTGAACAATCGAAACGTAAACTTTCAGAAACATTTTTAATTAGTAAGAACGGAACACATGAGAGTAAGTATATATGTTCAATGAGTAGAAACGTTTGAGAACCGTAGGATAGGCACTCGTAAGTAACAAGCACCCCAGCGACTTCTAGAAAAACTGTTGTTCATTGTGAGGTTCACGATGCGCCAATAATTGTTATAACTTCACCGACACCGAGAAAAATGTTTAAAATATTAATTTTAGCTATTATTGCACTTATCATCTACTTTTAAAATATCTTACTTTGATAGAAAATTTATGATTTGTTATTTTTCTCTCTATTTTACTCGTGAAACTGATATATCTCCTTATAATTTTTTTATAAATATTATAAATTTTTTAACTCAAACATTTATACATGTTTTTATAAATTGAATGCAACTCAGGAAATGACCGGTAGAGGCAATTATTACTTTTGTTATCGTCATCTCTGTGATCAAAGGAAGTAAGCACGAATTTCTTATTGGTTTGTGACTTGCACTCTTTCCTCGCCCCACTAATGGTCGGATGAGCATCCAAGGAGCATTGTACGGCAGTTTTTCTCTATCGAATGCTGTGGCAGCACGGAAGGCCTTGCCATTGGCAATGTTGCCTCGTAATCGAGTCCGTGATTTAGATGTACTTATGCTTCCACGCACTCAAGCGCCAAATATGATTCGCCTCTTTAGCGATAAACTGCGCTCATTAACAGATATGTTGTGAGAAGTTAAAACGGTGCGGTTTCTGTTCTTCTACTTCGAGAAAGGAATCCCGTTACATGAGTTAGAAACTCGATTCTCTAGCTATTGGATAGATAAAAAAGAAGTTATTTTCCACAATTTAAAAATATGTATTTACACTAAACATTACAGGTCACGCATACATGTTTCGAGGTGTTTACCTCATCCTGAGTGCTACCCAAGCAACGTGGTACAAATCGTGGCTTTTTAAATGTGTATACACATTTTCGTTTAAACGATTTTCACATGTCTGTATTTAATGTAAATACATTTTTTAATTACGGAATATAACTTACTTTTTACATATCCATATATATTTCTACAAAATTTCTGCGTTAACCACCGAGTTTTTTCTCCAACCTTTATTTGAACTTTTCCTTTTAATGTTCCCTGGCTGAGTGAAAGCTTGCAAGTTAATTTATTTCACTTCTTTTAGTGGTTTATATATTCTCATTATTTTATCTATAAAATATTAATACATGTTTAATTTTATTCTTTAAATAAACAACCAAGTGGGTGCATTATCTATTATTTCACCAGTATTAGTAGGTAGTTTGTTGTTATGAAAATCAGTATAGAGTATCAACTGAAACTATTATTTGCTTATAGACTGCTCTCAGTTGAGTGCAGTCTATAAGCAAATAATTGCTGTGAAAATCCTTGAAACTTGTATCATTGATTTAAAGTACGATGTGGTTTTAGAAATATGTTAATGTCTCTTAAGAACGCTTTTTATTTTCTATGGGATAATTTTTTTCTTCTAAACTGATGTTTTAATATTGCCTTTCGTAAAAAAAATGCGAAAAAATAATTTACGATTGATATAATGAAGAGGATTCTATTTAATACCGTCGTGTTACTGAAATTGATATTTCACTCGATTAATACAATTATTAAAAATTGTACAATTGTAAACAAATAATATAATTAATATGTTTGACTGGAATATGTGATAATATATCATTGCCCACCATCACATTACATTGAAACTTTCAAGGATTTTCAACACAATTATTTGCTTATAGACTGCTCTCAGTTGAGTAATAATTATTTCAGTTGAAACTCTAAGTACACAGATTTTCACAACAACAAACAACCTGCTGGTACTGGGGAACATAAGAGATAATGCTGCAACTTGTTTCTTTATTCAACGAATAAAATTAAACACATATTAACATCACACCTCAACATTTCATTGAAAGGGTATTCAAAGCGAAGGGAGCGAAAAGTCTTTCGGCCTACTTCGTCGTGTTCACGTTCGAATAAAAACTCTTTGGACGTATAAACATTATCATATTGCTCTGGTAAATAACATTCAATAAATTCATAAATATAACATGTGATGACTAGTTTTGTAATATTTTTCTGCTTTATTTAAAAATATTTTACATACAATTATATTGTTTATAATGTGTTTGTTATGAACTCAGTAATTTTTCCTTACTAAATACTTACTTACAGTGACGTGAAATTCATTCCTCTTCTTATGTGTAACAGCTCCTAGATAAAACGCTGTCATGTGTTCAGTTCATGACAAAACATACCGATACATTTTAATTATAATTTTATGGGAAAATATTAATATGAAGTAAATTACTAAAAACATAATAAAAAGATGTCTACTTTTTAAAAGGGACAAACAGTTTACCTTCGATACAGAGGTCGATATACGCTGCATGACTTGTCTGGATGGAGAATGCCGCGGTTACAAGGGAACAGTTGAATGATGCTACTTGTTCCCAATTATGAAAGAGAATTGTAGGAGGGAAGTATTAAAAGACAAACCGAGTGAAGTTAACATCTAGTTAATTTGTAAATAAGTAAATCTGAGTCAATAAAATTAGGTACAAAATGAAATGATGAATGTACTACGGGCGTTAACTGGTTCTAATGACCTCCGGTGCCACAACGCCCTCGGGCCAAAGACCCTCTGGCGTTTTGTCGCCGCTTGATTATTAGAACGCTTACAACACCGATGGTTCATAAATAGCTATTATTTGTTGCAAATGACAAATAGTGCACTGCACATTGTGGATCAGTTCCTTGCTTCGCGCGTCGGCGTGCGGTGTACCCGTTGACTCCGGGCCGGCAGCGCGAGGCGCGAGGCGCGGTGCGGCGCGGCGAGGCTAGGCCTTGACACGGGCGCCACCGAACCGGCGCGACGGCCCCGTGGCGGCGGCGGCGGCGAAGGCGATGGCAGGAGCGGCCAAACCGGCTGGGCGCCGCGCCGCGCCGCTCCGCTCGGCCGGGGAGTCGAACCTCGGAGTGGAACGAGCTCATTTCCACCGCCCCGCCCTGCCCTAATGAGAATGGAAGGCCACGCCGCGCCGCGCACTGGGCCGGACGGCGTCAACTGGGGAGGAGACCCGAAAATATAAATGAAATAAAATAAATAAATGTGTAAAAGTTAACAACGGTACATAAAGGGTTAAGGTTCTTTTTTACTGGTCAGGATAAAAATTTAAACAATATATTAGTTCACGTAAAACCTAAACAAACAATAAATCCTTTATATTTTTATTGGCCAGTACTTATTAACCTTAACACGTTTTACAAATACTTCTTAAGAATGATAGATGAACAAATATTGTATACTAAAAATATAAATATTTAAAAATAGAAATGTGCATTATATTTGTTTAGCTCAGAATGTGTAATATTTTTTAGTAAAGAGATAGCGATAAACGTGAGTGCGTAAAGTTAATACAACATGTGTATCATTTTGAAATAAATAATGAATGATTTCTGCGATGAAGATATTAATTCTGCGAAATGCAATATCCAATTATAGTTATTTGAAGAACGTGGTGAGTTAATACGAAGAAAAATGAGTTTTCTGAATCGTCGCCTTTCTGCATAAAACGACGTGCAAAGAGGACACTGGAAAATAATAAAAAATCCTTTGTAATATTTTCATTCTGTGTGTAAAATGAAATTTTGCTATACGCAATATTTTCATTATATGTTCTTCAGGGTCCATTAATTGTCTTCCTTCCTTCTTTCTTACGTTTTCCATCACTACTCGTTCCATCATTATATTCATTATATCTCTCATCTCTCTGACAATTTCAAGTAAAAATATTTTCGAAAGGCTTCGCGCTAGAGTACCATAATAAATATCTTACGATGAAAAACTAAATAAATATAAATAGAATTTGCAAACGGTACGTACTGTTCAGTCAATAATATTATATTTCATTAACAGATACTTCTTCACGTTTATTAACAATTTTGTGGCCGTTGAAGTGTTTGTTTTTGTCAAATGGCAGAAAATGTGAACCGCGCGATATTTTTCTTGCTAGCATGTTACAGTTTTGATGGTTTAAATCGCGCATTTCTCAGCAAGTATGAGCCGCCCTGTGCTTATTCGCGCGGTTCCCGGACGTCAGCGGCGCGCGATCGCCCCGAGCGCTGCGCTGCGCGGGCCGAGTGTATGAGTGTGCACACACGTGCGTGCTGCCGCTGCGGGCGGCGCCGCCAACACATAAATCGCAGGAATTTGTTGCGGCGGCGGCGGCGAGCGCGTTTGAAGGCGACGCTGTTGTGGGGCCTCGTTGCACAGGTGTGGTCGCAAACGCAGGCGGTCGCAATGTACAACCACCCACCTTTTACTGTTGATTGGTGAGTTACGCTCGTAGCCTGTACGGCAGATGTGGATTAAGATGAGTTACAAGATCACAATTTCGGTTTAATTTCTTTTTAAATATTTTGATGTCTGAAATTATTTGGCTCGAAAATGTATAAAAAATTGGGGGTATTTTGAAATAACTTACAGCCTTTACGAAAGAATTTTTGCGAAAGCGTAATCCAGTTTTAATTGCTGAAAATTGCATTTTGCGCAAACGTAATTTTTTTTTTCGGATTGTCGATTCCTCTGCGGATGTTTAGTTTAAGCCTCGACAATTTCTTTACTGATTTTTTGAAGTTATCAAGGTGCACACTGTAAATTAAAGAGGTATTTTCACGTCTCAGCTAATCGTATAATCAGTAATATACAATAATGGAGTACCATACTTGACACAAGCAATACTGAATTAGCTTAACTAATGTATTACCTACCACCAATTTTGTAATGCTGATTAGACAGAATAGTTTCTTGTGTCGGTCACTGGCTGCAATAGAAAGGAATACGATCGATAAGAAATGTTCCAATCTTATATAATGTCGGAAATATATTGAAGGAAATGTGAAATGGGAGTCTCTTATTAGGCAGGAAAGTGGGGGTTCATCACTTTCATTTCTCTTTAACTATTTACAAATATATTGTTTGTCCCATATACACATACGCATGCCCTACATGGATTTTTGTTGTTCCAACTACATTAAATTAATTACAAATACTTGAAAACAGTCTTCAGACTAACAATAAATGCCCTCTGATTTGTCAGCAATGAGACACTATACAACGATATAGAACTGATTACTTCCTTTATAATGAAAGTGGCACATAATTTCTACTATAATTTAAATTACGTATCGCATACAAAACAGGAAATGGTCAGCCCCCACTCAACATCTTAAGAAAGAGACTCCCATTTCACATTTTCCTTCAATATCTCTCCGACATTAGATAAGCATTTACCTGTCTAACCCATCCCATTCTTTTCTAAACTGTGTAATCGCCCTCTAACGAATGTTTCAATAACCTTGGTTGAAGGTACCATCTAATGAAATCACTACCATGGAGGTAAAAAAATGTACCCACTTCACACTTTGTGTTTCCCGATCAATCAACTGAAGAGACTCGCTGCTGAACGTTGTACTGTTTGCCAATGTAAAATAAAATTTAATAAAAACATATTTATGATTAAGACGGATAATGTTAGTGAAGGTGTGGGGATAGGTAATCGAAGGCTCAAGAAAACGTGTGCGCATAATTATTGATGCGGCCGAAATCGAAACGTCGCCCACTCCGCGGTGCTCCACCCCCCGAGTCACTCAAGAAAGAAACACCCCCTGGACACCCTGCAACTCCCTCCTTCCACGACCTAGGCCAGAGGGCCAGAGGGCCAGAGGGCCAGAGGGCCAGACGGCAACGACAAAGACGTAACAACGACTGACTTACTACTGACCCACTACGAACTCCAGACCAACCTGACAAAAATATTCCCTTCCTACATCCCACCCCTCCCACATCCTCTTCTCTCTCATCCATCGACAAGCCCCGTAACAAAACAACCCTTCACTCCACCACCCAGACTCCCAATTCCCGCCCCTGTGCGGGGGAGTGGGGTCGCAACACACCGGCAGACGACCAGACACCACCTACGCGGACGGACAGTCTCAAATAAGAGACAGGCGCACCAACCACCCACTCGGTGGTTTCTGTTCTGTTGTGTTCCGACTCGCGCGTCGGCGGGCGGCCTGGGCCGACGCGACCTCCGACCCAGCCACTCGGCCACTCGGCCTCGGATTAATTAGTCATCGTAAGCGCCGGCGCAGAGGCTAAGCCGGCGGCTCCGCGCACTTTATTGGGTTAGAGCTCCGCACGCGCCGCGTGCACGTGACCCGATGCCCCTCCCCCCACCTCCACCCGCAGACGGCGTGCCGGGTGGCTGGGCGTCAGATGATCCTCACATTTCGGGCCCACTTCGAGGGTACTCACCCACTTGTCGCAGGAAAGGATCGTCGATAAGTAGGACTTTGTGAAGTGCGATATTGCGTGTTTGGTTCAAAGATTGACTTACAGGGCGAGTGGGGAGCTTAGTCGTAAAGGCAAAATGATTCAAGGGCGATTATTTGAATTACACATTGCTGTCATGTTGTGAATTCTATCGAAGCAGGGATACAGATATCTTTCTGCAAAATATAGACTTTAATCTTTGGCGGAAGCTAAACTCGCGTAATTAAAAGGATCGAGTAACACTGAAATTTCTCGAATGCTTGACATTTTTAATGTCATTCACTACTGAAAGGAAGGAGAAGATGATGAAATACGAGGCAAGGAAATAATTAAATCGTATCAGCTTTATGCATTTTTATTCTACTGTACATACAAAGGGTGCTGATTAAACAATTAACACTAGAATTTATGTTAATAGTAAAAATCACACTGCTATCTCTTATACTTCTAATGTCTTGTGTCGTGAAAAAATTGTTCTCATTATTCCACTTGCAAGCTTAGCGAGTGAAGTTCAAGAACAATTACCTCGGGTTCATCGCGTAATTGCATCTTCTTAGCCTGAAATTGAGCAGCTTACTGACAACACTTACATACACTGGTCCTATCGCAGCTGTTGCCGTTGTTCCTGTCTTACAAGTCAGGTCATCATTGTCAACGCATCCATAATCATAACACTGCCATCACTCTCAAGCACATTAGCCTCAACGTAGCCTGACCCTGTGAGAAATGCAACCTCGCGAGTTAAAATAATGAGACCGATGCTGAAAAAGGGCAATGCGCTATAAGTGATTCTGCCACTCCATGTTTTCATCCTACTTATAGTCATCGAGTAAACTGCGGGTGTCCGTGTCTTTGTTACTGACGTTTAGACCTCTTCGGATCTACCCGATAGGGCAGGTGAGTTGTCCTTCAACGGATTTTGGTTTACTGGAGGGAAACTCAACATTTTTTCCGTATCTTTCCAGATCATTCTAAGAAAAGTAACGAAAAACGTGTTTTTAGGGAACGGACTGAGCTATTAAAACTCTTTTGGCGGGGTTAAGGATCTTCACTTTCCCAAAAGCGTTTTAATAGCTCACTCCCCCTTAACTTTAAAAACTCGTGATTAATATATTATTCCATTCACATCGAGATTAATCGATTGACAGTATGTTTAGCCTTTCTTTTAGTTCAATCTAGAACAATTCTAGAAGAAAAGCGTTTTGTGGGATTCAAGGTACCAACAATAGTGAAACGCAGTGATTTACTATATTACGTTTCCGGAAAAAACATAAATCGGTACTTCATTCATCAAGTTGACACCAATTAAGTGTAAGTTCAAATGAAACATACATTAAAAATATTATTTTTATCAATACTTTAGCACACAACTTCCTATGCCCGAGGATGGGCATGCCAAGCAACTGTATTATGTTTAGAATTTCCTTTTATTGAGCACTTGCATGGCAAAAATGAAGATTTTTGACGTGGAACACCCTCTAGAAAGATCCACGCTAAGTTAGTCATCAACATTTTCTTTGTCAGCGCTGCCTAATAATTCCGGCTACAGACTCTGTTAGCTTTTCCACTTTTATCGCTAACGGAACTCCCACCGTCCACGTCGTGAAGGGCGTTACGATGTGCGCTCGCAAATGTTTCATGATTGATTGATTATTTTGTGCCTCTGGACGCGTCAGCTAATACGATAGTTAGTCCCGTAAGTGTAGTGCATGTATTTATTACGTTAGGTGATGGCGTTCTTTTCCTGCTGGATGGTAAAATACGGAGCTCGCCTACACGCGAGGTTGTTTTCCCCTTATCCAGGTATTTTCCATCAGAGGGCACTACCCAGCTGAGGGGAAAACTCCCGAATGGTCTTCAGACATTGTGATAGTGTGCTGCATGAAAGTGTGTGTATATAAGCGTTGATAGGACAAGGAAGAGGAAGGAAATATCGCACGCTGTCCGTAGCTCGTTTGGTATGGTACTGCCCCGGCATTCGCTTGGTATCAATAGGAGAACGCACGGAAAACTACCGATCAGAGCTGCTGGCCGCTAGAATTCATCTCTAGACAGTGGCTGAATTTTTGACCTTGATATTTAAGTAATGTAGAAAATCTTGCCACTGTCGGAACTCAAACCTTAGGGCCTCCCGGTCAGAGGCACTGCAGTGACATCAGTTGATGCCCAGAGTAACCCCAGCAGGTAATAGTTGCGAAACAATTACACCATCTTCTTTTTTTCTGATGCTTATGAAAATCAGTTTAACGTGTCGTGCACAGTTTTCCACCTTCCTTTTCACCAGCACGAGGTCAATAGTTTATGATATATCCCGGCGCGCGTGTTTTTCCTAACCAACGGAAAGATTTCGCACTCTGCTCCATTAAAGGAAGACCCAGGCTTTACAGCCCTGCTCGCAGGCGTCAATTTTCGTTGACGGTCGCCTGAGGCGGCGATTGTATGGAACGGCCGAATCTCAACAAGGCGACTGATGCCCCGTCGCTGCCGCCAGCGTGCAGCCGTATACACAGGCGAGGGTGTTTTTAATATTCTACAAATAACACAAATCGCACACTCTGCTCCAATGAAGAAACAACGCCGGAGTCACATATTTACAACTGTTCTAGCCACGCTCACAAGCCTCGCTCCCTCGTGTAAAACTACCTTTCCTCTCAAAAGTCACTCTCGTTGCAATTATTGCCACTACTTCTTTCTCATTATTCCATATACCGCCCTTACGCGCTCATAGTCACGCGTCTAACGTCCATTGCACTAAAATGATAGTGCAGCTGCATATTATGCTCACACTACTTCCTCTGTCACTGCAAGCTCATTACCCCAGACACTGACTGCGTTATCTCTTCCGCCTCTACCCCGTCCATTGCCGCGCCATCGCCGACATCGGGAAACACACGACGTCGGGAAGCGGCGGCGCCGCGAAGGCCGACGCGGAGATCGCCCCTAAAAGTTTTACGAGGTTGCAAATTGGCTCTGGGGGAGCAGATAAAGACGTCGCGAAGGCGGCGTCGCGTGGCGTGGAGTGGCTTGTGGTGTGGCGTGGAGTGTGGCTTGGAGTGGCGTGGAGTAGCGTGGAGTGGCCTGGAGTGGCGTGAAGTGGCGTGGAGTAGCGTAGCGAGACGTCGCGTGGCGTGGCGTGTTGCGTGGCTGTTGGCGTGGCGTGTGACGTGTGGCGTGGCGTGGCATGGAGTGGCGTGGAGAGGCGTGGCGTGGCGTGCCGTGTGGCATGGCATGAGGCGTGGCGTGGCGGGGAGTGGCATGGAGTGGCGTAGAGTGTCGTGGAGCGGCGTGAAGTGATGTGGCGTGGAGTGGCGTGGAGTGGAGTGGCTGACGAGGGCCCTAAAGGGTTTACATCCTGTTCGTGCGCCGCCGAACGAATGTTCGCGTGGATGTGTTCGGCTCCTCCGCAGTGAGCGCCGGGCTGCTTGACACGCTGGTTCATCTCCTCTTTCTAAAATGGGTTCGGAGGTTCTTTAATTTTTTGGGGCAGACGTAATACATTTAATACAAGTTTATTTTTGTGAATGTCTGCCTAAGAAATTAAAGGGTTTTCAAACCAATTTAACAAAAATATAAAGAATGGAAGTCTTTAAACTTATTCTCATTTTGAATCATTATAAAATTTTCTTTCAAAATACCCTCCTCTTTTGCTTGTAGGTTATGAGTTTATTTTTCATTTGTAAATCCCCAGAAATATATTTAATATATTAATTTTATTAATTTAGACTCCGTTATTACAGGACTTAGGCTTGTACTATTTTTGATAATTTCAGATTCAATCAACCTCCGCTTCAACGAATTACAAATAATCCAAAGGAAAGGCAAAGAAAAAATACTAAAGCCCCATGATTCATTAGTAAACAACTACTATATCAACATCACCAAAAAAAGTGATTGGTTTAGCCATTGTGGATAGAGGATGATTATATCTATAGTGGAGTAACCACGTATAAACAACCATGTAAGACAGTAATTTCCATCAAGTGACAAAAAATTAAAAAAAACTCCTTCTCGTATTCTTCGTTCTCCATCGTCGATCCGAAAATCCACTCGCTCTCTACAACTACCAATAAAATCCTCAGCATTTCTATTACCACTACCAATCGAATTTCTTACAAACTTTCAATAATATTAATTCTAATAAAATATGGTTCTTGGCTGTCCGGCTGACTATTTATTTGTCAACTTTTTCAACCTAAATTCATTGGATACTTGGAGCAGGACATCAGTATATTTCATGTTGGGAAAGCGATCTGAATATATATCGTATTAAAAAAAATTTAATTAAAGTTAAAAAGGTCCCAATTCAAAGTTCTTTAAAATATTAAGAGTTGACGAATCCTTATTTCATCAAAATTATTGTAAAACTGTGTGTAAAACGGTTTAATCCCCCCCCGTTAATTTCTTCACCGTAATGGCACCACTCTTGCCCTCAAACACTATCAGAATGTCTTCAATCTTATGAATGGTGGGCTAAGAAGTTTACGAATTATTGATCGTTAATGCGCGACTTAGTTTAATTTGAAGGAACGACGTAGACCCAAATTATTGGGAACCGAATGAGTTTGGAACGTGTGAAATGTTTCTTGCAATTTTTATTCAAAAAAGTACACTACCATTGTTATATTGCAGTCTTTCATAAGCAGCGGACCGCGTTATATGACAAACTTTGTCTCAATACTCAAATGCAAGTCGGAGGAGGGTAATATTTCGTCTCTTGTACTAATTTCCTTCTCATTCTCAAAGAGTTAAAACCAATTAACGAACTTTGGTGACACCATAAATAAAAGATCGCAATCTGGGAGTAATTTATGTTACATAATATTACTTCGAAATCGAAATTATGGACAAAAAGGGAAATGTTTAGAGCATACAATGGCAATTGATTTTATTTAGATGAGCCAGATAATGATTTTCTTTGAAACCGTCAGGGGCGTTGTTTATAATAGTAACAATACTATATGGTTTAAATATTTTTCATAAAATAAACCCATCGCATTTAGAACCCAGTAAAGCACAAACTACGCAGTACAACAAATACTTTTCGACGCTAATCGTGGGTGAATAATTGAAGTGTTTTCTTATCATCCCCGGCTATTGGTACTGTGCTGTGTTTGGCGTCCGTAGTGTGCTGAGTGAAGAGGCTCAGGAAGTGGCTTGCCAGAGGGGGGGCGGAGTTGGAGTAGTAAAGCGGGATGGTCCGCTTCCCCTCGTTGGGGGCCCATTAAAAGTCCGGAGCCAACATTTATGCGACAACTGGGGACGTAAAGTACAGGCGAAGGCTGTGAACGTGAAATTTGCTGTTGCTCCTCCGTGGTTTCTTGATGCATGGGACTTCATTAGTTACTTTTATGTGTACAGTTCCGTTTTATGTTGTCATATTTCCGAGTTGCCTGTCCGTTTGCACTGTATATTAAAACAATGGCGACCAAATTATACAGTTATTGAGGCGCATCCATTCTCTTTCCATCTTAAAAATTTCTTAGCATCGTTCCAAAGAAGAAGTGCTTAGCAGATATTCAGAATTTTTCATACACTTTTGTCCTTTTTTCTCTTTCACGTGGAGTTTTTTTCTTAAGACAACCCCAATAACAAATAGAGTTTTCAGTATTTCGGGATATTATTTTCAGACACTAAATAAAATGAAAAATGATGAACGTGATAACGTTTATATTTAGTACGCATAATGAAATCACACAAATAATATTTAGTGTAGAGGTCCGTACCGGGAGCGGGGAAGAGAGGACACCCTGAACACTTTAAAAGTGGCCCGTTAGTCTCACGTCATAAAACATTTTACTTCTGAAAATGTATTAAATCCTTGATAAAATTATGTTTGGGAACGATTCAAAATGTACGGCAATGACAAAAGAATAGGCACGAATTTATTCGTTTATTGTAACCATAACTATGTTTATGTATTATATTGGACAACCGAATAGGAATAAACAATAAAAAAAACTTTTCCTTAGTTGTAAAAGTCAAAACTTGTGCTGCATTCATTAACTCGTTGACCTGCTATTTTTGAACCATAAAATTTAATGTTTGTGTTTTTTCATGATAGGCTTTTTAATTTTTTTGCAAAACATGTTGACGTTTCCCGAAAATTGCAAAATAATGACATATTGTAAATGTACATTATTTTTCAATTATTTATATTGTACTTCTACCGACCTAAAGGGTCGAGGTGACCAAAAGCGTTGTACCGAGAGAGTACTTCGGTCTGATGAGTCGCGGGTTTGAGTCGCGGCCGTGGGCGTTGTTCTTTGTCTATTGTCTCCTGTGCATGTGTTGTCGCGGAGGAGCTCGCGTTCTGCTGACTTCAGATTAGAGCCCGCAAATGTTTTAGGGCCTCGCGTGTGGTCGAATATGCGCCCCAACGGGACGCAAAGGGGAACTGCTTTCGACTGGAAAAAGCCCTAGTAAAAAACAAAAACGGCGTTGCTTGAATTTTTACCTGGTCATTTGTAATTTACGAGTATGTAGAGTAAACGTGTTAATTTCAGTTCTCAAAAAATAAGTGACTTGTTAAATTGAGCGCAATCTGATATGTCATTTTATGAACTTAATATAATCATATTACATGTATATACACATGTGTCATATAAAAAAGTGGAAGGAAGAATTTGAAATTTCCCAAAAACTATTAACAAATGGAAATTGTAAAAACCTACCCTCAGTGTAACGGACGAATTCGGAGTACAAACTTTAAGAAACTTTCGAATCAATTATCGAAAGGTGGCTAATTTAGCTTCTGTCTCCCAAAGAGAGTCCTAAAAATGCGACAAAATATTTTAAATCGCTCAAAAAGTGCTAAATACGAGTATATCGAAAAATGTACGCGTGCAAAAATGCAGACAAGTAGGAGCCGATCCCTCAAACAACTGAAAAGACATCAAGCGTTGACTCAAAATGTTGCATAATGTGGTCAATAATGTAGTTGGTTGTTTTAGCTCTTGGTATTAAGTAAGTACTGAACAAAGAATAATTTAAACATTTGAATTAATATCCACCACAATTATAATACTTCTGAAAAAAGGCGATTTCATTATGTTTTTCTACACTCCTACCAACCTCTTTGCTCCTTCAAACTGCAAAGATGATTAACATATGTCATAACAAAAATGACATGCGAGATACAGACAAATACAAGCATTTAGTCACTCTTCTTCGCAGTAATTGTTCGTCTCTAAAGTGATGCTAATGTGAGTATTTAATCATCGACATGGTTGCTGGGACTACCGTATTTATTACAGTGACACGCAAAAGGAATAACAAAGAAAATACTGGTGAGGAAACTAATGTTGCATTTAGTACCGCAATGGCAATCTCTAAGTTGTTGGTTTGCGGAATTATCAATGTTGGATTTGTTTTATTTTTCAATTTTAACAACGATCACTAAGTGCGACGCAATCCGACATTTTTCCAGAGGCAAATCTCTGTTCAAACGTTGTCTGCAGGCTTTGATAGTCGCAATTTGTATAGTGGCTATTTTTGCGTATACAACAGTTTCTTTCATCTCGCAACAATCACATTAAAAGGGGCACCTGGTTTAAGAACTGTGCCATCACGACGGAGGAGCGGGCCCTAAGTGACAGCCCCCCCCCCGCGCGCTGCTGTCTCTATTAGGCCGAGTAATTGCCCGGCGCTTCCGCTGACATGCAAATGGGCCCCGTTCGCATCGCGCCCCTTGCCCTCGCCTCCGGCCCCTCGCCGCGCCCCCCCCGCGCGCGCACGCGGGAACCCCCGGCGGTGCGGAACAAGTCCCCGCGAGCGCTGCCCGACCCCCTCTGAATTCCCTCCCCCTCGCACCGCCCTGCCGTTCCGCGCGTTCTGTTCTCCTCGACCGCCACATCAGACGTGCGTCGCTGTGCTGCGTGTGTGCTCGTCCTCTCCCGTCGCCCCTCGCGCCCTCGACGTTCCCGTCCCCACAATACCCGTTCCCTCGGCTGACCCCAGCCCACACTGCGATGCGCGTGTCGCGCGGTCGCGCTGACCCGAGCCACTGCCACCCCTCCCATGCGTGTTCCAACCCCAGGAGCGATCTAGCCAGACATTACGAGGGCATCCGTGTATAGTGTATATATATAACCATTTATTGATATTATAGTGATATATTTATGTGCTGTAGATATGATATTCTTACCAATATCAGTGTTTTAATAATGATACATTTAATTAGAACTTACTATATAATATTGCCAAATTAATCCAATTTTGCCAATTGAAGGAAGCGTAAACAAAAAATGTAGCCTTTGGGATCCTGGGATCGCCAGTGTCTGAGTCCTCTTTTGTTCATTCCCTCGCCACCCTTTCGCGCATCCCACCATCCCCGGTCCCTATGCAGTCCCCGCGCCAGGAGGCTCGGTCCGCTTCGCCACGGGCCGTCCACGCTCTCGCCCGCACCCGCTGACCAGCACCCACATACCCCCCTCCCCCTTTCCCCCACCCCCTGCTCGCTCACGCGCGATCTGCGGGCGATTGTAACTCGACCCGGCGCTCGCTCGTCTTTTTGTGGCCATTGTCGCTGCGATAACCGCTGACTGCGCGTTGTGCGCTGTTGCGCTCGCTGTCTGCGCTCGTCGTCGCCCCCCGCCCCCCCCCAGATACCAGCCCATCAACCCACCAGCCAGCCCTAAAATCCGCCCGCCGTCCCAAACAACCCCACCCACCAACAACACACCCACACGTCTGCCGGCCGTCCCGCCTGCCGCCCGCTTTGCACGGGCCCAACCTGCCCGCTCGCCCACCCACCGAATTTAACCCGGCCTACCTTGCCTGACCTAGCGCGAGCGCCTCCTAGCTCGATCGCTCAGCGCTAAGCTAGAGCGCAACCCACGCCCCCTCCGCCCGCCCCGGTGCCTGTCGCCACCGCCGCCGCCGTAACATGAGCCCGAAGCCATACTGCGAATTTCCCAGCGCCCATTGTCCGCCGCCCTCCGCCCGCCGCCCCCCGCGCCGCGCGTGCTCCGGTGCCGCGCACGCGTGATTGCGCACAGCGTGCGAACATTAGGGCTGTTTTACAGGATGCGCGGCGTGTGGCCGCTGCGGAGGAAACTCCCTCCTCACTGTCCATATCCGACGAACGCGATTTTCGATAGAATGAAACGGGTACGTGTTGGCGGAGAGGCATCGTATTGTCGTTTAAAACGCATGAGAACCAAGTCTTCTTGTTCGGGAAAACTATGTATTGTGTTATGTGAAATTTTTTGCTTCTTATAATACAAAAGAGACTTGAAGTAAAGAATTGCATGAACCTCTGTTTTCTTTACTGGTTCGTTTTGTTGTGTAGTTTTGTCCTTATTCAATTTATGTACTTTCATAAGGCAGTTTTTCTTTAGTAATGATGAATTTGATTCAAGATAAAATTCTTTATTTTGTAACCAAAATGGTGTAGAATTGTAGGGGTGTTAGGTAGGTTTCGCATGAAAACACAAAACGGAAGCATTCCATGAAAAGAACTTTCTTCGAGACTGAAGCAAAGTATCGTTGGTGCCTGCTCGCGACGGCTGCGCGTCGGGTGCCGGACTCCGGGGCGCTCTCCCCCGACCCTGCGGCGGGTGGCGGAAGCCCAGGAGGAGGGGAGGGGGTGAGGGAGGCGGCGCCAGGCACACCTCGGCGAGCGATGCCTATCGCCTACACGACCGGGCCGGCGCCTCCCACCCCCGATTGCCATCGCCTTGGACCACCCCCCGCCCCGCCCCGGGACTTCACTCGCCGAGCCTGCCCAAGCGGTTGCCAATCGAACGGTTTGCTAACGCATTTTCCAATGTTCACAAGTCTTCTACGGTGTCTCAGCGCTGTAAGGGGTAGCATGTTCTTTTCTCACTTGCAGGTCTTTGGTTCGAATGTCATGAGCAAATGTTTTTTTTTCTTTATCCTTTTTGTATGAACGGAGCCAAGAACTAAATGTATCAACAGAAAGTCATTTTCATGAAAACTTTTGAAATGTCAATAAAATAACAATTCGTGATATTTTTACTCCGGGCCCTCCATTTGGCCACGGATTATTCAAAGGATTGCTGACGATTTCAATGGTTAAAAGTATCCATACTATAATAGCGCGTAACCATTACGAGAAAGTATGTGCAACATTAGTTTGATTCGCTTTCATCCTCGCGAACGTAGCCTTTCATCATGAAGACGTTCCTTTTATCATTTCCACTCCCCACTCCTTCCGTTCCCCCACAGCAGCCTTTCGCTTTCGTTTCCCTCCGTCATTTCCATCGGCTTCTACGCGGGCGTCTCCGTTACCTTTCCAGCTCTCGCCTTCCTTTCGGTTCGTTTGGTGGCCGTCGCGTCGCCGCCGCCGCCGCCGCCGCCGCCGCATTTCTGTTCCCCGGGTCCTCTGAAAGGCGCTGCGGCCGTGGAATACCAATTACGAGGCAGCGCCGTCGCTGAAAGCCTTGCCGCCGCCGCGACTCCTCGGACGAGCGTGGCCTTTCAGGGCCGTTGATTCACGGGCCGCCGCGCACACACGAAAGCCCTCGCCCCCCCCCTCCCCCAGCGCTCTTGGAGCCCCTCTCCGCTTCCCGCACCGCAAGGGCCACCTCGCACCTCCCTCGCGGCGCTGCTCGCGTGCTCGGCTTCGACTGTCGCCGCGAGTCTCCACTTTTCAGGTTGCGATTGTCTCCTTTTGCCTCTTGTCTCTTCTGTTTGAGAAGGATTCGTGTACTTGTACGATTGTGGCTAATGCATCTGTGACTGATTTGTCCACTATTACTTCTGTGGGTTCACTATTACTAAGGGTTCGTTGTTAGGTAGCGAATGACTTTGATTTTTTCAAGATACGTAACATTCTATCAACATATCTAAATATGTGTGATAGTGATGATAGTGCTACTAGTTACAACAGATACGACTCCTGCATTCGGTACTTAAATGTCAATTACATATCAAACAACTCTTCTATTGGAGAATGATTCGTGTACTTCAACAGTTGGGGCAGATTCGTCTGATACATCTGTGACTGATTGGTCAACTTTTACTTCTGTAGCTGATTGACTACTACTACTACTACATCTACATCTCATTCGTCTGCTTTATTTGCGTCTGTTACGTCTTCTTCTCACGTTGAGGGCTGTTTCGTAAGTTCCACTTCTACGGTTGTCGTGTCTACTATGTTTGAGATAGTTATTTCATTTCCTTGCGAATGTCAGTCTCAACTACTCACGTTTGACGGTATCGCCTACAGCTCATATTTGTGGCTGCCTCTCCTCTTCCGCACGTCTTTGCCTGCCTTTCTGCTTTTGTCCTCCAGCATAGTTGTCCCATCTCTTTCTCGCATCTTTGACTGGGCGTCTATTTTGCCTCGTCCTGACACTCTTATTTCGACTCTTGGTTCCGCTGTTCCTCACTCGTTTAGCTTTATTTTTTCCCTTCAGCTCACCTTGCTTCGTTGTATCCTTAACGTATTAAAAATAGTCTAACCCCACTCTTCAGTTGCAGCATCGACGAGAGAGAATTTATTCCATTCTTCGTAGCCATTTCAAGTGTCACCGCATTTATACTCAAATGATGCGAATGAACGGAGGTGGGATCATCTTCCTAGAGACTATGATGAACCCTGCTCGATAAAAAGTTATTTGTTCCTGCCAGGTACAAAAGTACTCCATTTCTATGTCCATGTCTCATTTCTGCAATTTTGAAATGTTCAAACTAAAACTTCAAATCGAGAAATCCGAAAATGGAGCTTTCCCAATAGGATTCATAGTCATTATCCAGATTGTGCTGCGAAAGTGAAGGTAGCCATCGTTCAATTCGTCAATTCGCCCCAACCCCCTGTTCGCACGGATGTTTCAACGTCCCTCTCTAGAAAATTGTTACCAATTCGCACCCTGCCTTCCCGCCCTGGCCACGTCTTCATCTTCTCTCGCTGCCCCCTGCCACTTTATCATCGCCGATTCTCCTTTGCGCGCTCCCAGTCTGCGACCGCCGCGCGACTAGGGCCAAGCGGGGCACAATGCGCGGCCGCCGCAAAGGCCGCCGCCGCCGCCCCGCCCCTCGTGACCTTTGGGCGCGTCGGCGGTGAGGCTCTCCGCGGCTCCTTGTCCGCTCGGACTCACGAGTGTGAATTTAGTGGGGGCCATTCAGGCGCTACCACTGCTTGCGCAATCACAACAAACATCTGCGTGGGCCCTTTCAAGGTATGTGTGTGAGTACTTGGCAACTTTTCGCGATCGTAAATTCTTTGTAATAAATCATAGGAACTTACTTTCTTCCGTTTCTCTCGAGCATATGTGAACCTTTCGATTTTCAAGGACAATCAATTTCTAGTTAGGGAGTCTGTTGAAAAGTTTCTTATTTGCTCTTCATTAACACGTTTGAATTGCTCGTCATATACGGTCGAAAGCAGATTTCTTTGGTATCATGTGTCCGTTTAATATATAAACATCCGTTATGCCATCAATTCAATATATTTAAAGTGATACAATTTGGTTAAAAATAGAAAGAAAAATGTCATTAAGCTAATGGTCACTTTTCATTGTTTTTAACAGTATGTATTTATTTCGTTAATCACAATATGGCCAAATGTTAAATTTCTTCAACGTTAAAAAAGCTTTGGCTCAGCGATGTCGATCGCTCAATGTTTCGTTTGATTTTTTGACAATCATAATAAAAACCTACGTATTAGTAAGAATGAAAACCATTTGTGGAAATATTATTTCCTTTTTTATACACGATATACTTTTCTGCAAGAAATTTCTGAAGAATTTGATATTGCCTTAACCATGTGTTTTATTTGAAAAGTTAAATAAGAGTTGCAAATATCAATGATGTAACAATTTGGAAAAGGTTTCTTATGTGATTAGACCTGTCTTGTTTTGTATGTCACTTAAGATTGGATGCCGTGGAGATCTTGTGCTCTTTAATCACAGTGAAAGGAGCGAAGAGTGAAGGATGCAGCAAGGTGCTTCTTACCTGGATATAAATCAAGATGTATCCGACAGGATACAACGCACTCGAGAAGTCACGGAGAAGTAGCAATGAAGGTGTCTTGCATCGCGGGAAAGAAAACACATTTCCATTGTGCATGACGAACGCCGCAGCTTCTAAAATACGAAAAAAAAGATAGAAAAAAACCTGCCCAGTAAGCAAATTACCGCCACGGGTTTTCGGCGCAGTCTTCGTTTCGAGGTTACCAACAATAATGCTCTTCACGGTAAGAGAGCTATCAGATGAAACTCGCAAGGGGCTCGTAAAAGCCCCTCAGCTTAAAAATGTAATCTGGTTCAGATATTCTGTGCACATCACAAGGCACGGCCTCCTCCGAACTCCCTCGCAGCGCACGGATTTTTCGCGTTGGCAGCGCGACTTCACAGCGCACATCGTCATTAGCCCTAATGGGGCAGATTAGTCTGCGCAGCCGAGGGGCAAACAACTCGGGGCGCAGACAGGTGCTGCTCCGGCCCCTCTCGCCACCGCTGCCCTCCACCCGCCACCCGCTCCACCCCCTGCCTCACTACCCAACTGGCCAACACCGCCTCTGGGGCTACTGACGCCCCCGCCCCCGCCCCCACCGTCACGCCGCTCCACCCGCCGCCCCTCCCGCCCAGCTGCTCCGCTGTTCCCCAGCGGCCCCCGCGCCCCCCACCCTCGCCGCCCCCGCCGCCCCTGCTGCCCCCACATTTCCGTCGGCCTACAAACCCGCCTTCGTCACCCCACTAAACATCCGGCCCCACCTCCCCCGCCCCGCCGTCCCCACCGGTCCTCGCCGCTCCACGCCGCCCACGCCACCCACACCGCCTCCGCCGTCCTCACCTATGCCGCCTCAACCCACGTCACCCCGTCCGCATCGAAGGCCCCCATGCCATCCGCCCACCGCCCGCGCTGGCCGTCGTGTCGCCGCCTTTCGCGGGCCAGCGCGCTGCAACGAGCCGCGTCGCTAATTGCAGATGAAACGCTCCAGCGGAAGGCGGCGGCCCGAGCCCCGGGCACCTCCGCGGACCCATCAGCTGAATTTCGCCGTGCGGGCGCTGGCGCGACGCTTCCCTGCCGGCCGCGCTTGGCCTGCGTCCGGCGCCCACGCGGCACTCGTTTAGAACCAAGTCACCACATCATGCTGCCAACAGTTCAACTGTGCTAGCCCCTGGCTATGACATCATTCCGTTGTTTGTTTTTTTTTGCTTTTTCCAAAAGGGCCAGGTTACTTATGTGTCAAGGCACCACCGGCATCCAAACTCAGTAAGACCGTCCCGAACTGAAATTATATTAACGATTATGTTTATTCATAAATTCTACCGAATTTATGTTTTCTTAGCTTTTTTGATAGGTAGGCGAGATGAGTTTGCGTAATTTGACCAACGTTAATGGAGCATTCTATTTAACAAAATTTAATGGCCCATTCAGATGATATTTGGATTTCTGAGAATTTTGAAACCAAAGCATATTATATACTAAGCATGTTAATAATTTTCCGTTAATGCTCAAAAGGTCGAACTTTATATTTTTAAAAATTATCTGGTCATCGTACCAATTCGTAACGACCGTACAAACAATACCGGGGAGGAACCGTAGCAATCCCTGTAGCCTATCGCGGATCGCCAGATGCTCTACCTATAACCGGTTGTATGAACCAGTGTTCTGCGGCAAGCAAGGAACTGGTGGGGCTTGCTGTGCTAACCGCTCACCCTCCCGCTGAGTTGACAGCAGCGGGGTAGCAGTTGGCCGTCGCGGCGGGCAGGGGGCGGGGCGGCGCGGGGCGGACAGGGGGGAGAAGCAGCGGGGCGTCGCAGGAACTCGCTCTGGCCGCCTCGGCGCGTCGCCCAGGCACAATACGGTAGCGCAGCCTCACGCCCGCGCGCCCGCCCTCCAAAGGGCCCCGCCGCCCCCTGCCGCTCCGGCCCGCTCCGGCCCGCTTGATTGAATGATTTATATTTTGGAATTATTGTTTATTTATTCCTTTTATTCGATTTCAGTTCATTAGTTATTATTATTATTATTACCTCTAAATTTCAATCGGTTCAAGCATTGTTGCTCGTATATAATTTACTCACGTGCCCAACGAGTAGAAATTGTATGCTACACGAGAGGTTTCACAAAAAAATGTGAATGTTTCACTACGGTACACTATTGGGAATGAGCGGCACAGTGAAACCTTTTCCCCTCTTCGTGTTGTGAAATGGATAATTTGGGTATTGTAATTAATACTAAAGACTGGTGGCGATAACTCTTCACTTTATCGAATAACATAGTAAATGTTTTGCCTCCTGGCATTAACACGTCTTCCTTCTCCCGGAGGAACACATACGAATGGATGCCAATACACTAAAACGATCGTTTGGGTTACTACCAACATTATTTCATATTTAGTTGTTGGTTGATTGCCCTGAACACTAACATTGCGGTAGGTTCCTCTTTTCCCGTTACTTTCTATGTTCAAAAAACTAATACTTTATTTCCCTCGCCACATTTATATTTGAATGCAAGGCCTTTTTTTTGATAAATGCATTCCTCAAAAGGCATAATCCAAGTTTTAATCTTTTTTAGAAAAAAGCTTTTTATTATTTACTATAAAATTACTTGTATGTATACTTGTATTCAAGTCACTTTGTTGTACAGTAAATCCCTAATATCTTAAATGTTTCGGCCTTGTAAATATTTATTATTCTCAGTAAACATTTTTAACTATTCACGGTTCTACATACCTGAAGAATAATATATTTACTATCCTATTGATGTATTTCTTTGTAAACGTAAATATAGAATGTGTTTGTATTTGTATTGTTCTCGTTCTGACTTATATGCATGGTATTTTATCAAACAGAAATATAAGTTTCAAAACTTGAAAATTTGATGTTCAATCACATACCGGTACCCTGAAGTAGTTTATTTCTAAATTTATTTTTCAGTAGCTAACGTAATTCTTTATTGAGATCGCTGGTCTGATTATTTTAATGAGTTGCAAAGCGCACTACGCATTAATGTAAAAACAAATAAATGAATTACTGACGGGAATGGGCCGGACATCTACAAAGAATGTATTAAGCAGAAGTATTTGTTTGATAGTCATATATTATGCTTAACTAACGGATTATAAGCTGTATAAATTTCGCATGTCATTTTGAACATTCAACGCTTCTGCCGAAGTTTCCCCCGCCTTCGACACTGACGGTAAAAGAATTTGACACGAAACATCTGACGCGATGGATCTTTGATGTTCATTGAAGCGCGTTGGCCCAGATATGCATTACTTAAGTCAAAGAACTTGTCCCATTCCGCTAGTTAAGGCCCCCGCACAAGAAATGTAGATTTCGTCGGCTCACAAAAACTGGATGGCCGCCTGTGAACTGTCAATAACGGCCACTTCGTGTCCTCTTGCGCGAACGTCAAGTCCGTGAAGTCGGCCGCTCGTGAGACAGGAAGAGGCCGCGGACTACCGCATCATGCGATACACGATATGCGCTCTCGTCTATTCAAAGAGGGATTTTCTTCAATTTAATTATGAAAATTTCTGTTTAAGGCAGGTCAACGTATTTCTGAAAATAAAAGAGAAAAGCACCGTAAAATACAAGAAGATGAAAGCGGAAAAATGGACAGGATACGTACAGGCACGTGAGAAAGTGTGCACCAATGTGAGACGGAATACCCCTTTGGGGATCTACAACGGAATTACGTACACTTCCACAAACGCATCGGCAACGTCTAGGATGTTTGTAACCTTGTGTCTTTGAACTCAGGTAAAGTATTATTTAGTATTTTGTTACAGCAAAGCGAGTTTAGAGTGTTGATGAATGAATCTCAATTGCTTAAAATAAGTATATATATATATATATATATATATAGTTTTCATCAGGCGCCTGTGCAACGTCAACGTGACATAAGGAAAACGATAGCGGTTATTTTCATCGACTGGGGCTTCCACGGGCGCGGTGAGGCTCAACAAAGACCTGAACGGAAGTCCCTCGTGCGATACGTTTGCCTTTCTTCGAGACCCCAGGGGCATCTGGAAAGGTCTTTTGTGGAACATTCCGAGACTCGAATTTCACGGTTCTTCTTATTCACGGGCAGAGGTGTCAAGATGTCATCGTGTTGACACAAAATGCCTGGATGCGAGCGTCAACTTCATGACACGGGCAGAGTTTAGCGATGGTTATGACTTCACAACTTGCCTTTGTGTTTTTGAGAAGTTCACCAAGAAAGGTGGCTATGCAAGAATTTTATTACTTTGAATTGTTTGCTGATGGTCAATAAATAGGTATCAGTAGTGGTATCTTACGGACCAGATACTTCCACCGTCTGGTTGTTGATTAAAATATTTGTATTTCTATTATTGTACAAATATTTCGATTTACTGATTTTTTGAGTGAATTAATGGAAACTTATATGTATCTAGTCGTGTGATAAATCATAATATGCGTGTTTTATTTACTTCGTGGTAGGTGTCCCGCAAAAGCACTGTTCAATCAATAAATAATGAACATAAGTACGTTTCTCCGATTGAGTATTTAAAAATAATTTTGTTGATAAACTGACTAAAAAATCTAGTTGAAATGAACGACACCAAACCTTGAAACTTCTTACAGCTAATATGTTCCAGAAAGGTAATATATGCTAGAGAATGTTGTGTAATGCTTTGGAATATCGATTTATAGATTTTATCATAAATACCCTTTTGGAGTTTCCAGATATTGAAAAGGTGTTTTTTCGAAACATCTGTTCATCGGTCTGTCCGTCTACCCGTGCGTCCGTCCGGCGGTCCGTCCGTCCGATCTTCTGACCGTCCAACTGTCGTGTGTGACAAATGCTAACGTCCTCTTAGGAATTGTACCAAAATAAATATTCCTCAGTCAATCTGCACTAGCTAAAAGCCTTGCAATTTTAAACAAAAATCTTTAAATCTTTACGTTTTCAAAATTTTCTTATAAATGCCCGAACCATTTTCCTTAGATTTTTTGTAAGAATACATTGAAATACATTTATGAAGAGGGCTTAGGTCCAATTTTTTTCTGTTACCACTGAATTTTTGAAAATTGCAATTTTTTGGCATTTGTTGAATCCCCTCGTACATTATTGAAAATGTAGATTTATGCTTCTAATGAAATGGATTCTCCACATTCAGTTATTTCTTTCATTTATGTCATGTGTACATTATTTTGAAAAAATGTAAGTTTTCGCGTAATGTTGAGGGACTGTTTAAAAAATTAAAAAGTATTAAACACACAACGGTACAATATTTTTCTTTCAACTTTCCCTAGGGATAGTTGTTCACTGAATAACATGATATAAATAATCATGATATGAACAGAATAAAAGAACATTATGATCATATTCTTTTGGTTGTTCACATATTACAGAAATGTAATTTTTTATCTCCTACGTCGTTAATATTTACAAGGGTCGTTTTAAATACATTATTGCATTTGTGAGTACAACTGCTCTAAGTTTTTTGTTGAAGTTTATCGAAAAGTAAAAAAAAATTGTAAATAAACTCAAATTGGCACATTGCAGTAACAAATAGACATTTTCGCAGAAACGGTTCCACATTTTTCTAAAATTTACAAATAAAAACAGGTTTACCTTTTCTTTGAAACGTTTTCTCGAATTTCAATGCAATTATTAGGGGAGTAAAAAATTGAGAAAATGTGCTAAAAATGTATATTTTAGCTAATAGATAAAGTAGGCTAAAGAAATTAATTAGTCTTTGCAATTCTAAAGCATCGCTAGTTTGTTAATTCTATGTTAGGTCTAGTAAAACTAAATAAATATTTATTTACGAAATGTTAATTGGTTGACATAACATTTATTTGAAATACTTCAAAACTAAAGTAACTTATTTTTCAAGAACCAATTGGTTCGGTGAAGTTGTATAATTCAAAACTTCCGAGCCATGACGAGAGACACAATGTAGATGCTTGTCACAATATCTTCGTTTAAATGAGTTTATATTTCTCGTGAAAACGTATCACTATTTCTTGAAAAGGGGTTATCCATTTTAGTGCAGCTGTTCTTTAAAAATAATTTCTGGACAGGTTATGTAAGTGAATTTATTTGCTTTCCAGTATTTCGTGCATACGAGTACCTTGTTACAATCAATGAGCGTCGCGCGTTTGAACGTCGAAGCCTTGTAGGAAGATACACCTCGCAAGCGGAAACCGTGTGGGACACTGGACGTGCAACTTGACGGGAAGTGGGACGCGAGTCCTCAATCAGCAGGATCGCAACCGGGTGAGCAATCCGACCACGCCCCGCCCCCGTCTTTTTACGCGCAGCACAGACGTCCCGCCGCAGTAGCGCACTCTCAGCCAAACCTGATGGTCAACGCATGCCGACGGTAAAAACAAAATAAAAATAATAGATACGCAAGTAAATAAATACAATTACGATACAAAAGACTCATGCGTTGAGTGTTTGCGGATCCACTTGGCCGTGCAAATTGCCGAGATCAACAACATGAGGAAGTCAGATGTGGATCGTCTGAGTAATGAAAATATGACCCACAACGGTATTGAATGTGTTAGTTGTGGTCCTTGCAAGTTGGACACCCCTGTTCTAGAGTATTCCCCACAGTGTGCTATTTACGCGTTCCGCGCACTGGCATTCGGAGGCGCTGCCCGGCGCGCGGGTGGCGGGCGGCACGCCGGCTGGCGAAGGCGCGGGGCTGGGTGCGGGCGGGCGCCTTCCACCTGGGAGGAGGGGCACGCGTGACCTCCCGGTCCGCGCGTCTCCTTCACAGAGAGACCAGGCTGCACTCAACACGGCGGGGTTGCTTTCAGCCTGAGGTGTTCTTCTTTCCTTTCATGAAGAAAGAGTGACAGTGTTTGTCCTCTTTCGTATCTTTTTATTGTGTAATTTAATTTGAAGACAATAATGTAACATAAATAACATTTAGAACTCCCGCAAATTGCGAACATTTATCTTATACTTTTTCCTTCCTCTCTTTCTTTCTTGACTTCTTTGACATTGAACGATTGTTACTGTTCTTCCAGTACAATTTATTAGCTCCCTGCTTCCCTTTTATGGAGAGGCTGTGGTAAGTCCAGTCCTCGTGCTCGTCCACTAGCAATATCACGGTGCACGATAGAGCACTGTGTATCCGCTAGACACTTGTCATCTTTCTCTTTGACACTGCGTGATTGAAAAGAACGCCATTGTTTTCATGTTTCTTCTAGTACCATACCAATTGATACTGTGCTTGAACATCAAATCTCAATAGATATAAAATAACAATAATTTTCTCAATGTGGACGGTTTTTAAACCTTTACGTGAAAGCTATGACAATCATGACAAGCACGAGACTGAAAAACACGAAAGAAAGTCAATGGATTAATGAGCATTACGGTTACAAGGACTTAGCAATTCGTGGAACGCAGAAGCACGGTGTAGAAGTAACTGTCATCACATTCCAACCACCTTCACGCCTGGAGAATTCTCACTTCCTTGGGAATGTTTGTGGAATTCACATGTAATTACGAGGTGTATAATTAATTAAATTCGCACGTCCTCAAGCTTGTGATCTTCAACTATGCTGCAATCTCTTCATTTCGAGGCTGTTGGCCAGTTTAAGAAATTCCAAAATCGCTTTGTGCATCTCCACATCTAACTAAACCTTTTTTTCTCGATACACGCTAGAATTGGTTTCCGAAATAACGTAATTCAGAGAAGATACTCTTGAGAATCCTGACCGAACCGTTTCTTCATGCCAGGCATTCTTCATTCACTTCTGCAGCGCCCATTGATTTCTTCTCATTGAAAGTTACTGAAACGGGAACGCAGAACGCGTCTGTAACGGAGGGATAATAGAGGGCGTATTTTCGCGAGCGCTTCCCTGCATTGTCGGCCATCTTGACCTCCGCCGCAGTCAGTCAGTGGGCGGCGCCTCTCGCGCGTGCAGGTGGCCGCGGCCGCTCCGCCGCCCCTTCGCCCGCGCGCGTCTGCACGCCGCCCGCGCAACCTTCGCGCTGCGGATGCGCCCCCCTCCCCCCGGTCTCTGCGTCGCCCGTTGCGCGCTCGGATGGACACGGGCGCGCGCCGGGCGCAGGACGATCGAGCGGAAGTAGCCCGGCCCACGCAGCCAGCCTACTCTTATACTTTATTCAATTCATTCGAAAATAAGTACTATCTGCTACAATATTGATCGGGGCACAGTCAAAGAAGTATTTACATTACGAATATGTATAATTGTATTCCAATATAACATTTCTTAAAGTAAATTATTTCGAAAATATTTACGGAGTGTTGGAATTACAAATGGTATTGGTCTTCCTCTCCCTAGCATACTTTGTGAAATCGCCTTTGCTTTCGTTGGACATGAAATAACTCCAATGGAAGCGTGTAACTATGTTTCGTTTACGAAAAGTTCAGTGTGGATGCATAATGATTAACGTCAGGAATTGCGATCATGTGATCAATACTTCACATCATGAAAATATTTACTTAAATGAGATAGTGCACCCTAAATTTATTTTGCAGGCTTTTCTTGCACCGCTATTGCAATGGCATATGCGCAATTATAATTTTGTATCAAATGACTCATCCAAAGACGAGTATTTTTATAACGAAGTAAATACAGAACAGATTAGATTTTGGATTCATATAGATGTAACGTTTTAATGATGTAGCCCTCACCACATTACATTTTAATTAATGTTATTCACTGAACTGTTTGTAACTTAATAACCAATACTAAGGATCATTGAAATAATAGAGTAGTGTACTAAAAGAGAGTAAGAAAGGTATTGTAATTTTTTAAGTGACTAAATGTAAGTCTTAACTACAATGAAAGTCCAATAACGCGCATAAATCATGATGACCGTGTCGTCTTGTTGCTTGCGTGTGCTTCCGAATGCCATTCCTGCAAGGCATGAATGCTCGCGACGGTCGCATATTCTGAATTGAATCAGCAGCACGTCCCCTTCCTTTGGCGGCGAATCGCACTCGCCTCCTCGAGCGCGGGGCGGACAAAGCCGGGACACGGCACCGCCGGGTCCAGCCTCGGCCTTTCAACCAGATTGCGCGCAGCATCTTCCGCCCGGCCCGCGCCGGCCTAATGCCGCCCTGCGGTGCTCGAGGGCTCTGGGAATATGTAGAGCATCCGCGAGGGCTGCGCCGCCCAATAGCGCGCACAAGCCGTGACGAACGCCGCCGGGGACGTGAGTCCGGCGCTGGGCGGGCGGCGCGGCGGGGAGGGGGGGTGGGCGGGCGGCCGCCCCAGGCGAGGGAGGCGGCAGAAGGGGAGCGGGGGGGGTGAAGGGAGGAGAGAGTAGGGAGGACGGGAGCGCACAGGCGAAGTTGGCAAGAGCCTGGAAGAGAGGCGGGGCTGGCCGAGCGAGCAGTGCGACTGAGGGCGAGAGAGAGCGGAAGACGGCCAGGAAGGGGGAGGGGAATGATAGGGCGGGGCGGAGGGACAGTGAAGTGGGCGGGCCGGGGAGCAGCGGGACGGCGAAGGGCGGAGCGGTGGTTCGCTGGCGGGGCGGGGCGTGGCGGGGCAGGGCGCCCTCTGATCCGAGCATTGTCCCGCGGCGGGCGCAGGCATTGAGCGGCGCCGCCCCCAAAGGAGTCCAATTGTGCGTCCCGAGTTAATTGTGTCTGCGGCCGAGGAAAGCGGCACAAAGCGCGCCAGCCATTTTGTTTACTAAAAATCAAGCAGCCTCCCCGAGCGGAGCAAGATGTTTTGATACAAAAGCCCGCGCGCGCCCTCCCCGACCGAAAGTGCACGCGGACGCGGGCGATTGTGTTATGACGTGTTTAACGTCTGTGTTATGCGCGGCCCGCCCACCGACCGACCACCTACCTGGAGGGCGATGCCGCGGGCGGACATCTCGGCGCCCACGGGCGAGGCGCGCTGCTGACGGGGCAAGAGGGCGACCGGGGAGAGAGCGATTTTTGTAAGAATGGACCGTTTGACAGCTAATGCTAGCAACATAAATGAAGGTCCTATAGTCGTTGTGTCTTTCAATCAATTGCTCTCTCCTTCCTTTATTCGTTCGTTGGCAGTTGGCTAACTTGTAAATGGCTTCGACGCTTCCTTTCGTGATGTCCTCGTCGATGAAAATTCTTTTTTATTATCATTACATTAAATTTACTTTTTGTGTGATAAGTATTGTGCTCATTTCAAAACCAAGTCTTGAATGCGAGTGGCATATGGTGCACGTGTTTCCTGCTCCTGTGTGGTAAAGTAGCGAGCTGTGATCGAGATCGTTGCGTGGTTTGCGTTTTATCAATTTATTGTTTTACACAATTTCACGGTTGTGAACCATGAGAACCCATCATATCGTAAAGGGAGCCATGTGCAAACATAAACTCTTTACGAAGAGGCGTGGCTGAACAGCTATCGCTGCGGAGGGATACTCCTCTGAAATTCATGTGATGTTCACTTGTTTAGCTAACTGTCCTTTGGCTCAGTTTTAGGCAAATTCTTCTGTAGATGCTCAAGAAACGACGCGAGGTGGTTCAGGTGGCAGCGACTGCGGTGGTAAAAGTGGATGGACCTCAGCAGTGAGCGCGTTCGCAAAGCATTGTGTCGACGCTGGATGACGATGACGAGATGGATAAGGTATTGAGGGTGCAGTGGATTTAGAATGAATTGGTTATCAAACAACAAAAATAAAACTAACAATGTAAAGTAAAGGACATTTCATATTCCCTTAACCCTAATTTCGCCAAAAGGGTGCACCAGGGGCCATCGATTGTTGTTTATTTGATTTTTTGATTTTAATTTAGGATGTTAAAAGTTAATCAATATTGTTTCTGGTGTATTTTTTGATAAAAATATGATGCAATTTATTTCAAGTGTTTGTTGTAATTTGAGTTATTACAGCGTCTTTGGCTGTGCGTAAAAATGTCCTGGTTATTCACTCACAAACTGCACATTCGGAATAAATAAAAAAAATGTGGTATTTCAAGTCATACTATAACGTAGTTTAACATATCTCTACCTCATAAAGATACATCGGCATGTAAAACGTATTAGGTTTTGTCATGAAATACAAATACAGATGATAGAAAAGTCTATTATTTCGCCATTTGTAGAGCCTGAAACAGAACAATGTTTTAAAATGAATGTAAATAGATATTATTAGTCATATCAGTGTATTAATTTATCAAAATCGAAAAAAAAATGAAAAAAATGCAAATCAATGCTGTGATCTCTTTTGCCTTGGAATTACCAGGGTTAAGACATGAAGTATATTAACTCTAGAAATAAGGGTGGGCCCAGAAGTCACTGAAAATTGTTTTTAGATTTCACGTTTTTAGGTAGATGAAAATCATTCATTTGGCTTTCTATACACATTGTTCACAACAGGTTTTTTTCAAATAATGTCGCAATATCACAGCTATTTGTTAAAGAGCTATTACAGTCTCCTGGTTGCAGATGAAAAAAATTCGAGACTATTTACTGGAAAACTGTACATTCAAAACACACTTTAGCAATGTTTGAAGCATTTTATAATAGTTTAACTTTAGTACATCAATTTATAGAATTGTAACAAAAATAAAAATGGTGAGGTGAACTCCACAGCTCCCCCCGTTCCTGTTAATACATGGGGTCATTTATAATTTAGCATTGCTAGTGTTACTTTATATTTTCTTGTACTACAATTTTCAAAAAAAAATCTTCTCTACCCCTGGATTGATTGATTGATTGACGAGAGATTTCGGGTGAGGCAGGCGCGACGAGCTCTAGGCTTCCAACTTGTCCACGGACATGTGTGGTAGTGTGTGTGAGTGTGAGTTTTTTTGTGTGTAAAGAGGAGGGATGGGGACTATGAATAGGAAATACATATCGTGTGCAATTGCGGCTTGATTGTTATGGTACTGGTCCGGTATTCTCCTGGTAGAGTCTGTCGTGGGGGGAGTTTTTTTACAAAGTTAAACAATTTTGATAGCACTTTTCAAAACTTCAATGACAATAATTAACATACAAATGAAAATTGACATATTTAAATAATTTAAAATAAAGCTGACAAATCTCACTAACAAAAAACAACAGAAAAATAAATTATTTCAAAGAGAATTATGAACGTCTCTCTGGACACTTGGAGACTCGTTATATTTAAGAAGAATGTTTAGGAGGAGATGTTGCCATGGGCATGTTTTTCATTTCTTCATCTAGGATAAAAACTTGACTACTTTGCTGAATATGATCATTTTGTTTTTAACTTATATGATAAACATACCTTTGTTTGAAATACGTTTTTTCGTACGTGTAGCACAGCGAAGTTTATAATAAAAAGTTCAACTCCTACGGCATTCAAATGAATGCAAAAAGGGAAGGTTTATTTGAAGTACTAATGCAGGATATACCCTAAAGAGTTGAAAAGTGTTAAGAGCAGTCACGCCAATGTAACCGAAAGTGTTAGTATGAAGTCGGCCTAAACAATCATAATGCTAACAAGAAAATATTAAATATGAATGGGGAAATCTGTCGAACAATTGTAATCTTCACGTGCCTTGATGAGAGCCGAGTCTCCCTGCGCAGCTGATTTTGCTCTGCGGGCGCTCCGAGGGGCGGTGTTTGATCCTGCGCGGGTGGCGCGGGTCTTGCGCAGGGGATTGCGTTCGCACCCCGTTTTCGTTGCCGTTGCCCGCCCCCCCCCTCGACCAGTCGCCCGGCCGTTCCATCTCATCGCCCCGCGGCGCCCTATTCCACCCCCACATCTCCGCCCCGCTCGGTCTGTCCCACCGCTTCCCGCTCAGCTGTGTCCGGCCCCGCTCCGTGACGAAAATAAATATAACGCATTGGTAAGAATATAAAAGTTTAGAATTTAAACATTATATTCAAGTCACCGTATGCTAATTAGAATTTTGAAGATGTTTTGGGGATATTGTCGAAGGGCAAACAGTTTGCCGAAGGAAAAACATGTTAAGAAAAAGCTAAATGAAAATCGGCATTACACATGCAAATTGATTGAAAACTTGTGGAATTAAAAAAAAGAAATTAAAATGTCGTTTTTGCCGAAATAGTCAATGAAATATTGTAATATTGTATAACGATTCTCCAATATATTTTAATAAAAGTAAACTCCTAATTTCTTTAGCATTCGACGGAAAGTTCCAAAAAACATCTTGTGTAGTGCTTTTATGTTCTCCTAAGTACCTTTGTGAATTTCAAATATTTGCAAAAGAGGATCTATGCTATGAGAACACCTTTTCCAAGTAGGTGCGTGCAACCAGAAGAACTGGGTGAGGCGAAGGTGGCATTGAAAGTGATCAAGGCGGAGGCAGAATAGGGTGTGAAAGAAGACGCACCGAAGTAAGCGAAGGCGGTAGAAGTCTGGTAGCGCATGACGGAAGTTCAGAAGGCGGAGGAAGAGGAGGCGGAGTAATTGGAATAGGAAACAAAGAAGTAGAAAAGGAAACGAGGTGGAGGGGAGACTCTGAGGAGTAGGAGGTGGAGAGAGAGTGGATGAATGGGAGCAAATGAAGGAGGAGAAGAGGTGCGGAGGTGAAAGACGCGGGTTGCGGTGAAGCACTTGCTGACAGTTGTGGAGGAGGCGGTGGTGAAGGGAAATCCGAAGGATGGGGAGATGGAGAAGGTGGAGGTGGAAATGGAGGAGGAAGTGGAGGAGGAGCTGGATGAGGGGGAGTAGGAGGCGGAGGGATGCAGAAGAGATGGATGCAGAGGTGAGTTGGAGGCGGCGGCCGAGTGGGAGGGGTGGGCGGTCGCCTGCTGCAGCTCGGTGTCGCGGGAACCGTCAGCTGTTTCGTGGCGAGAGCTTCTATTCTTCTCCGCCTCACGCCTCCAGCCCCTGCCCTCGCCCCTGCCCGTCCGTCGCCCTCGCTTCTGGCGTCAACGGGCCGCACGTGTCGCCTGGTCTTATTAGACTCTTTGCACGTTCACCTCTGTCATCACTTTTTAAAAATTGTGATGGAGAGAAATAGTAATTTTACGGAGAATAGGTATTTGTTAATACCCACAAAAGAGCGGATTTCCACGTTGCTTTCCGTACCCAAACACCTGCTAACATCCAGCTACAATTCTTATACAATATTTAACAATCTATGAATTTTTACTCAAGCTAAAGAAACAAGTAAAGAATGTAAATTTCTCTACTGAATTTCTGTTTTTATACGATGGCTATATTACAGTAATGTCTACAACGACGATAATTGCTATCAACACCGAATGTAGGGGTTTTGAATCTTAAAAAATAATGTAACCTCAAATTCGATGTGTTCCAGTGCATAACATCCTGCCCCCGCCGGAACACGAACCGTAGGACCTCCCGGTCAGAGGCACTGCAATGGCATCAATTGATGCCCTGAGCCTCCTCTCCCGTAGTTTGTTACGAGGAAGCTCGCGAAGAAAGCGCAATCTCCGCCGCCATCTGCGACCGCGGTCCTTGAGGAACGCCGCAAGAGGCAGGGTCTCAGCCGCGCGCTGCACAAGCTCGGCGGCGGCGGCGGCGGCGGCCGGGGGCACCCTCTGGGAACGGGGCTCCCTCGCTCATCGCCCGGGCCCCCCGCCGCCCCGCCCGCCCCGGCCATTGGGCGTGCGCATCGGGTGCAATGGAAACATTTACGGAAGGGGGCCCGTAAAAAAGCGTATTGTGGCCTTAACACAATTGTCGCGGAGCGCGCGTTGGCGGGCTATGTCCGCTTCTCCTCGCCCCTCGCCCTCGCGCGGCTGCTGTGAGTAGGGGGGGGGGGGGGAGGGTGACACCGGCTGCAGCTCCGAGCGCGTAGACAGGCCCAGGGAGCACTTGGCGCCGCCTCGCATCGCAGATGCGCTTTCCCCGCGCCTCCCCGCGTTTGGGCAGATGCTATCGCCGTATCCATTTCTCTTGCACGCCAATTGGCAGCCTACAAAAGGTCGCATCTCACATTTTTTGACGTATTGGATGTCGATTGTAAAATTGTTTAAGTAATAATACTCCTTTTTAACGTTTTCTCTGATTCTCCCCTTAAATGTTGTCTTCTACTTTTTCCATTATCACCTCCTACATCTTCTCTAACGTCTTATTTTGCGTCTTTTCTTGCATCTGGTCTTGCGTCTTCTCATGCATCTTCTCTTGCATCCCCTTTTGTTTTTTATGCTTCTCTTTTTGCTTCCCTTTGGCTCTTGCTTATTCTTTTGCTTCCTAGTCTGTTGCTTTTTCTTCTTTCGTCTAACACTGTTTTTTTCCTTCTTTCGAATAAATAATTGGTTGCCTGCAACTAAGATATTGGTCACAAGTACAGAGAACTGATCTTCGCTTTTTCTGAGCAAATACGAAGCGGAGAAAGAGGATGTAAATTATAATTTGGTGCAAGCGATTTTCTTCACCTATCCCGCCGTATGAGCCTTAGGCTCCTCGCTTCTCCAAGCCTCTGCCGAGGGCTCCGAGCCTCGGATTCCAATCTACAATCCTTGCAACACCTCATTCCTGCGGAGGTCATCACCGCAAGAGTTCGCTGTGCTTAACTTCATAGTATTATCATTTTTTTCATAAAAGAGAAAACTGAAATAACAGAAATATTTATTACGCGTGAAAACATATTTGTTGAATTTGATTATTATTTTCTTTAAACTTTTAAATGTGCAATCTCTGGTCCTATATGCTTATGAATTGGGAATATATAGAACTATTTCAGAAAAGCATTCAGAGCGCTTGTAATAAACAAATTTGATCAATAAATTAACATCTGGCACACAAAGCTTAAGGGAACTGTTAACATTACTCACCATTCATCCTAAGGGAACAACGCAGTTCCAAATGCTCTTACGTCTACATTTCTCGTTTTAAAATGCCAGTTTATCTCGAAAGCGTTTCCCATCTTAAGAAGCAGCATATTTTATTTCAATGAAAGAATAAACATAATTCGTATTTTTTAAACTTTAGTGATGATTTTTGTAATAAAGTTATTAAGAAAGCAATGCTGACTTCGTTACGTGTGCTACCCGAACGTTTGTTTACAAGTTCTTTATATGCATATGTCCAATCGGTATGACAAATTTAAATGCAATGTTCTCCTTTTTGTGTTTAAATCACAATTCTATTATTATTATTATTATTATTATTATTATTATTACCAAACAGTTCAATGATATTGTTACATTGCAACACTGGATAGTCTAATCATTCATTCCGAAATACGGTGTTAGATACACCTCATGACACTCTGCACGTAGTAATAAGAAGTGTGTCGGTTTCGAAAGTCCATTTCGCCTCGCACTTCACTCTTTCCCAGCGTTATTCTACCGGCAAAAAATCACCACACTACTTGTGATATTGACTCACAAACATCTTGCTGCCCTATAGAGTGCGTTGCACACGTTGCTTGCATTGAATGTGAGTGGGTGATTTTTCATGGAATGGAATTCAGGGAGATTTGACTGCTGAACTTGACTTTCCAAAAACAATATATCTTTGTGACATTAATTGAGGATAATCATTCAGCTTAAAAATGTTTGGGGTTGGAATAACATGTAATCCGAAATGATCTATGGATACTTAGTGTTTACAACTTTTGTTGCAAAATATCCAAGTGGCAATATTATTATTTTGTAGCCGCAGCCAGAAATTCGGAGGAGGAACTTAGCAGAAACCTTTGCCAATCTCAAATCGCAATAAATACTTTTTTTGTTTGTTTCTCACGCAAGACGTTATGTGGCCCGAGGAGAATCCATAAATGTTGGTCAAAACGTCGACATTTGAAGCAAGATCCGGGCGGCTTCCGGCCAGCGTGGTATAAAAGCAACGTTTCGGTCTGTGAAGCAACCTGCTGCGATGCGATGGGGTACTGGGTGCCCCCCTCTCCTGTGTGTTTGCTGTGGAGCGCTCGCCAGCGGGCGGCGCGTGCGCGGCAGCGAGTGCAGCACGCGTGGCTCCCCGTGCGCGCGCGCCTCTCCAGCGGCACGCCCCGCCCCGCTC